>ML661906.1:5481456-5709147 GCA_007570785.1 Antilocapra americana | reverse complement strand
AACAGTCATTTCTCCAAAGAAGACATAAAAATGGCTAACAAACACATGAAAAGATGCTCAACATCACTCATGATCAGAGAAATGCAAATCAAAACCACTATGAGGTACCACTTTATACCAGTCAGAATGGCTGCAATCCAAAAGTCTACAAGCAATATATGCTGGAGAGGATGTGGAGAAAAGGAAACCCTCTTACACCATTGGTGGGAATGCAAACTAGTACAGCCACTATGGAAAACAGTGTGGAGGTTCCTTAAAAAACTGCAAATAGACCTGCCATATGACCCGGCAATCCCACTGCTGGGCATATACACCGAGGAAACCAGAATTGAAAGAGCCACGTGTACCCCAATGTTCATCGCTGCATTGTTTACAATAGCCAGGGCATGGAAGCAACCTAGATGCCCATCAACTGACGAATGGATAAGAAAGCTGTGGTACATATACACAATGGAATATTACTCAGCATTAAAAAAATCATTTGAATCAGTTCTACTCAGGTGGACGGAACTGGAGCCCATTATCCAGAGTGAAGTAAGCCAGAAGCAAAAACAACAATACAGTATACTAACGCATATATATGGAATTTAGAAAGACAGTAATGAGAACCCAGCATGTGAGACAGCAAAAGGAAAGCAGATGTATAGAATAGACTCGTGGACTTTGTGGATGAGGGTAAGGGTGGGATGATATGGGAGAAGGGCACTGAAGCATGTTAATTATCATATGTGTAATCAATCGCCAGCCCAGGATTGATGCTCGGGGCTGGTGCATTGAGATTTCCTTGGCGGGGGGAGGGAGGGAGGTGGGAGGGGGGTTCTGGAGGGGGAGCATATGTAAACCCATGGCGATATCATGTCATTGTATGGCAAAACTAATAAAAAAAAAAAAGAGAAAGCAAGAGATTTTCAGAAAAACATCTATTTCTGTTTTATTGACTATGCCAATGCCTTTGACTCTATGAATCACAATAAACTGTGGAAAGTTCTAAAAGAGATGGGAATACAAGACCACCTGACCTGCCTCTTGAGAAACCTGTATGCAGGTTAGGAAGCAACAGTTAGAACTGGACATGGAACAACAGACTGATTCCAAATAGGAAAAGTAGTACGTCAAGGCTGTATATTTAAATTATATGCAGAGTACATCATGAGAAACGCTGGGCTGGAGGAAGTGCAAGCTGTAATCAAGATTGCTGGGAGAAATATCAATAATCTCAGATATGCAGACGACACCACCCTTAAGGAAGAAAGTGAAGAGGAATTAAAAACCCTCTTAATGAAAGTGAAAGAGGAGAGTGAAAAACTTAGCTTAAAGTTCAACATTCAGAAAACTAAGGTCATGGCATCTAGTCCCATCACTTCATGGGAAATAGATGGGGAAACAATGTCAAACTTTATTTTGAGGGGCTCCAAAATCACTGCAGATGGTGATTGCAGCCATGAAATTAAAACACGCTTACTCCATGAAAGAAAGGTTATCACCAACCTAGATAGTATATTGAAAAGTAGAGACATTACTTTGTCAACAAAGGTCCATCTAGTCATGGCTATGGTTTTTCCAGTAGCCATGTATGGATGTGAGAGTTGGACAATGAAGAAAGCTGAGAGCCAAAGAATTGATGCTTTTAAACTGCGGTGTTGGAGAAGACTCTTGAGAGTCCCTTGGACTGCAAGGAGATCCAACCAGTCCATCCTAAAGGAGATCAGTCCTGGGTGTTCATTGGAAGGACTGATATTGAAGCTGAAACTGCAATACTTTGGCCACCTCAAGTGAAGTGTTGACTCATTGGAAAAGATCCTGATGCTGGGAAGGATTGAGGGCAGCATAGTAAGGGGACAACAGAGGATGACATGTCTGGATGGCATCACCGACTCGGTGGACATGGGTTTCGATGGATTTAGGAGTTGGTGATGGACAGCAAGGCCTGGTGTGCTGCAATCCATGGGGTGGCAAAGAGTCGGAGATGACTGAGGGACTGAACTGAACTTAAGTGACATTTTAAAATTCTTAAATATATCTACCTTATAAGAGGAATAATGTTAGTTAATAATATACTCAGAAACACATGGGAGGAAATCATAAACAGCTTCAATGACCATTTAGATATCATATAAAAATGAGTGGATTTTTTTCAGTGTTGAACTGATTTTTAAAATTACAACTGAAAATAACTAAAATTGAATACGTAAGCTAGAAATATTTCAGGTGACCATGTTGTGTTCTAAAAGACATAGTTTGAATATTTTTATTCAGACCATTGAAATAGGTCTCTTAGAAGAATATTTCACAGAATATTTTCAGACTATTTCAGTATAACAAACACATTAAGTGACATTTGAATATGTGTTTTTATACTATGCTTTGTTAGAATCAATTTTATTGTTTTAAGAGAATAGGAGGGGGAAAAATGTTTTCTGCATGAACTACCAGAAAAAGAGAAAATTAGTTAAATAGCTTTAGCACCTCTGTTCATAGCAGGCAGTGACATAATGGGACATCAGAACTTAAGCAATTCCATAAGCAATTCCACTGATTTGGAAAAGGAATGGTCTCAGTAAAGAGTTTGGTGTGTGTCTGCTTATTTGGCACTAAGCAAAACATGAATCTGAGATTTCTCCTTAAGTTCAGTTCAGTCACTCAGCCGTGTCCAACTCTTTGCGACCCCATGAATCTTAGCACGCCAGTCCTCCCTGTCCATCACCAACTCCCAGAGTTCACCCAAATTTATGTCCATCGAATCGGTGATGCCATCCAGCCATTTCATCCTCTGTCATCCCCTTCTCCTCCTGCCCAGAATCATTCCAAGCATCAGGGTCTTTTCCAGTGAGTCAAATCTTCGCATGAGGTAGCCAAAGTATTGGGGTTTCAGCTTCAACATAGTCTTTCCAATGAACACCCAGGACTGATCTCCTTTAGGATGGACTGGTTGGATCTCCTTGCAGTCCAAGAGACTCACAAGAGTCTTCTCAAACACCACAGTTCAAAAGCATCAATTTTTTGGCTCTCAGCTTTCTTCATTGTCCAACTCTGACATCCATACATGACTACTGGAAAAAC
Organism: Antilocapra americana; assembly: GCA_007570785.1. NCBI lineage: Eukaryota > Metazoa > Chordata > Mammalia > Artiodactyla > Antilocapridae > Antilocapra > Antilocapra americana. The sequence goes on along the minus strand of ML661906.1, from coordinate 5,706,087 downwards.
CATAGCCTTGACTAGATGGACCTTCTTTGCAAAAATGTACCTGCTTTTTAATATGCTGTCTATGTTGATCATAACTTTGCTTCCAAGGAGTAAGTGTCTTTTAATTTCATGGCTGCAATCACCATCTGCAGTGATTTTGGAGCCCCCAAAAATTAAGTCTGAAACTGTTTCCATTTTTTCCCCATCTATTTGCCATGAAGTAATGGGACAAGATGCCATGACCTTAGTTTTCTTAATATCGAGCTTTAAGCCAGCTCTCTCACTCTCCTCTTTCACTTTCATCAAGAGGGTTTTTAGTTCTTCTTCAGTTTCTGCCGTAAAGGGTAGTGTTGCCTGAGGTTATTGATATTTCTCCCAGCAATCTTGATCCCAGCTTGTGCTTCTTCCAGCCCAGCATTTCTCATGATATACTCTGTGTATAAGATAAACAAGCAGGGTGACAACATACAGCCTTAATGTACTCCTTTTCCTATTTGGAATCAGTCTGTTGTTCCATGTCCAGTTCTAACCATTGTTTTCTGACCTGTGTACAGGTTTCTCAAGAGACAGGTCAGGTGGTCTGGTATTCCCATCTCTTTCAGAATTTTCCACAGTTTATTATGATCCACACAGTAAAAGTTTTGGGCATAGTCAATAAAGCAATACAGATTTCTCCTTAGCCTGTTTAATCCTACTTAATGTTCTCACTATTGGGCTTCCTAGGAGGCACAGTGTTAAAGAATCCACCTGTCAACTCAGGAAATTCAAGATATGTAGGTTTGAGTCCTGGCTCAGGAAGATCCCCTGGAGTAGAAAATGGCAACCTATTCCAGGATTACTCTCTGGAAAATTCTGTGGCCAAAGGAGCCTGGAGGGATAGAGTACATAGGGTTGCATAGAGTCAGACACAACTGAGAACACATCGCAACACAGAGGCCTCACTGAGATAGTGAAATAAATTTCTACCCAAGCTGCCTAGTTCTTCTCTACACATTTGGCTGAATTCTCTTGTTAGTATTGATAGTTGTTGGGAAATATATATATTGTGTATAACTGTACCTCTTTTGCTCATGAAATAAGTGATTAAAAAGTGACTATCTCACATACCATATGTTTGTTTACATGTGTAGTAGATATTCTGCCATTTTATTTATGTGTGGCAGGGAGGAAGCTTTATCTTTTCTTTGAATTGTATAACTATGCATCTGGGGACTACCTTGGTGTTCCAGTGGTTAAGACTCTGCATTTTCACTTCATGGAGTTCAGCTTCCATGCCTAGAGAGGAGCTAGATCCTTCATGTTGTGCTGAAGAATCAGACTTGATCCCTGAGTCAGCTCTACACCACTTCCACCTTTTGTGGAGGAATTAGAGAAAAATGCCCCATACCAAAAAAAAAAAAAAACCTCCCCCAAAATAGTATTTATTTTTGCCAAAAGCCCCAAACCACCATTCCCATTTTAAGTCCTTAATAAAACCTATAGCGAACATTAAGTTAAACATGGCAGAGTGAATGTGCATATTGACTTCCATGCGTGACTCCTAAGCCACTTCAGTCATGCCCAAATCTTTGTGAGCTTATGAACTGTAGCTGTCCAGGCTCCTCTGTCCGTGGACTTCTCCAGGCAAGAATCTTGAAATGGGTTACCATGTCCTCCTCCAGGGGATCTTCCACACCCAGGGGTTGAACCCATGTCTTCTATGTCTTCTTCATTGGCATGGAGGCTCTTTATCACTAGTACCACCTGAGAAACCCAGATTGACTTCCACTGCCTGCCAAAAGCATAAATAAATAAATATGTTCCTAACATTATTTAAATAATGTGAGGATAAATAAGTAGTATTTAATTTAATTTTTATACTGAAATAGTTTCAGATTTTTTTTTGGTCATCTAGTGGGCTTTAAAGCCACCTGAGAATTATGTTCTTTTATAGTCAGCTTTCCTGTTCTAATGTAATACAGATAATTTTCTTAGTACTTTGGTGGGCTGGGGGTTCTTAAGACTATATTGATTCATTATATCATATTAGATTTAGGAAGTTTAACTCATGGAAAAGTCCAAAGCAACTAAATTGGAAACATTAATTAGACTGGATGAATACAGTGAATTAAAACTTGTAAGGGGTTATGACAGGTATGTAATTACTAAACAAATGAAATGAAAAGCAGAATATTGGAGTCCATGTATACGAAGGACTATTTCATTCCACTTGTGAATACTTGAGAATAGTTGAATGACTGTTGAAATAGATTTTGTATTATTTTTAGTTTTCAGTTTGGTTATGAACTATATGGAACAGATTTTTGCTTCTGTTGATTTTTCAACAGAATCAACAAAATGTTGATTAACCATTTTATGGTTTCTCTCTTCACCTTCTTGGCCTATTATATTCTTGTTTCATTGGAGAAATCAGCTAATTTTACTAAAGCTAGGAAATTTACATAGCCAAATCAGTAAGAAAAATAAGTAAATAACTGATTTTAAGTGAGGATAATCTATACAAGCAAAGAAGCATCATAAGTACTGGGCATCACATCCTAATTGGATAGCATTGATTTTGGACTGACTAGAATCAATTAATCCCATTGAGTTCAAGGTAAAAGTTATTAAGGTATAGAATAGTGTGGTAAAATTAGTCACGGCCTCCTATAAACATATCCTCATCCTAATCCATGGAATTTACAAATATTATCTTATATGAATAAAAGAAAAAAAAAATCACATGTTAAAGATATTGATATATGGAGATTATCCTTGATATCTGTGTGGGTTCTAAATGTAACCACATATATACTTGGAAGAGGGAAATAGAGTAGTATTTGGTATTCAGGAGAGGAGAAGACAGTGTGAACACAGGAGCAGAGAGTAGAGTGATGTTTTAACAAACCAAGGGATGCCACTGATCTCTAGAATCTATAAGAGAAGGAATAACTCTCCCCTAAAGTTTCAGAAGAAACCATGGCCCTGCTAATGCCTTGATTTTGACCAGTGAAACTTATATGGATTTTTTTAGCATTCAGAATTGTGAGAATAAGTGCCTATCATTTAAGTTAATCATGTATGGTAATTTGTTACTCATTTCAGGAAACTGTTAATAATAAGAGGGTTATAAAATTGCTCATTCAGAAACAATACACATGATCTCTTATGGCAACTACGTCATTAATATAGTATTGCTGCTGCTGCTGTTGCTAAGTCGCTTCAGTCATGTCCAACCCTCTGAGACCCCAGAGACGGCAGCGCACCAGGTTCCTCCATCCCTGGGATTCTCCAGGCAAGAACATTGGAGTGGGTTACCATTTCCTCCTCCAATGCATGAAAGTGAAAAGTGAAAGTGAAGTCACTCAGTCATGTCCAACTCTCAGCGACCCCATGGACTGCAGTCTACCAGGCTCCTGCATCAATGGGATTTTCCAAGCAAGAGTACTTTATGAAGGCATTCAAAACAAGAGTCTTAAATTCAGTACTTGGATGCAATCTCAAAAATGACAGAATGATCTCTGTTCATTTCCAAGGCAAACCATTCAATATCACGGTAATCCAAGTCTATGTCTTGACCAGTAACGCTGAGGAAGCTGAAGATGAACAGTTCTATGAAGACCTACAAGACCTTCTAGAACTAACACCCCAAAAAGATGTTCTTTTCATTATAGGGGACTAGAATGAAAAAATAGGAAGTCAAGAAATACCTGGAGTAACAGGCAAATTTGGCCTTGGAGTACAGAATGAAGCAGGGCAAATGCTAATAGAGTTCTGCCAAGAGAATGCACTGGTCAACCCAAACACCCTCTTCCAACAACACAAGAGAAGACTCTACACATGGACATCACCAGATGGTAAATACCAAAATCAGATTGATTATATTTTTTACAGCCAAAGATGGAGAAGCTCTATACAGTCAGCAAGAACAAGACCAGAGCTGACTATGGCTCAGATCATAAACTCTTTAATGTCAAATTCAGGCTTAAATTGAAGAAAGTAGGGAAAACCACTGGACTATTCAGGTATGACATAAATCAAATTTCTTATAACTATTCAGTGGAAGTGACAAATTAATTCAAGGGATTAGATCTGATAGACAGCATTCCTGAAAATCTATGGATGGAAGTTCACGACATTGCACTAGAGGTAGTTATCAAGACCATTCCCAAGAAAAATAAATGCAAAAATGTAAAATGGCTTTCTGTGGAGGTCTTATAAATAGCTAGAAAAAGAAGAGAAGAGAAAGGCAAATGAGAAAAGAAGAGATATACTTATTTGAACACAGAGTTTCAAAGAATAGCAAGAGAGATAAGAAAGCCTTCCTCAGTGATCAATGCAAAAAAAAAAAAATAGAGGATAAAAATAGGATGGGAAAGACTAGAAAGCTCTTCAATTAAATTAGAGATACCAATGGAACATTTCATGCAAAGATGGGAACAATAAAGGACAGAAATTGTATGGATCTAACAGAAGCAGAAGATATTAAGAAGAAGTGGCAAGAATACACATAAGAACTATACAAAAAAGATCTTTATGACTCAGATAACTGTGATAGTGTGATCACTCACCTAGAGCCAGATATCCTGGAATGTGAAGTCAAGTGGGGCTTAGGAAGCATCACTATAAACAAAGCTAGTGGAGGTGATGGAATTCCAGTTGAGCTATTTCAAATCCTACAAGATGATGCTGTTAAAGTGCTGAATTGAATGTGCCAGAAAATTTGGAAAACTCAGCAGTGGCTACAGGACCAGAAAAGGTTGGTTTTCATGCTAATCCAAAAGAAGGGCAATGCCAAAGAATGTTCACACTACCACACAACTGCACTCATCTCACACGTTAGCAAACTAATGCTCAAAATTCTCCTAATGAGGCTTCAAGAGTATGTGAACCAAGAATGTCTAGATGCTCAAGATGGATTTAGAAAGGACAAAGGAACCAGAGACCAAATTTCCAACATCTGTTGGATCACAGAAAAATAAAGAAAGTTCCAGAGAAACATCTATTTCTGCTTTATTGACTATGCCAAAACCTTTGAATGTGGAAAATTCTTAAAGAGGTGGAAATCCAGACCACCTTATCTTCCTCCTGAGAAATCTGTATGTAAGCCAAGAGGCAACAGTTAGAACTGGACATGGAACAACAGACTGGTTTCAAATCAGGAACAGAGTACATCAAGACTGTATATTGTCACCCTGCTTATTTAACTTGTATGCAGAGTACATCATGAGAAATCCTGGACTGGAGGAAGCACAAGCTGGAATCAAGATTGCTAGGAGAAATATAAATAACCTCAGATATGCAGATGGCATCACCCTATGGCAAAAACGAAGATGAACTAAAGAGCCTCTTGATGAAAGTGAAAGAAGAGAGTGAAAAAATTGGCTTAAAACTCAACATTCAGAAAACTAAGATCATGGCATCCAGTCCTATCATTTCATGACAAATAGAAGAAGAAACAATAGAAACTGGAAGGCTTTATTTTGGGGGGCTCCATAATCACTGCATATGGTGACTGTAGCCATGAAATTCAAAGATGCTTGCTCCTTGGAAGAAAAGCTATGAGCCACCTAGCCAGCATAGCACCTAGAAAGCAGAGACATTACTTTGTCGCCAAAGGTTCATCTAGTTAAAGCTATGTTTTGTTTTGTTTTTTCCAGTAGTTATGTATGGATATTAGAGTTGGACTATGAAGAAAGCTGAGCATTGAAGAATTGATGCTTTTGAACTGTGGTGTTGGAGAAGACTCTTGAGAGTCCCTTGGACAGCAAGGAGATCCAACCAGTCAACTCTAAAGGAAATCAGTCCTGAATGTTCAAGCTGAAACCCCAATACTTTTGCCACCTAATGGGAAGAACTGACTCATCGGAAAAGAACCTGGTGCTGGGAAAGATTGAAGGCAGGAGGAGAAAGGGACAATAGAGGATGAGATTGGATGGCATCACTGACTCAATGAACATGAGTTTGAGTAAACTCTGGGAGTTGGTGATGGACAGGGAGGCCTGGCATGCTGCACTCTGCGGGGTTGCAAAGAGGGGCGCATGACTGAGTGACGAACTGAACTGAACTGATGCTCACAGTATGTTAGGGAAATTAAAAAAAAAAAAAAGTCTCTTAGACTTCAGAGACAAAGCAGAGTAGACCTCTGACCTGCCTGGACACTGCCCTAACTAGGAGTAATTTTGAGTGACTGCCTGCTGTGAGTACAAGACTTGCAGTACCACAGTTAAGATAGGGGAGAAATTTTGAGATTGTAAAGCCCCTGGAGAGTGCCTGGCCAACCAAGCCCAAGGTTGAGCAAAGTTTCAAGTTTTACACAACAAAACAAATAGCATTAACAGGAAATCAGGCTTGTAATTTGGTCATAGATTGATGATGATATCAGTTTGCCTCTGTCTTGTGATCATAAGGGGGAACTCCTGAACTGCAATCTTTGAAGTCTCACGCACGGGGTGGATGCACTGCCTGAGAGCTTGACCACACTGGGACTCCAATATGCTGTGACACAGGACTTCCCAGCATCTATTAAGTATGAAAGTGAAAGTGATAGTTGTTCAGTCAGGTCTGACTCTTTGCGCCCCCATTGACTATACAGTCCATGGAATTCTCTAGGCCAGAATACTGGAGCAGATGAAGTGAAGTGAAAATTGCTCAGTTCTGTACAACTTTTTTTGACCCCATGAACTATACAGTCCATGGAATTCTCCAGGCTAGAATACTGGAGTGGGTAGCTTTTCCATTCTCCAGGGAATCTTCTCAACCCAGGGATTGAACCCCGGTCTCCTGCACTGCAGGCAGATTCTTTACCAGCTGAGCCACAAGGGAAGCCCAAAAATACTGAAGTGGTTCACCTATCGCTTCTCCAGGGGATATTCCTGACCCAGGAAGCACACTGGGGTCATCTGTATTGCAGGTGGATTAAGTCTGGATTTTGATCAAAACCCAATTTGATGATGTATTCTTTGCTCTTTCTTTTTTCTTTTAATATTAGTATTTTGAAAATAAGCTAGATAATTCTGTGATAAATATCTGTATTATTTATTTGTCTATAACGAGTGACTTATTTTGTTAGCAAATCCTCTGAACTAGAAATGAGATTGAAAACTGTCAATAAAGCACAGTATTTTCATGAAAAGGAAATAAGAAAGCATATGCGACATAATTTGTAGAGTATAACTGTACCCCAGGTGGTTAAATATAATAATTGTATTATTTTTTAATCTATTTTCACTTTAGATGTTTAATTTCACAAAAGCAGAATTTAGCTCTGCTTTTATTTATTGCATAGTTGATGTTCAATGCATTTATTTTTTAATAGACAGATGAAGAGGGAGAATGAATAACTAATATCAGGAGGAAGGTAAATATTTACTTTAGCTTTTTTTCCATTTTGTTTTTCTTTAAAATACAGTTTTCTAATGATGGTTTAAAAAACTTTAATTGAATATTTCAAATTAACCATAGAGAAAAATAATACTGAGTTCTTGGGATTTACTTGGTTTTGTGAATAGTGAAAATCTAAGGTGGGAGTATAACAATACACAGATAGAGGACCTGGCAGCAGATTTAAATCAAATTTTAATCATATAAGAAATGTATAAATAGTTATTAAAATCATGCTTCCCTTAGCACCACTTTAAGTGATATTTTACTGTGTTTATGATGATTAGAGTTGTTTCTGGAAAATTACCAGATGCTCATAGCATTAAGGTCCACTCAATGTTTATTCCTTCTTGAGGAGGCCATGCATCAGTCACAATTTTCTATATTCCTTTTTTGAGCTTCACTTGCACTTGATAAATTTTCCATCTACTGTTAGATTTCTAATTAGTAAATGTTTTGTCAACAGTCTGCATTGCACATCTTCACACAGTTAACATTTGCTGGTGGCTCTCAGTCAGATCCTGAACATATAATGCTACATGCAAGCCTTGTTAATGTATATGCTCTATGTTATCACTCCCTTGTTTGTTCAAGTTATTTTATTTTAGATTTACAGATAATGTCATGAAGCACTGTCTTTTCTTTTTCCACACAGTACTGTACAGTAAGAGTTATTTTACCATCTTGGTGAAATGTTGTTAAGATGGAATGCAACTGTTTTGAATTGTGTTATCAGCAGTAACCATATCTATCACAATCAGAAGTGAAGTGGATAAAGATACACATAACTATATTTCAAACAATTCAGATGGTTATTCAATAACCATTATCATTACCATATTTTTTGATTCAGTCCTATATCCAATTTTTCACATACATACATTATGACATGTGTCTTCTGCTCTGAAGTTCAATTCAGTTCAGGTAATTTCAGTCACTCAGTTGTGTCCAATTCTTCTCTGAAGGGGCTAAGAGAAATGAATATCTAAAAATAAAATGCTTTTTTTTTAAGTAGTCACATTACTTTACACTCAAATATCACATATTAGAATTATTTTTAAATTATATTAGCCATCCTGAAAAAAAATATTTTTATTCAGTCTTATATACAAGTCTATACAAAATATTACATGCCCTATAGAAATTTGATTACAAATTATGGGTTAGATAAAATCTTAAAGCAAGGTATCCATTATAAAAACTCATTGTAGCTTTACTAAAAGTTGAAGTTTTGCAAAATGACTTTTCAGCTAGCATTAATATTTGTTGATTATCAGAAAAAGTAGAGTAGTTTAGAAACTTGATTGCCAATTATAAGCTGGTTAATTTATAAAGCATGCACTGCATTCCATCATTTAGAGTGTTTGTAACATATTCCTATCAGGGAAATTATACACTAAACTACCAATTCAGCTAGTTGAAATAAGCACTTTCATAACACTAAGGCAAAATCCTTTTTGTTGTCTTAACCTCATTTTTAAAACTGCTCGACTCATTTGTTTGAACCAAAATTAAGTCATTTCAAAAAAATGTTGTCACATGATCAATATCTTTGAAACTATGCTTTGGCTGTGACTGAGAATTTTGGAAGAAACAGAGCCCATTATTTGGTGACAGGATGTCAGATCTGCTGACATTTACTTCCGTTTTTAACATCAGCATAACAATTTCCGCTGCTGTTGCCCACTAAATGTTATGCTAATGCTTTTGACATGTGAAATATTATTATGTCATTGAATTATTTATAGAACTATGGATCCTCTATCATTATTCCAGTTTTATTTATTTATTTTTATTCATTTTTAATGTTTAATATATTTTCAAAGATAATAAGGAATCAAAATAGCATCAGTGTCAACAATTAGATAATATAAATTATATACATATATAATTAAATAATTCAAAATTGTGTTTTAATTTTATGAACTTTAGAAGTAAAAACATTAAATGTTTCATATGCAAAGCTGATATTTTTCTCAATAGCATATGGTCTAGTTGTTTTTCCACTAGAAATGACAAGATCAATTTAATCTTTGGCCCTTGGTTATACAGAAAGAATTTTTCCTCTAAAAAGATTGGCTCAGTTCCTAAGGAAAAGAAGGAAATCATGCAAATCAATCACAGTATACGTGAAAGCATCAGAAATAGCTTCAGAGAAGGCAATGGCACGCCATGGAAAACCCCATGGACAGAGGAGCCTGGTGGGCTGCAGTCCATGGAGTCCCTAAGAGTCAGACACGACTGAGCGACTTCACATTCACTTTTCACTTTCATGCATTTGAGAAGGCAACCCACTCCAGTGTTCTTGCTTGGAGAATCCCAGGGATGGGGGAGCCTGGTGGGCTGCATTCCATGGGGTCGCACAGAGTCTGACACGACTGAAGCGACTTAGCAACAGCAGCAGCAGAAATAGCTTCATTCAGAACCTTAGCTATAACAGTACTTGAGGTCCTAGGAATCTCACTTATTCATGGGTTTTTTCCTCATTCACCTTATTCTAGTAATTCTGCTGAAAGAAACAGATCTGAAACTACATGAGAAAGAAAATCTTTCTTTCCAGGAAATATTTTAAAAATCCCATTCAAGGTCTGGAAATGTTCTCTCTAATGCATTCACCACTATCCACATGCAGCAACTTAATCAAAATTAAAGTAAAAACTCAGTTGTGCAACTTACACTATCATGGGCTCCATAGTCATATGTAACTAGAGGTGATTACTATATTGGACAAGACAAATGAGGGAAGTCCATCATCTCTGATAGTTCTATTAGGTAGTGATGGTCTGAAACAAGATAAAGTGGGGACATGGCAGTTTTACAATTGTGATCCCAGGTACTCAATAGAGATGACTTTTTATGTAATAGCTAATAAGAAAGAAAGAAAGAAAGTGAAGTTGTTTAGTTGTGTCCTACTCTTTGCAACCCCGTGGACTGTAGCCTACCAGGCTCTTCTCTCCATGGGATTCTCCAGGCAAGAATACTGGAGTGGGTTGTCATTACCTTCTCCAGGGGATGTTCCCAACCCAGGGATCGAACCTGGTTTTCCCACATTGCAGGCAGACGCTTCAACCTCTGAGCAACCCGGGAAGCCCAATAGCTAATAAACATGTAGTCAAACAAAATATACCTGCTTTGACTATATATCTAAAAATGAATTTATCTTTGAAATAGACAGGAATAAAATAGGAGATATTAGAGTCAGAATTTACTTTGAAAACCTATAGACTATTCTGGAAAAGTCAAAACTTCCACATACTTTTTTTTTTTTTAAGAAATAGAAATCAACTTTTATTTAGTCATTGCTAAGCTTTAAAAAAGTAATACATCTTCAAATATCCAGTTTAGAAGAAATAATCTAACTCATCTGTTCAGTTCAGCTCAGTTGTTCAGTCACATCCACCTCTTTGTGACCCCGTGGACTGCATCACACCAGGCTTCCCTATCCATCACCAACTCCCAGAGCTTGCTCAAACTCATGTCCATCAAGTCAATGATGCCATCTAACCATCTCATCCTCTGTCATCCCTTTCTCTCCATGCCTTCAATCTTTCCCAGCCATCAGGGTCTTTTCCAAGAAGTCAGTTCTTTGCATCAGATGGCCAAAATATTGGAGCTTCAAGGTCAGCATCAGTCCATCCAATAAAAATTTAGGACTGACTTCCCTTAGGATTGACTGTTTTGATTTCCTTGCAGTCCAAGGGACTGTCAAAAGAGTTTTCTCCAACACCACAGTTTAAAGGCATCAATTCTTTAGCTCTCAGCTTTCTTTATAGTCCAACTCTCACATCTATACATGACTACTGGAACAAACATAGCTTTGACTAGATGAAACTTTGTCAGCAAAGTAATGTCTCTGCTTTTTAATATGCTTTCTAGGTTGGTCATAGCTTTTTTTCCAAAGAGCAAGCTCCTTTTAATTTCATGGCTACAGTCACCATCTGCAGTAATTTTGGAGCCCAAGAGAATAAGATCTGTCACTGTTTCCATTGTTTCCTCATTTATTTGCCATGAAGTGATGGGGCCAGATGCCATGATCTTCGTTTCTTGAATGCTGAGATTTAAGCTAGCTTTTTCACTCTTCTCTTTCACTTTCTTCAAGAAGCTCTTTAGTTCTTGTTCACTTTCTTCCATAAGGGTGGTGTCATCTGAATATCTCAGGTAATTAATATTTCAATAACCTGGTTCTTTATCATCAGTTAATTCAAGTCTTTAGCACAAGTTTTTTTTATATATGCATGAATATCTCTGGTTATCATTTTTTTCTGAAAATTATCTTCTTTTTTAATATATTTATTTATTTATTTTCTTTATATTATTGTGTTGATTTTGCGATACATTGACATGAATCCACCATGGGTATACATATGTTCAACTTCCAGAACCCCCCTCCTACCTCCCTCCCGATTGCATCACTCTGGGTCATCCCAGTGCACCAGCCCTGAGCACCAGTTACTGGTAAAGTCAGTTTCCTTTGACTAGGATAGCTTTTTTGCACAAAAATGGAAAATAGAGATATCTTAATACCCTGTGATGCCTATGATTAAATTTGTTTTTTTATTTCCTTTAGTGTCATGAACAGTTAGTCAGAAAACTGCTTTATCTCTTCACATCCCCCTAACCAACTGAAGGAAAAAATCAACAACACTATTTTGTACTAACTATAAGTAGTAAATGATTATGTCATCTGCATTCATTAGGAATAAAAGAACATATGAAAATAGTTAAATGATTCCTTGTTTGGGAGTCCCAGGTACTTTTTAAGGAGTATTAGAAATTTGAATTGGATATCAAAACCATTCATTCCTGTATCAGTGACACTTCTTACCTCAAAAACCTAGAAAGGATTTTTCTTGTTCCTTTGTTTCTTATTGCTTGATGAGACTTTCTAGAATAATAAGAACAACACCAGTTTATCTGATCACCAGTAAATACTTCAAATTTTGTATTGTGCAATATCAACAAAATATCTGATTGTACATATGAGGTAGTTTCAAATAAATTAGAGACTTCTATCATATATAATGTCCACTTGCTCTGCAATATAAAGGTTGTAAGTACTGGGATTTCAATCATAAAAAAAAATTTAAAAATTAAATGATAAATACACTATAATATAAAATCAAATAGTACTTAATGTTTTAAGGAAAAGTGTAGTGTATAAGATATAGCTAGTGTTACATGTAAACAAGTCTTAAAACCAGATAATCAAGGAAGTTGCTGCAATTGTGAAAATTTATACATAAATTCACATGAAAAGGCTTGAATACACTTAATAAGAACACTAATTCAGCTGCTGATTAAGTGTCTTCTGTCTTTATCAGTTCAAATGGAGAGGAAAATTTACTGAAAATAACACAAAGGACAAACACTTTGTCATACTCCATGAATATATTGAACTTATCCAACTAATAACTCTCCACTGATTTCAAAGGATCTCTGTGCCCAGATCAGATTTACAGAGATGCAGAGGTAGGTGAGAAGTTGAATCAACTATACTTAACATCAAGTATGCTTTATTTGGTATTTTTAAGACAATTGAATTTAACATTCTCTAAGGTTAAAAAATTTAAAACTGAAGAATATTTGTAAGGTGCTACTGAACTTGACGTTATTTTTGAAAGATTGATGGCTTTATTTTTTAAATTTTCTTTACTTTATTGTGTTGGTTTTGCCATACAGTGACATGAAAGCGCCATGGGTCTACACATGCTCCCCCTCCAGAACCCCCCTCCCTCCCCCCTCCCGACTCCCTCCCCCTGGGACATCCCGGTGCACCACCCCCGAGCATCAACCCTGGGCTGGCGATTGATTTCACATATGGTAATTAACATGTTTCAATGTCATTCTCCCATATCACCCCACCCCTTGCCCTCATCCACAGAGTCCACGAGTCTGTTCTATACATCTGCGTTCCTTTTGCTGTCTCGCATGCAGGGTTCTCATTACCATCTTTCCAAATTCCACATATATGCGTTAGTATACTGTATTGTTGTTTTTCCTTCTGGCTTACTTCACTCTGGATAATAGGCTCCAGTTCCGTCCACCTGAGTAGAACTGATTCAAATGAATTCCTTTTTTTTTTAATGCTGAGTAATATTTCATTGTGTATATGTACCACAGCTTTCTTATCCATTCATCACTTGATGGGCATCTAGGTTGCTTCCATGTCCTGGCTATTGTAAACAATGCAGCGATGAACATTGGGGTACACGTGGCTCTTTCAATTCTGGTTTCCTCGGTGTATACGCCCAGCAGTGGGATTGCTGGGTCATATGGTAGGTCTATTTGCAGTTTTTTAAGGAACCTCCACACTGTTTTCCATAGTGGCTGTACTAGTTTGCATTCCCACCAACAGGGTAAGAGGGTTCCCTTTTCTCCACATCCTCTCCAGCATATATTGCGGCCATTCTGACTGGTGTAAAGTGGTACCTCACTGTGGTTTTGATTTGCATTTCTCTGATCATGAGTGATGTTGAGCATCTTTTCATGTGTTTGTTAGCCATTTTTATGTCTTCTTTGGAGAAACGTCTGTTAAGTTCTTTGGCCCACTTTTTGATTGGGTCTTTTATTTTTCTAGAATGGAGCTGCAGGAGTTGCTTGTATATTTTTGAGATTAATTGTTTGTCCATTGCTTCATTGGCTATTATTATTTCCCATTCTGAAGGCTGTCTTTTCACCTTGCTTATAGTTTCCTTTGTTGTGCAGAAGCTTTTAATTTTAATTAGGTCCCATTTGTTTATTCGTGCTTTTATTTCGAATAATCTGGGAGGTGGGTCATGTAGGATCCCGCTTTGGTTTATGTCGGAGAGTGTTTTGCCTATGTTTTCCTCTAGGAGTTTTATAGTTTCTGGTCTTATGATTAGATCTTTGGCTTTTAAATAAATAATTGAATAATTCTTATTTTTCTTTTAATAAAATATTACTGAAAATTTTTGTGTAAATAAAACAACTCCTCATCTCATATCTTGGAAAAAAGATTGTTAAATACTAAGAAATTAATGATTTACAAGCCTAGGAGATATATTATAGTTGGGGCATTTAATGTTATTATGCATTGCAAAAAAATGCATGTGGATAGTTAGATAAATTTCAGAAATTCTTTGTGTGTGTGTGCATTCTTAAGTAAATCTGTTCACAGTGGTAGTTATCCACAGAATCACACAAATATCATATGAAAATTCAACTTCATCCTCAAACATCATAAATATCTCAGCAAATATCCTTTATTTAAATTAAAAAAAATAATTATACTCTTCATTGTCAGGGATTCTTCCTACAACTGCAGAGCCTTTCCTTTAAGAAACATAGTAGGGTTGAAACACTCATGCATGCTCAATCACTCAGTCTGTCTGAGTTTTTGTAACCCCATAGGCTATAAAGCCTGCCAGACTTCTCTGTTCATGGAATTTTTCAGGCAAAAATACTGGAGTTGATTGCCAGTTCTTCCTTCAGGGTATCTTCCTGATACAGGGATCTAACCCACCTTTCCTGCATCTCTTGCATTGACAGGTGGATTCTTTACCACTGCTCCACCTGGGAAGCCTGAAATACTCATGGACATCTATAATTGCCATGTATTAATATATTTTTTGAAAGGGATAGAATCTCCTTAGATGGAAAATTTCAAATAATGACAAACAATCTTCCCTCACTCCTAATTATCATCATATACTAGATGTGTTTCCATAAATTATCCTAATTTTAATATTCATTTATATATCTATTTGTTTCTTGTCTTATTCTATTTGTAAATAGGTTTTGAGAATACTTATCACAATAATTGTTTTTTTTTAATTGTTTGAGTCATGAGATATCAGATAAATGTTATCAAACTTCTTTTAATTATCACATGAATAAAGGAATAAAACTTAATCCTAGGAATTTATAGTTGTCTTAAATATGCAATTTGTGATTAAAATAATAAAAATTAAAAATAGAATCAATATATATTTTGAAATTATATATAAGATTTAATTGACAGATAATTCTAATAGCATAGGTGTACACACATATGCATGTGTATGATACAGACCTATTATTCATTAAGCATTATCAATCATGTTTTTTATCTTATCTGTTACAAACTTTTCTTTCCATTTCAATTACATTCCTAAATAACAGCTTATATTTTAAAATTTTGACAGGTTGTTGTTTACCAAAAAAGTAAATTTATTCTTCACAAAAATGAAGGGACTGTTTTTTGTCTTGATCTATCTTTGAACAGAGAAATCCTACTGATTTTATGATGAGCTTCAAGGGACACAGAACAAGATGAAACTAGCCTAGAGCTTCTGAGATCTGCCAGGCTGCAGGCATAATTTGATGTATCACTGTGGTCTCTTAAAAGAGAACAATAATATATAGTATTTGTGAACTTAATACTATGCATTTCTCTCTTCTTATACTCACAGTGCTTTTTCTATGAGTGAATTTCTTGTTCCTGAAACAAAATTCGTAATGACTTGAAAACTGTTTAGTAATGAAACTTATTTTTATAGCTAATATAGAGAAGCAACATAGAAAACAAAAAAAAAGTTATAATTGTTGATTAAATAATTTGTTATTTAAGATAGATTCTCTATTGTCCTGGAAGTGTGTTTTTATCCAGCCATTAAAAAATGCAGTCATTCAATCAACTTTTTCTGTAAAATTAACTAACCTTTTTATGTTGGACTAAATAATAATGGTACAAAGTTTATTCTCTGTGAATGTTTATAACTTGGCATAGAGAAGAAAAGGAATAAAAAGTTTGGTAAATATAAGGTAGTGATCAGTAGAGCTTTCTGAAATGATGGAATTATTGAATATCTGTGCTATTAGAGCAGCCACTAGGCATGTGTGGCTATTGATCACTTGTAATGTCGTTAGTATAATGAATAAACTAATATTTAGATTGTACTTAATTTTGAGTAACTTAAAATAACCACATTTGTTTAGTGGTCATCATACTGGACAGTGAAAATATTTTATAAGAGGTCAAATGTTATTAAATATTTGGAAATAAGTATACTTTACATATTTTCATAAAAAAACTCTAGATTTTTGAAAATACCCCTTCCTTGACTTAGCACTTTTCTAGAAGATGGAAATATATCAGAGAATAAGACCAAGAATAATTCACCCTTCACATCTAGAAGAGTGAAACAGAAAATAAATATGTACTATGTCTGCTTGTGATGACTGTTATAATCAAAAATGCTAAAGGAAGATAATAAAATAAAAACTCACTACAGGGTACTCTTTACATATGGGGGCAAGTTAGGCTTTTATGATAAATTAGCATCTGAGTACACATTTCAGCGAAATGAGACTAGAGAGGCATATTGATAATTTAAGAAAAAAATTTCAGGGAAGATGTAATAAAGACATGTGCAAAAACCCAGTGGCAGACATATTCTATGGAGGCCCCATGATGCCCAATTTCACTTTTATGCCTTTGTGTAATCTTAATTGTGGGCAGAAATGTGACTTGTTATTAATCAACAGAATAATAAAAAGGTAATAGCATGTCACTTTTCTAATTATGTTTGAAAAGTACCTATCTTACTACGATAGTATATATCTGGCTAACTCTCTTGACATAAGTAGCCATGTTCAAGAGGCTTATGTGGCAAGAAGCTGAGGATAACCTCCAACCAACAATTAACTAGAAAATGAAGGCAGCTTCTGGGTGACAGCCAGCAAGAAACCAAGGTCATCAGACCAACAATCCTGAAAGAACCGTTTTCTGCCGATGTGAGTTTCAAATCAGATCCTTCCAAATCCAACTTCAATGAGATGGCCACAACAGCTGACATGTGGCTTGCAGTCCGGGGGATCCCTGAAGAAGATGACCCAGTTAGGTCATGCCTAGACCCCTGACCTAAGGTTTTGCTGTTGTTCAGTCCTTCACTTGTGTCTGACTCTTTACAATCCCACGGACTCTAGCACACCAGGTATCCATCACTATCTCCCAGTGTAGTTCTTCACTCCCTTCCAGAGTCTGCTCAAACTCATGTCCATCGAATCAGTGATGCCATCCACCATCTCATCCTCTGTCACCCCCTTCTCCTTCTGCCTTCAATCTTCCCAGTATCAGGGTCTTTTCCAATGAGGCAGTTCTTCACTTCATGTGGCCAAAGTATTGGAGCTTCAGCTCCAACATCAGTCCCTCCAATGAATATTCAGGGTTGATCTTCTTTAGGATTGCCTGGTTTGATCTCTTGCAGTCCAAGGGACTCTCAAGAGTCTTCCCCAACACCACAGTTCAGAAGTGTCAATTCTTCAGCACTCAGACTTCTTTATGGTCAAACTCTCACATCCATACCTGACCACTGGGAAAACCATAGCTTTGGCTAGACAGACCTTTGTTGCCAAAGTAATGTCTCTGCTTTTTAATATGCTGTCTAGATTGGCCAGAGCTTTTCTTACAAGGAGCAAGTGTCTTTTAATTTCATGACTGCAGTCACCATTCACAGTGATTTGAGAGCCCAAGAAAATAAAGCCTGTTACTGTTTCCATTGTTTCCCCATCTCTTTTCAATGAAGTGATGGGACTAGATGTCATGATCATAGTTTTTGAATGTTGAGTTAAGCAGCTTTTTCACTCTCCTTTTTCACCTTCATCAAGAGGCCTCTTTATTTCTCTTCACTTTCTGCCATAAAGATTAACATCAAGATGGTGGAGTAGAAGGATGTGGGCTCCTCTTCTCCTTTGACAACACCAAAATCTCAGCTAGCTGCTGAACAGCCATTGAAAGAAAAATGTTGGCTCCCACCAAAACAGATAGCCCATGTTTAAGGGCAAAAGAAAAGCCCCACCAAAAAGTAGGAGGGGCACAATCGCATTTAGAATCAAACCTCATACCCGCCAGAGGTAGCAGGAGAGGGCAATAGTAGTAACAAGGAAGACATGTAATTGGAATAATCTGGATGAAAATTGAAGATGGCCTGAACTGGAATAATAGAAGTGAAAGTGCTGAGAAGTGGAAGAATTTTGAATAGTTTGGAAAATGTGATGCAAAGGATTTGCTATTATTAATGAATTGGAATGTGGATTATGAAAGAGATTACAATGATCCTAAAATTGTTTGCTTTCTAGATTTGGACAGCAATTGTCATTGAATACATCTGTTAGCGATACTTTATATAGTTATCCAAATTATTTTGGTTATGTACAACTACTGTAACGATATTTAACTGCTTACTATATGTCAGAATAAAGTAAATGACTCATTAAATATAAATACATGCATAATTTGTGCAGTTCTATCAAAATCTATAATCAACTTTTTGTATTTCTATGTTTCGCTTCTATGTTTGCTACATTGTTTTAATAAGGATTATTAATATTCTTTTAGTTGATATAAACCATAAGAAAATAAATGTGAATATATTATAATGATTTACCATTGAGGAGAAAAATGAATGCAAAAAATATTAGGTTTTTATCTGCTTATTAATGCATTGATATTTTCCATATAAATAATAAAATATATTCTATTATCTGTTAAAATACCTACTTAGTTCTTTTAGGGTTATATTTTAAAGTTAAATACAAAGTCTAAAATGAAGTGAAAAGTGTCTTCATGATTCATTTTTTCTAAGGATAATCAAATGCTGATTATAAATACATATTTACATTAATAAACAAAAAATGTATTTTAAAGTGTTTAAACCCCAAAATATATCTTGGATTCATAAATTTGCCTTCATTTCTATATTCATGCATTATTTTTGTCCAACTATTTCTTTTCTTACAACACAGAGCATGTACAAGATTTTCAGTAGTAGAAAATTAGATATTAGAATAATTTCATAATTACAAAATAAATGACATAGTCTTTACAAAATAAGTAAAATTATATCTTCCTATACAGGTGTATTTGAAGCCATTCTTTCTAGGCTCATTTCAGCCCCCAGATCTCAGAAAAAGAGATGAACTTCCATGGTAACTTAATGATAACAAATGAATTACATAGATAGGAATGGTCTTTAATCATTCAAGAGACACTTTTTTATGAAATGACTTATTATTTCTTCTTCAGAAATCTTCACCACAGTAAAACAGAGGAAAATAAAATAATGTCTCTATTTTTTATCTATGTATCTATATGTATAGTCATACAGACACATATATGTATGGAACAAGGTTTCACGAATTTATTTCTTAAATAGCTATGCATTTTCATCTTGACTTATTTAGCACAATAATAGTTTTAAATAATCCACACATGGTTGTTTCTGAAAAGTTATTGCTTTTTAAATAAAGGTTAACTACACTGGAAACTGAGCATAAAATTTTTTGTAGTACAGACATTTGAAGATTAGCAGCTCTTAAACAAACTGACACCTTAAGAAAATCAGAATACCATTTCAACTCATGGTATTTTAGCCACAAATGTACTTCATTGTTGTAGAGATATTATTATAGTAGATCCCTAAATCACTTGACTGTGTATATAAACATATTACTAATTAGTGAAATGTGTTGTACAAGGTTGCAATGGGAGGGATAAAACAGGCAAAATCAAAAGTGTGAATATGCCCTTTATGGATTAAAAAATGTAACAGACTAAATTACTTATAAAGCATATTTCATGGTATTTTGAAAAGGCATTAAGTTTTACAGAAATTATTCCAATAACATCCTTCCAAGAATACATTTTGAAAAGGATTATAAGCTGTTTCCCTTTCTGAATTTCAGGATCTTTTACATATAATATTACAGTGAAAAAATTCCACACTATGTTTTATTTTTCTGGCAATAAATGAAATAGTTTTGAACCATTATCTGTATTTAGCATTCTTCTTTTGATATTTCTCTTTTAAAATGCAATTATATATGATGCTAATGGAAGCCAAGAATTATAGATACTCAATCTAGAATACTGATGTCATCTTTTCGCTCCTTTAATCATGAGCATACAAGTATTAGGTAGGAAGTTAGCATGAGCAGTATTGGGGGCCTAGCTGAAAACATTTTAAGCTGATCTCTAAACCCTACCTCAGTACCCCAGTATGGCCCAGGAAAGCTCACTGATATGTTACAAAATAACCACAGAGACTTATCTAACTCTGGCATATTGTCATTTCAAGCACAGAGGTCTTCAAATAACCTTAGGTAGCCAGGAGGCCATTAAAAGTTCATAAATATTCTATACATGCATCCATCTGATTATAATACACTGGATTATGAGAAAGACATGAGCAATGTAATCTTTTGCTATGTAATTTGCAACTGTCAATCAAGACTGTCAGTCGACACCTGCCTAGATGAACATGTAACAGCCCTGTCTTGAAAACCCCATACATCACCATTCCAGCACCAGTACTTCTCTTGGCTTGGCCTACCTCTCCCTTGAGATGTTCTTTCTGTTCTTTCTTCAATAAACTTGTTTCTCCCTTGTGTAAGACCTCAGATTCTTCTTTGTGTCCTTACCGAGAACCAAGATCCATGAGAAAGGGTCCTCCTCAAGTCTCCCTATCCAGTAGGTAACATAAGGAAAAAATACAGGCACGGCCACTTGCAATGCAGTTTTCATATGCAATCTCACTCACAAGTTATAATAAAGTGTTGACAGAAAGTATGACAATGAAAAAGTGACTTTTGCCTGTCTCTCCCCAAATGTGGTCTATGAAAATTCTGATAAACACCTACTATTTTATTATTTAATCAGCGTTAGGTTTGGATATCTATATTTGCTCTTTTTTTTTAATTGTAAAAAATTCAAGAAAGACTTATCTGTGTTTTAATGCAATTGTTATGCACAATAACATTTAAGATATACTTAATTCTGTTGTCAAAAAACATATAATATCTGTAAATTTAATTTTATAATTTCATAGTATTACCTTTCTAGACTCCCTTGTTGCTCTTTATTTAATGGTTACCTTGAAATATGGAATCTCATAGATGGGAAATGAGGGCATTAAAAAATATACAAACTTCAACCAAATTATGTGAATCAGAAATATTTTTAAAAAGCATCTGGTTTTATGAAATCATCATGTAATTATAGATAACATTAAACAATCATTATCATTATTTGCTAGAATGAAAAGAACAAGAAAATATCTATGCCATTAAAAGAAAAAAAAATAAAGCAGCTGACTTCTTTAAAGAAAACAACTACTTCTGAATGTCTGATTTTGAGTAAGATTTGGGTTTATTAAGAAAAAAAAAAAGTCCTAATGTACTCTCTCCAGGGAATGGTTTCAAGTGTTTATTAGAAATTAAACTCCTTACTTAAGTAAGCACTTACTAAAACAGAAGTCTACATAAAATGCAGACAGAAGCACTGTGCCACATTCCGCAGCTTCCCTTAAATTACCTTGTGAAATTATCTAAGACTTTACAGGACAGTTTGAAAACTATCCTTTCAAGCATATAAGCAAACTGAAATGCCTCTAGTGTGTATAGGTAATAAAAGTGTGACAAGAGATGGCTGTAAGACAGTAAGTGTGATATTGCTTATGCTTCCATTAAGTATTAGAGTGCTTAGACACACTATCTTTAAACACTGGAATCAAAAGCTAAATAATGCACAACTGTTGGCAATACATGACAATTGCTATCACTGTTTCTCTATGGTCTAAAGACTATATCATGACTGAAGCTTCATGAAGTTATGAACTACTGTTTCATAAGCATTGCTATTGTTAAGTTTCTCACAAATATTTAATCTGAAAATTATGTTAATTTTGTTCCTTCAGAATTTCTAGTCTGATGATGTTATGCATTTATTCACACTCAACTACAAGTAACTGAATCTTCCTTAGTGTCTGTTGAAGAAGTCGTCTTCTAGAGTGAAATCAAAGTCTAAAACTCAGCTATATTTTTCATTCCAGAAATTATTTAGAGATTATTCAATGGCATTACTATTACTAAGCCACTGAACCATTATTACTGCATCTTTTCCATATCACCAGCTATCTCTTAATACTTTTGGCTGCTCCCCAAGGAGAGCTGAGATGTCAGCATCTCTTTGATATATTTGCTTGGAAACTTTCTCAAAATACACTTTTTTTTTTCAGTTAGTCTAAATGAAATTTTGATTCTCTTTGAGAGAAAACTTTTGAGGAAAATCTATTCTTGTGATCAGATACAACATTTAAGGAGAAAGTAATGAGGCAGACATTTTTCACCCTAAATATACCTTAAAAGGTTGTCAATTAGGTATACAGACACTATAGCTGATTACTTTCTTTCCCTATAAACCTATATGAAAATATTTTGATAGCCCAGGTTATAATCACCATATTTAAAGATTCAACATAACGGAGTAAACAATTAATATTTCTTAATATTAATATTTTGTGAGTAAAATTATTATCTATGTTTATAGGTATGTGTGTGTGTCTAGTCATGTCTGACTCTCTGTGACTCTATGGACTACAGTCCACCAGGCCCCTCTGTCCACGAAATTTACCAGGCAAGAATACTGGAGTGAATTGCCATTTCCTCCTCCAAGGGATCTTTCCAACCAACTCATGCATTGAACCATGTCTCTTGTGTCTTGTGCACTAGCAGATAGATTCTTTACCCCTAGTACCACCAAAGGATATTTAAGGATACACAAAGGGATTCAAAATTGGTTTTATTTTTCTAACATACAAGTGAATACACATTTGCAGATCCATACTTTTCATAATGAAAAGTAAAGTTATAAAGCTTAAATAAGCAATGCTCAAATGTACACTCTAAAAGCTGTAATTACTATAGAATATATTGGAAGAGGCAGAAGTATTATATAATAAACACAAGTGTATCTTATCCAATAGTAAAAATGAAAAAGGAATTTCATACTCAGTAAGGAGCTGGAAGACAGGGTTTGCATTTGCCACACAGTACTGAAATAGACTGAAATTATATATACAATATGCCCCCCAAAGAACAAGGTGTTTGATGGTCAACTACCACTTCCTTCTGAAAAATCCTGTGATTAACAATTGCATAATATCACTCCCAAGAAGGTTGCTTAAGAAAACCATGATTCATAAGACAACAGATCTGACCTATTTGTCATAACTGTGATGGCCAGACATTAAAAATAAGTAAAGACAAAACTATAAGAACAGAAACAGTACTGTCTCTTCTGTCAATTTATGACAGTTTTCAGCATCTTTAAGAAGCATCTTTTCTACAAAGTCTAACCAATACATTCATTTTCTAACTGGTGTACTGGAAACTCAGCTAAAACATTCTTCCCCTAATTGTGACTATAAGTGTCCCTGTACAGATAAAAGAAATTTTGCCATTTCTCTTGTTAGACTTTTAAGTCAACTTTAAAGCCCCCAAAGAAGCAAAAAACCAAGTCTTATTTGATAGTTTCAGTTGTAGCTATGTTCTGAGTCCAAGTTCCTATGACTTGCTGCACACAGACCAATAAATCAAGAGATGAGTTACAGAGGCAAAGAATAGAATATTTTTTCAGAAAGCCAGCAGATAAAGATGATGGTGGACCAGTATCTTTAACAACCACCGTGCCCAGGTTTATATACCATTTTCTTTTATAGAACAAAGAGGAGGAGTTTAAGAGGTAAAATTAAAAAGGTGATAGGTTATTGCAAATATTTCCTGGTTCTGGCCAGACTCCAGAGGGAGTGTGATAATTTCTTCCTTCCTGCAACCAGTTACAGGCATGCCTAGTCAGAATGCTTCCTGTGAATTTAAATAAATGTATTTTAGTTTAATATTCAGGCAGGGGAGGCAGGGTTTCCTGAATGTGTGACATTTTAATGTATATGCATGTGTGCTAAGTTGCTTCAGTCATGTCTGATTCTGTGTGACACTTTGGGTTATAGCCCAAAACACTCCTCTGTCCATGGGATTCTCCAGGTAAATATACTGGAGTGGATTGCCATACACTTCTCCAGGGGATCTTCCTGACCCAGGGATTGAACCTGCATCTCTTTCTACCTGCATTGGCAGGTAGGTTCTTTACCACTAGCACCACCTGGGAAGCCCAATATTGTGTATACTTCAAGCTATCTGCAACATCCCTTTAGTGATTGACTTTTAGAAAAAGCAAAGATTAAAGCAGAAGAAACACATCCAATATAGAATCAGATTTGTTCTTCCCTATTACAGCTACAAGTATAGAAAGGGGATAACTTAGAATGTGGGCTTCTCAGGTCGCTCAGTGGGTAAATAATCTGCCTGCAATGCAGGAGACACAGGTTAGATCCCTGAGTCTGGTAGATTCCACAGAGTAGGAAATGGCAACTCCCTCCAGTATTCTTACCTGGAGATTCTCATGGACAGAGGAACCTGATGGGTTACAGTGCATAAAGTCACAGAGTCGGACATGACTGAAGCGACTGAACACAGCATAAAAGGTAGTCACCATCACAAAGAGGTAGCTCCTTGATATGGGGCATCTCTGCAGTAGAGTTACACAAAACCCAAAGACACATTTTTTTTTTTAAATATAGAAACAGAATAAGCCTTTTGAACAAACATCTGCACTGAACAGAACGAATCCAGGAATTAGAGTGGCACAGGCGAGATTAGCGTTTGCAATTATATTGACTCAAGAAAATATGATTTTATTGTGAATTGGAAATAAAATGTGTTCTAATTAGTCCACTTAGTCATAAATAACCCTTTTAGGTGACAATGTGGTATATGAATGTGACTGTCTTAACATGACACAGAAAATGGTCAAAAAAGGAAATGTTAATACAGAAATTATAAAAAACAAAAATTGCATTAGACTTAAATTTCCAGATATCTAAATATTTTGTTTTAAAACTAACATGTCGATGTATGGCAAAACCAACACAATAATGTAAAGAAAAAAAAAATAAAACTAACATTAAAAAAAAAGTACTTGTTTCAGGAAATGAAATGATTTTCCCTTTAACCACACAAGATTTAATAATCAGGAAATTTGCTCCACAGTACATATTTTGTTGTTCAGTTGCTAAGTCATGTCTTACTCTTTGTGACCCTGTGGACTGCAGCATGCCAGGCTCCTCTGTCCACCACCTCCCAGAGTTTACTTAAACTCTTGTCTATTGAGTCAGTGATGCTCTCTAACTCTCTCATCCTCTGCCACCCTCTTCTCTTGCCTTCAGCTTTTCCTGGCATCAGTGTTTTTTCCAATGAGTTGGCTCTTCACATCAGGTGGCCAAAGGATTAGAGCTTCAGGATCAGGTCACCCAGTGAATATTCAGGGTTGATTTCCTTTAGGATGGACTGGTTTGATCTCCTTGCAGTTCAAGGGACTATCAAAAATCTTCAGCACAATTCCAAAGCATCAATTCTTCAGTGCTCAGCCTTCTTTTTGGTCCAAATCTCACATCTGTACATGACTGAAGGAAAAAACATAGCTTTGACAATAAAGACCTTTGTCTGCAAAGTATTGTCTCTGTTTTTCAATATGCTGTCTTGGTTTTTTATAGCTTTCCTTCCAAGAAGCAAGTGTCTTTTAATTTCATGGCTGCAGTCATTGTCCTCCATGATTTTGGAGCCCATATAAAATAAGCATCTTTTATATGCATATAGGTTGAATCCAGAATATTTTAGTGTGTTATGTGTGTTTTCTCTATAAAAGGAATAAACAACATATTAATGTTCCTTGAGATATTAAGATAGCTTTGATTAATTGCTTGTATTTACTCAATTTCCAACTGGGGAATGAAGTTGACCGTCTCCCCTTTTTTTATCAATCTGAATTCATTTCATCCTGTTAAAAATAAATTAATACTGAAAGCAAAACTTACAAAGCCTAGCATTATCTTTTATTTCAAAATATTCTGGATGATTTAACTCTACCTAAAACATGCCTTAAAAGAATAAAATTTTTTTCTGTTTCTCTCACTGCTGCTAGTTATTTAGAATTGCTATGAAATTTCAAATCCACCAACAGTCCAGGAATGGTAAACACTGGAATTGAGATTTCATGCTATCTGCTTGTCTGATAAGTTTCATGATATTAAGATATTTAATTATGGAAAAACAGATCACAGACCAAGTGGTTGCACTAAACCCAGGTACCTGGGGTTCAGTTCTTAGTATACCCAGGACTCCCATCTATGATGACTGTGTCTGAGCATTTATCCTTTGTAGATTTGTATTTCTTTCTTTCTTTTTTGCTTTACTTTTTATTTTTAAACATTTTAGATTCACTGGAAAATTGCAAATATACTAGCCAGATCCCATGTACCCTTCACTCTGTTTCTCCCAATGATTGTATCTTTTATAACTAGAATTTAATATTAAAACTAGGAAATTGACATTGATAAATGTGTGTATAGCTCTATGCAATTTCTCTTGCATATAGATTAATGTAAGCACTACCAGAAGCAAGTTGTATTACTACTTCTACCACCCCAAATGTCTCTCTCGCCACTACTGTATCTTTTTCCACTCAACCATCCTGAATCCATGACAAACACTAATGTAGTCTCCATATCTGTGATTGCGTCATTTTGAATATATTATACAAATGGAACCATGCAGTATGTGACTTTTTCAGATTTGCTTTTTCAGTGAACATAGTGCCCGTGAGATTCATCCAAGTTGCTATATGTAATGATAACTCACTTCTGTTTTTTGCTGACTATCTCATGGGATAGATATATCACATATTGGATAAACATTCACATACAGAGGAACATTCTGATTCTTTCTTGTGCTTTGTCTATTAAATATGAATATGGCTACTGTAAATATTATTATAAGAATGTTTAATAACATTCTTCAGTGATCAATGCAAAGAAATAGAGGAAAACAACAGAATGGGAAAGACTAGTGATCTCTTCTAGAACATTAGAGAGAAACCAGAGGAATATTTCATGCAAACATGATCATAAGAAAGGGCAGAAATGGTATGGACCTAACAGAAGCAGAAGATATTAGAAGAAGAGGCAAGAATACACAGAAGAACTATACTAAAAAGATATTCATGAACCAGATAACCACAATGATGTAATCAATCACCTAGAGACAGAAATCCTGGAGTGCAACATCAAAGGGGCCTTAGGAAGCAACACTATGAAGAAAGAAGAGATGATAGAATTCCAGCTGAGCTATTTCAAACACTAAAGATGATGCTGTTAAAGTGCTGCACTCAGTATACCAGCAAATTTGGAAACCATAGCAGTGGCTACAGGACTGAAAAAAGTCAGTTTTCATTCCAATCCCAAAGAAAGGCAATGCCAAAGAATGTTCTAACTACCACACAATTGTACTCATCTAACATGCTAGTAAAGTAATGTCCAAAATTCTCTAAGCCAGGCTTCAACATTATGTGAACCATGAACTTCCAGATGATCAAGCTGTATTTAGAAAAGGCAAAAGGACCATAGATAAAATTGCTAAATCTGCTGGATCATCAAAGAGGCAAGAGAGTTCCAGAAAAAAACATTTACTTCTGCTTTATTGACTACGCTAAGCCTTTGACTGTGTGAATCACAACAAAATTGTTGAAAATTCTGAGAGAGATGGGACTACCAGCCCACCTTACCTGCCTCCTGAGAAAACTGTATGCAAATCAAGAAGCAAAAGCTAGAACTGGACATGGAGCAATGGACTGGTTCCAAGTTGGGAAATGAGTACATCAAGGCTATATATTGTCACCCTGCTAGTTTGACTTATATGCAGAGTACATCATGAGAAATTCCAGACTAGATGAAGCACAAGCTGGAATCAAGATTGCTGGGAGAAGTGTCAATAACCTCAGATGTGCAGATGACACCACTCGTGGCAGACAGCAAAGAGGAGTGATGAAAGTGAAAGAGGAGAGTGAAAAAACTGACTTAAAACTCAACATTCACAAATCGAAGATCATGGCATATGGTCCCATCATTTTATGACAAATAGATGGGGAAACAGTGGAAACTGTGACAGACTTTATTCTGGTGGGTTCCAAAATCACTGCAGATGGTGACTGCATCCATGAAATTAAAAGGCACTTGCTCCTTGGAAGAAAAGCTGTGACAAACCTAGACAGCATATTAAAAAGCAAAGACATTATTTGCCAACAAAGGTCCAACTAGTCAAAACTATGGTTTTTCCAGCAGTCATGTATGAATGTGAAAGTTAGACCATAAAGAAAACTGAGTGCTGAAGATTTGATGCTTCAGCATCAAATTGAAGATTTGTCACTTTTTGGGGTAGGATGGGTTATTTTGATTAATGTGTCAAGGTAGATCATTGACATTTAATTTGCATTTCTCTATTGGTTGCTAATGTTCAATATCTTAAAAATGCTTCCACGTATCTTTTTGATGAATAAGTGTAATCTCTTCTTTGCCAGTTTTTTTTTTAGTTTTGATAATTCTTTCCTTTTCTAGGTATTAAAGTTCCTTTTATATATTTCTAAAAGCTATTTACCAATATTACTAGGATAAACAACTGTGTCTATATTTTTGAGGGATATTGGTATTATTATTTTTTCCTTTTATACTGCTCTTATCTGGTTTTGATCTAGGGATAATACCAGTTTCATGAAAACATTCCATATGACTGTCAGATATTAAATTTTTGAATACAATCATTTACAGAATGATTCAAAAATTTTCAAAGATCACTTTAATTTTTTAAAATTTATTTATTTATTTTCTTTACTTTATCATGTTGGTTTTGCCATACATTGACATGAATCCACTATGGGTGTACACACATTCCCCTTCCAGAACCTCCTCCCACCTCCCTCCCGATTCCATCCCTCTGGGTCATCCTGGTGCACCAGCCCTGAGCATCCTGTATCTAACATCAAACCCGGGCTGGCAATTGATTTCACATATGATAATATACATGTTTCAATGCCGTTCTCCCATATCATCCCATCCTTGCCCTCTCCCATAGAGTCCAAAAGACTATTCTATACATCTGCGTCTCTTTTGCTGTCTTGCATACAGGGTTATCATTACCATCTTTCTAAATTCCATATACATGCGTTAGTATACGATATTGTTGTTTTTCCTTCTGGCTTACTTCACTCTGTATAATAGGCTCCAGTTTCGTCCACCTCAGTAAAACTGATTCAAATGTATTATTTTTAATGGCTGAGTAATATTCCACTGTGTATATGTACCACAGCTTTCTTATCCATTCGTCTGTTGATGGACATCTAGGTTGCTTCCACTTTAATTTTTATTTTTGTAAATTTGTATACATTAAATATTTTAAGACTGTATTATGAGAGCAATATCCGTTTCCAAACAAAATTAAGGGGAAGGTACAGATATTTCTCATACATCCCTGGTCTCTACATAGGTATAGGTACACACTTTTGCACCAGCAAAGTAGTACATATGTTATAACTGCAAATTTACATTTGCACATTGTAATCATCTAAAGTCCAAATTTTCCATTACAGTTCACTTTTGGTGTTACACATTCTATGAGTTTGGACAAGTGTTTAATGACATTATAGTGTTCTGTGGAGCATTTTAACTGCCTTAAATTTTTCTGCATCCTTCCTATTCATCTTTCCTCTACCAACATCAGACAACCACTGATTGTTTTACTCTTTCCATTGTTTGATCTTTTTCCAGAATGTCACATGGCTCATTTCGTACAGTATGTATGATTTCATTACCTGCAATCTTTTTAGATTAGCCTCTTTTCCTTAGTGATATGCATGTAAGATTTCTCCATTCATGCATTTCAATTCATTGATAGCTTATTTTAATAATGAAGAATGTTCCAGTGTCTAAATATACTACAGTTTATGTATCCATTTACCTACTGAAGAACTCCTTAGTTGCCTTGAAGCTTTGGCAACTGTGAATAAAGCTACTACAAATACCTGTGTGCAGATTTTGTGCACATATAATTACTTTGGGTAAATACCAAGGAGTGTGATTGCTAAATCAGATAGTAAGAGCATGTTTAGTTTTGTAAGAAACTCTCAGCCTTTCTAAGTGACTGTACCATTTTGCATTCCCACTAGCAATAAATGAGAGTTCCTGTTGCATCCAGTTGCATTTCCACATTCTCAGCAGCTTTTTATATATCAGCATCTGGATTTTTGCCATGCTACTAAATGTGCAGTGATATTTCATTGTTGTTTTAATTTATATTTCCCTGATGATATACAGTACAGAACTTCTTTTCGTATGCTTATTTGCCATCTATATCTCTCCTTTGGTGAGGTATCTGTTAAGGGTTTTGGCCTGTTTTTAATTCAATATTTTTTGTTTGTTCTGTGTTATTATTGATGTTTTAAGAGTTCTTTGTATATTTGAGATGGTCATCCTTTATCAGATGTGTCTTTCAGGAATATTTTCTCCCAGTATTTGGCTTGTCTTTTTACTCTTTTGACATTGACTTTCACAGAAGATAATTATAATTTTAAGGAAATCCAATATATCACTTATTTATTTCATGGATATCCCTTTGGTAATATACCTTAAAAACCTTAACTCTTCGTAAAGTCTCTAGCTTTTCTTCTAAGCTATCTTCTAAGGGTTTTATTTTTGTGTGTGATTTTGTGCTCATGCTCAGTAGCTTCTGTGGTGTCCAACTCTTTGTGACCCCATGGACTGTATCCTGCCTGGCTCTTCTGTCCATGGGACTTTCCAGGCAAGAATACTGGAGTGGTTCCCATGTCCTCCAAGAGATTTTCCTGACCCAAGCATTGAACCTGTGTCTCTTGCATCTTCTGCATTGGCGAGAGGGTTCTTTACCACCAGCACCATCTGAGAAGCCCTTTTGTGTTTTGCCATATAGCTATATGATTCATTTTGAATTAAGTTATATGAGAAGTACATCTGTGCCAAGATTTTTTTAACATAGATGACTATTTACATTAAATATTTTTAGCATTTATCTGTAATGTAGCTATCCAAATTAGTGAAAAAAAGCATAGCAAGAGTATTTAAAATGTATAACTGAATATTTAGTAAACATTTAAATATTGTTTGAATTAATGTATTTTATAATATAGCATACATTTGTTCAGAAACAAAATTTTGTCTTATATCTTAGGATATATAATCATAAGGAAGAATGATTACTACAAATTTATTAATAGATGTTTTGTAGTTATTTGTTGTGTTTGAGGTTAAAATGATATAAATATTTTGCTGTTTTAATTTGCTGTCGGTGGAGAAAATGCCTATGCTATGCATGATAAAGTGGACTTCTATGCTTATATCCAGAAAATAAATTAATTTAAATTTGTCATTGCACTCAAAGATATATAAATTTAAAGCATTATGTTTACTTAAATAAGAACTTTGATTCAAAAATTCAATTTTCTCCTGTGACATTAATTCTTTAATCATGAATTATTTCTATTACAAAATTGTGCTTTAAATTTCATATCTTAAAATATAACAAAATTTCCTGAATAAAACATTTTATCTCTAACCCATATATTCCCTTTCTGTAATACCTCCTTACTGTATTCTCCAGAGCAAAAGTTCAGTGACAGTGTCCATAGTTTTTCTCTTGACTCTTTCTCCTTTAATTTTTTTGTCAACTACTCTACTTCCACTTTGGCTCCCACCATTTTGCTGAATCGTATTTATCAACTTATAAAGTGTATCCCTATTATCTATTTCTGTTTTCTTTTATATTTAATGAGTTTGGTCTATTTGCCTACATGTGGCTTTTTGAAGTTTTTCTTTCTCTTGGCTTCATCCATAAATTCATTATTTTTGTTGTTCAGTCACTCAGTAATGTCTGACTCTTTGTGACCCCATGAACTGCAGCACATTAGGCTTCCCTGTCCTTCATTATCACCTTAAATTTGCTAAAACTTCC
Source organism: Antilocapra americana (assembly GCA_007570785.1). Lineage (NCBI taxonomy): Eukaryota > Metazoa > Chordata > Mammalia > Artiodactyla > Antilocapridae > Antilocapra > Antilocapra americana. The sequence continues at coordinate 5,674,044 of ML661906.1, read as the reverse complement.
TGTCAATTGAGTTGGTCGTACTATCTAACCATTTCATCCTCTTCTGCTCCCTTCTTTTTGCCTTCAAACTCTCCCAGAATCAAGGTCTTTTCCAATGAGTCATTTCTTCTCATCAGGTGGCCAAGGTAATTACAGTCTAATCATGAGAAAGATATCAGAAAACTCTACTAGGAGAATACTATACATATTTGACCAGTATTTTTCAAAAAAGGTAAAAAGTCATTCAATCTAAAACCCTGAAATAGCTTCACATAAATACAGTTAGCTAACCTTTAACAAAAAAGCAAAGACAACTCAACAGAGGAAAGAAAAGAGGCTTATCAATAAATAACACTAGATGTCCATATGGGCAATTGGATGCCCATATGGTGGGGGAAAAATAAAACTACATACAAGCGTTATAACTTTTACAAAAATTAAATGAAAATGGATCAAAGACACTAATTTAAAGTGCAAAACTATAAAATTTAAGACTACATAGAAGAAAATCTAGGTTATTATAGGTTTTGTGATGAGTCTTTAGGTGCAATATCAAAAGCATAATTCATGAAAGAAAAAAAATGGTGAGTTGTAATTTAGTAAAAATACACTCTTCTGCTTTTCAAAGATAATCAAAAGATAAGCTACAAACTTTTCACACTTTTCACACTTGCACACAGTGGCTTCCCTGATGGCTCCTGTCAATGTGGGAGATGCAGATTCGATCCATGGGTCATGAAGATCCCCTGGAGAAGGAAATGGCAACCCACTCCAGCAGTCTTGTCTGGAGAATTCCATGGACAGAGGAACCTGGGGACTCCAGACCATGGGGTTGCAAAGTGTCAGTCACAAAGTAATAACTAAACAACAACGCTTGTATACAACAAAACAAAATTGTTCACTAACGTTAATTCTAATATTATGCTTATGTAATAGTGAATAATTTGGTTAGATTAGTTGCTAAAGGTATCTGCATCTTTCTATCACATTCATCTTCATATGATTTATTCATTTTCTTTGTTTCAAAATGATCAGTCATTGGGATCAGTGTTGGTATGATATCTGCAGCAGTTTCCAACTCCTGAATAAAACCATTTGCACATAATTTGGTATTGTATTCCAAAGGGAATGCCAAGATTTTAAATGATGATAAAATTCCTATACTGCTGGGCATACACACCGAGGAAGCCAGAATTGAAAGAGACACGTGTACCCCACTGTTCATTGCCACATTGTTTACAATAGCCAGGACATGAAGCAACCTAGATCTCCATCAGCAGATGAATGGATAAGAAAGCTGTGGTACATATACACAGTGGAATATTATTCAGCCATTAAAAAGAATACATTTGAATCAGTTCTACTGAGGTGGATGAAACTGGAGCCTATCATATAGAATGAAGTAAACCAGAAGAAAATCAACAATACAGTATACTAACGCATATATATGGAATTTAGAAAGATGGTACCAATAACCCTGTATGTGAGACAGCAAAAGAGATGCAGATGTATAAAACAGTCTTTTGGACTCAATGGGAGAGGGCAAGGGTGGGATGATATGGGAGAATGGCATTGAAACATGTAAATTATCATATGTGAAATGAATCGCCAGCCCAGGTTTAATGCTTGATACAGGGTGCTCAGGGCTGGTGCACCGGGATAACCCAGAGGGATGGAATCGGGAGGGAGGTGGGAGGGGGGTTCTGGAAGGGGAACACGTGTACACCCATAGCGGATTCATGTCAATGTGTGGCAAAATCAACACAATAATGTAAAAAAATAATAATAAATATATATTTAAAAATGCTTACTGTTCCTTTCCTTATACATGACAGGCTCTGTCATCCCCTTCCATTTTTGTACCTTAAAATTACTTTTAAATATTTGAATTTTTTAAAAAAGTGTTCATTTTAAAATAGTCATCATTGAAATTAAATATTTGTTTAAAAGTAAAAATTTTTGATGTAAAAAAGGGCAATCTATTCATCTTTATGAAAACACTGCAAAATCTATATTTACTTTATATATACATACATCTAATTATGGAAAAGACTTGTACAATATAGAGCCTGTTGTTATGCAACTTGCCACTGTTAATCAAAACTGTTAGTCCATTTTTACTCAGATTCTTTTTTGTTTCCTTTCCAAGAATGGAGAACCATAAGGGAAGGTCCTCCTTGACTCTCCCCAAGTTTGGTAACACTGATACACAGCATACATGCAATATTTGTTGAATTTAATTGGGGTAACATTTATTTACTCTGTCTCCTTTGTGCACTCTAAAATATTGTGGTTATACCTCTAAACCAAAAAGTATCATATCCTCTTGTATTTATCCATCATTCCTTAATGGATTAGACAAATATTTGTTGTACAAACTTTTGCTATGTTAGGAATTTGGAATACTAAAATGAATGAAGTATAGTCCTTGTCTTTAAACAGTTTGCATTATATTGGGGAAAAAAAAATCTTCACAGCAAAAGAAACCTCAAGAAAATGAAAAGAAAACATATACAGTGGGAGAAAATATTTTCAAACTATATATCTGATAAGGGATTAATATCTGAAATATATAAAGAACTCATAATTGATTAACAAAATTTAAAAATGGAAATGGAACCTGATTGGACATTTTCCCAAAGAAGACATGCAAATGGCCAACACATACATGAATGGTAGATATATAATTTTATAGCCACTATAAAAAATAAGATGAAGATTCTGCAAAAGTTAAAAATAGGAACTACCATATAAACACAGAATCCCATATCTGTGCATATATCCAGATGAAAACTGTACTTTAAAGGAATACCTGCACTCCAATTTTCATTAAAAGATTATTCAATAAAGTCAAAATACTGAAATAAACTGATAGTCAACAAATAATTGGATAAAAAAGATCTAGTGTATGTATACAACAGAATATTATTCAGTCATATAGAGAAGACAGTCCAGATATTTGTGCTAGTCTTGATGGTCCTTGAGGGCATTATGTTAAGTGAAATAAATCAGACAAATACAAATAATGTATGCTATCACTTACTTCTGAAACCAATAATGCTGCACTCCTAGAGAAGAGTAGAATGGTGGTAAACCAGGGTCTGGGGAATGGCAGATATAGGAGGGAGGTGTTGGTCAAAGGGTACAAACTTCTAGTTAGAAGATGAGTAAGTTCTGGGAATTTAGCGCATGGCCCTGGATTAAAGCAAACAATATTGAGCCGTACTCATAAGGAAACATAAATAAGACAGACTCCTTTAAAAAAAACTGGAGAAATGCTTTGCCCACCTTGAATTAAAGGATGTTTGTGTTCACTGGTAGATTTAAACTTTAAATGAATCACCGAGAGTTAATAGATAAGAGGAAAAGAAAATTCCATGTAGGATAAACAGTACAGGCAAAAAAGTAGAAATTGTTGATCTGGGCTGGAGTATATAATATAAATAATAATAACCACAATGATATCAATTATTTGTGCTTTTCGTAAATGCTTTGTTTCTTATCTTTACTTTACCACAGTCAGGTTGACAATTTTATTTGTTTGCTTAAAGTGATTTTCATACAAAGAGTTAAGCATATTTGTTCATTTATTATGGATTTTTTCTTAATTATTTCTGTTTTTTCTTTGGAAAAAAGCTATGTTTGTCACAATATCCCTACTCTCCCTACAAAGAGTAATAATTGTGTGAATTTTAACATTCAGAGTCAAGTCTTAAAAGTATACTGATAATGAAACCACAACATTACATTGGGATAACTTTGTAATGTTTATCTTTATAAGCAGAAATACGGATTTGAATATATGTAAATTACAATTCTCTAACTTTTATTTCCAATAAAGAAAGGAAATAGACTGGTTGGAGTGTGTGTTTTTTTTTTAATTGCAACAATTTCTTAATATAATAAGCAATTTTGCTTGAATTGGGGGATTTTTGTTGACAGACGCTCAGTTCAGTCATTCAGTTTTGTCCAACTCTCTTTATCATATTAACTTAAATGACCATAGTTAACTTAAATTTTAATTGTTATTTAATAATAAAAAAAAATACCTGAAGCTAACCCCTGCTATGTACTATTGCTGTTTGTTAAGATGACGGTACCTCACACACAAATCCATTATTTGATTCCTATTTGACGAAAAAAAAAAAAAAATAACAAAACTCCTCTAATTTTTTCTAGGCAATTAGAGATCTTGAGTATCAGGTTACATATTTTAAATTAAAAAGGACTGAGTTGAAAATAAATTTAACACATTGTTTCTAAAATGAACATTGCTGAATTTTCAAATATATTGTTGGGTTAATGTTTAATGGCTTTACAGACATACTGGCTTTTCCCTAAATTAAAATACAGGGTTGCAGGAAATATAAAAGCAAACTTTTGTTTTTGTTTTTTTTTTGAGATCTTCTAAACAGTAGAGTTCTGCCACGAGAAGGCACTGCTCATAGCAAACAACCTCTTCCAACAATACAAAAGAAGACCCTACACATGGACATCACCAGATGGTCGACAGCAAAATCAGATTGATTATATTCTTTGCAGCCAAAGACAGAGAAGCTCTATACAGTCAGCAAAAACACCAGGAGCTGACTGTGGCTCAGATCATGAACTTCTTATTGCCAAATTCAGACTGAAATTGAAGAAAGTGGAGAAAATCACTAGACCATTCAGGTATGACCCAAATCAAATTCTTTAAAACTATACAGTAAAAGTGAGAAATAGATTTAAAGAATTAGATCTTATAGACAAAATGCCTGATGAACTATGGATGGAGGTTTGTGACATGGTACAGGAGACAGGAATTAACACTATCTCCAAGAAAAAGAAATGCAAAAGAGCAAAATGGCTGTCTGAGGAGGCCTTACAAATAGCTGTGAAAAGGCAGAAAGCAAAAAGCAAAGGAGAAAAGGAAAGATATACCCATTTGAATGCAGAGTTCCAAAGAACTCTGCAAAGAGAGATAAGAAAGCCTTCCTTAGGGATCAATGCAAAGAAATAGAGGAAAACAATAAAATGGGAAAGACTAGAGATCTCTTCAAGAAAATCAGAGATACCATGGGAAAATTTCATGCAAAGATGAGCTCAATAAAAGACAGAAATGGTAGGGACCTAACAGAAGCTGAAGCTATTAAGAAGAGATGGCAAGAATACACAGAACTGTACATTAAAGATCTTCATAACCCATATAATCACGATGCTGTGATCACTTACCTAGAGCCAGACATTCTGGAATGTGAAGTCAACTGCACCTTAGGAAGCATAATTATGAACAAAGCTAGTAAAGGTGATGGAATTCCAGTTGAGCCATTTCAAACTCAGAAAGATTACACTGTGAATTTGCTGCACTTAATATACCAGCAAATTTGGAAAACTGAGCAGTGGCCACAAGACTGGAAAAGGTCAGTTTTCATACCAATCCCAAAGAAAGACAATGCCAAAGAATGCTCAAACTACTGCACAATTGCACTCATCTCACATGCTAGTAAAGTAATGCTTAAAATTCTCCAAGCTAGGCTTCAGCAATACATGAACTGTGAACTTCCAGATGTTCAAGCTAGTTTTAGAAAAGGCAGAGGAACCAGAGATCAAATTGCCAACATCCAATGGAGCATTGAAAAAGCAAGAGAGTACCAGAAAAATATCTTTCTGCTTTACTGACTATGCCAAAGTCTTTGACTGTGTGGATCACAATCAACTGTGGAAAATTCTGAAAGAGATGGGAATACCAGACCACCTGACCTGCCTCTTGAGAAACCTGTATGTAGGTCAGGAAGCAACAGTTAGAACTGGTCATGGAACAACAGACTGATTTGAAATAGGAAAAGAAGTACTTCAAGGCTGTATATTTTCACCCTGCTTATTTAACTTATATACAGATTACATTATGAGAAATGCTGGGCTGGAAGAATCACCAGCTGGTATCAAGATTGCCAAGAGAAATATTAATAACCTCACATATGCAGATGACACCATCCTTATGACAGAAAGTGAAGAGGAACTAAAAAGCCTCTTGATGAAAGTGAAAGCAGAGAGTGAAAAAGTTGGCTTAAAGCTCAACATTCAGAAAACTAAGATCATGGCATCACTTCATGGCAAACAGATGGTGAAATAGTGGAAACAGTGGCTGACTTTATTTTTCTGAGCTCCATAATCCCTGCAGATGATAATTGCCGCAATGAAATTAAAAGATGCTTACTCTTTGGAAGGAAAGTTATGACCAACCTAGACAGCATATTGAAAAGCAGAGACATTACTTTGGTAACATATGTCCATATACTCAAGGCTATGGTTTTTCCAGTGGTTATGTATGGATGTTAGAGTTGGATTATAAAGAAAGCTGAGAGCTAAAGAATTGATGCCTTTGAACTGTGATGCTGGAGAAGACTCTTGCGAGTCCCTTGGACTGCAAGGCGATCCAACCAGTCCATCCTAATGGAGATGGGTGTTCATTGGAAGGACTGATTTTGAAGCTGAAACTCCAATACTTTGGCCACCTCATATGAAGAGCTGACTAATTAGAAAAGACTCTGATGATGGGAAAGATTGAGGGCAGGAGGAGAAGGAGATGACAGAAGATGAGATGGCTGGATGGCATCACCGACTCGATGGACATGAGTTTGGGTGAACTCAGAGAGCTGGTGATGGACAGGGAGGCCTGACGTGCTTTGGTTCATGGGGTTGCAAAGAGTCGGACAAGACTGAGTGACTGAACTGAAGTGAACTGAACTGAAACAGTCAAACATAAGAAATAGAGATAGTCAGTGGATATTAAATCTTCTGCTCATTATTAATAGACGTTGATCATCTGATTTGCTTTCTAAGTGACGATTATAATAAATTTGTGATGAAAATATTAGAGAAAGATTTAATTATAGCCAGCATTTAATACAGTTGTCTATAGTCTTGTCATTATAGCTAATGTGGAAATGGGTAAAAAATGAATTGCCTACCTCAGAATAAAAACTCAGTAGGAGATTCAGTAAAGAACAAGACTTGTAAATCCCTTCCTTCAGATTGAGCCCTCCTACCCAGTCACAGCTGGAGCCCTTGGTAAAGTTGGTTGTCAGCTATTCTATTTGCAATGATCTAATTGCCAAAGTCTGTTCCATGTAATCTTGTATTTAATCAAAAGTCAGTTTATGTTCCTTTAAATCAATTTTTAATGCTAAAGTGGATATTGGATGTTACATTACTATTAGAAATAGAATTTTGCTACCTCACAGCTTAATTAGAATTGCAAGTGTTTCTCCTGGGAACTCTTCTATCTGAAATCAGATACCCATGATTAATTTTTTTTTAATTCAAGTAACATTATCCCCTCAAAAAGTTATTGAGAAATGATGCTGTACCATTTATGCATACAAATACAAAAAACAAACTGCAAACTAATGTGTTTTTGTGACTGTTTATATATTGCATAAAAACACAGACTCATATATACATCTGTGCATACAAATCTGAATGTAATGAGAGGTACATGAATTTGTGTGTACACACCTATAATATGTTAATGTGAGACATAGCATTTTAGTAATATTAAATAGTTCAAATCATAAAACATTCCTTTCTGGTTGTATTTTCAGCAACATGTTCGTTCCTCCATACTGATGCAGTAACCCAACTTCACTGTAACTTGCAAATAACAATATAGTTAAATTACACATACCATACTGAAAACAATGCAATTAACATGTGAAAATTCAAGTTTAGAATAAGAGTTGTTCTTGGAGCATTTCAAATAAAATCTTCTTGAAAATGAAAGCAATCGAAGAAAAACTATTTTGCCACACTAGAAACATAAACACAAATGTACATATATAGAAAGATAGCAAAGAAACACATTTTCTTAAACTATCAAGAATAAAACATTATTTATTCATATGCTACAAATATCACTTTATATTTAATTTAAACCATAAACCATAATATATTGCTATATAATCTAATCATACTAAATATAAGATCAACTCAGTTCAATCACTCAGTCGTGTCCAACTCCTTTTGATCCCATGGACTGCAGCATGCCAGGCCTCCCTGTCCATCACCAACTCCCCGAGTTTACTCAAACTGATGTCCGTTGAGTCAGTGATGCCATCCAACTTTCTCATCCTCTGTTGTCCCTTTCTCCTCATGCCTTCAATCTTTCCCAACATCAGGGTCTTTTCAAATGAGTCAGCTCTTCTCATCAGGTGGCCAAAGTATTGATATTCAGATAGAATTGCCAATTTTTGCCATTTGTAAGTACCATTATCATATGAAATATGTCCAGTTGTGTAAATCAACTAAATAAAGAAAGTGACCTACTCTCTGGACCTCAGCAAAGCTGGTTATTTACAACCAAAGATACTCCTATCAATTAAAGACTCATACACATTAAAAAAATGAAATGAAATATTCAAGTTACTGTGTACCTAAAGAAATGTGATCATATAATATTTTTTCATAATTACCTAAATTGTTATTGTATATAGAAAAATTATTTCTCAATTCATACTGAGTAATCAACTTAAAAGAGGAAAAGTAATGAGCCCTACATTGAACGTTCAAACACTAAAACAAGTCTTCAACAATCAGCAATAATTCAATACAAATAACATTTTTCTTTCATTATAGTAAGTATTGAAATCATTTCAATGCCTCCAATCAAAATTTAAAGCACAACATGCTACTGTTTTACAAACAAAATCTGCATAGATTTACATTAAAAAAAAAATGGCCAAGTAGCTCTTAGTACCTTCAAAGAAAACTAAAGTCTGAAATAGGAGAATATGCCAACTTTATAGTAATAGCATTTAATTGGCAATGACTTCAGGCAGGGGCATAGAAAAGAATTACAAATATAAAATTATTCCCTAGGGCAGCTTGTGTCATAAGACAGGAACTATGAATTCTTTAAAGGAAATTCCAATAATCACATTGTATTTTATCCATTAAAAGAGTGACGAGTTTCAAAAGAAAAGATAAACAACACAGTAAAGACTGTATGATGTATACATATATATGTAAAAATATATATTCATATATGTATTTTATTTATTTGATATTGTTATTCAGTCCCAGAGTCATGCCTCACTCTTTGTGATCCCATGGACTGCAGCCCACCAAGTTTCCCTGTCCATCACTATCTCCTGGGCTTCCCTTGTGGCTCAGCTGGTAAAGAATTTGCCTGCAATGAGGAAGACCTGGGTTCAGTCCCTGGTTTGGGAATATCTCCTGGAGAAGGGAAAGGCTATCCACTCTAGTGTTCTGGTCTAGAGAAATCCATGGAGTCTACCCCCAAAAAGTCAGATACAACTGAGCAACTCTCACTTTCACTGTCTCCAGGGGTTTGCTCAAATGCATGTCCATTGAGTCCAAGATGCCCTGCAACCATCTCATCTTCTGTTGCCCTTCTCCTCCTACCTTCAGTCTTTCCCACCATCAGGATCTTTTCCAGTGAGTCTACTCTCTACATCAAGTGGCCAAGGTATTGGAGCTTCAGCTTCAGCATTTGTCCTTCCAGTGAATATTCAGGATTGATTCCCTTTAGAATTGACTGGTTTGATCTGATTGTTGTCCAAGGGACACTCAAGAGTCTTCTCCAGCACAGTCTTCCAAAAGCATCCTTTCTTTGGCATTCAGCCATCTTTACGGTCCAATTCTCACATCCACACATGACTGTGAGAAAAACCATAGCTTTGTATATTCAGACTTTCGTCAGAAAAATGATGTCTCTGCTTTTTAAGACTCAAAGTGTGTCCTAGCTTTCCTTCCAAGGAGCGTGTGTCTTTTAATTTCATGGCTGCAGTCACCACCTGCAGTGATTTTGGAGCCCAGGAAAATAAATTCTGTCACTGTTTCCACTGTTTTCCAGCTATTTTCCATGAGGGCTTCCTTGAAGTGAGACCCAGATGCCACGATCTTAGTTTCTTCAATGTTGTACTTTAAACCAGCTCTTTCACTTTCCTCTTTTACCCTCATTAAAAGGGTCTCTGTAGTTTCTATTTGCTTTCTGTCATCAGAATGGTATCATCTGCATATCTGAACTTGTTGATATTTCTCCCCACAATCCAGCTTGTGGAAGCAATCCCCTGCTTCCAGATTGTGGTTCATCCAGCACAGCATTTCACATGATGCATTCTGCATATAAGTTAAATAAGCAGGGTGAAAATATACAGCCTTGATGTACTCTTTTCCCAATTTTGGATCTCTCCTTTGTTCTATGTCTGGTTCTAATTGTTGCTTCTTGTTCTAAATACAGGTTTCCCCAGAGACTGGTAAGGTGTTCTGGTATTCTGATCTCTTTAAGAATTTTCCACAGTCTTTTGTGATCTACACAGTCAAAGGCTCTAGTGCAGTCAATAAAGGAGGAGTAGATAATTTATTGGAAATCTCCTTTTTCTATGATCCAGCAAATGTTGGCAATTTGATTTTGGGTTCCTCTGCCTTTTCTAAACCCAATGTGTACGTCTGGAATTCTCGGCTCTTGTACTGCTGAAGCCTGGCAGTATTTTGACCATAACCTTGGTAGCATGTGAAATAAGAGCAATTGTATAGTAGTTGGAGCATTCTCTGACATTAATTTTCTTTAGAATTGAAATGAAAACTGACCTTTTCCAGCCCTGATGGAATGCTTCTGAGTTTTCCAAATTTGCTGGCATATCGAGTGCAGCAGTATTATCTTTTAGGATTTTAAATAGCTCAGATGGAATTCCATCACCACCACTAGCTTTGTTCCTAGTAATGCTTCCTAAGGCCCACTTGACGTCACACTCCAGGATGTCTGGCTCTAGGTGAGTGACCACACCATAATGGTTTTTCAGATCATTAAGATTTTTTGGTTTTTGTGTAGTTTTCTTCCCATCTCTTTTTCTTAGATTCTTTATGTTTTTCTCCTTTATTGTGCCCATCTTTTCATGAAATATTCCCTTTGTATCTCCAGTTTTCTGGAAGAAGTCTCTAGTCTTTCCCATTTTATTGTTTTCTTCTATTTCTTTGAACTGTTCACTTAAGAAGATTTTCTATCTCTCTTTGTCATCCTCTGAAACTCTGCGTGTAGTTGAATATATCTGTCTATTGCCTTTCACCTCTCTTCTTTCTCAGCTATTTTTAGGACCCATGGACTGCAACTTGCCAGATGCCTCTGTCCATGGAATTCTCCGGCAAGAATATTGGAATGGGTAGTCGTTCCCTTCTCAAGAGGATCTTTCCCACCCAGAGATTGAACTTGAGTCTCTTGCATTCAAGGCAGATTCTTTACCACCTGGACTATCAGGGATAACTCCCTTTCATTGTTCCTTATTCAGTCACTCAATCATGTCTGACTTTTTCAACCCCATGGACTGTATACACCAAGATTCCCTGCCCATCAGTCACAGAATTTGCTCAGACTCATGTCCATTGAGTTGATGATGCCATCCAAACATCTCTTATTTGTCACTCCCTCAGTCTTTTCCAGCATCAGGGTCTTTTCAAATAAGTCAGTTCTTCACTTCATATGGCCAAAGTATTGTAGCTTCAACTTCAACGTCAGTCCTTCCAATGAATATCCAGGACTGATCTCCTTTAGGATGGACTTGTTGCATCTCCTTGCAGTCCAAGAGACTCCTCAAGAGTCTTCTCCAACACCAGTTCAAAAACGTTAGTTCTTTGGCTCTCAGCATTCTTCATGGTCCAACTCTCACATTTATACATGGCTACTGGAAAAACCGAAGCTTTGACTATACAGACATTTGTTTGCAAAGTAATATTGGTGCTTTTTTAATATCCTGTCTAGGTTTGTCATAGCTTTTCTTCCAAGGAGCAAGCATTTTTTTAATTTCATGGCTGCAGTCACAATCCCCGGTGATTTTGAAACCCAAAAATATAAAGTCTGACACTGTTTCTGTTTTTCCCAATCTATTTGCCATGAAGTGATTGGACTGGTTGCCATGATCTTAATTTATTTGAATACTGAGTTTTAAGCCAGCTTTTTCATTCTCTTCTTTCACCTTCATCAAGAGGTTCTTTAGTTCCTCTTCACTTTCTACCATAAGGGTGGTGTCATATGCATATGTGAGGTTACTGACATTTCTCTCAGCAATCATTCTCCCACCTTGTGCTACATCTAGCCCAGCATTTTGTATGAGGTCCTCTGCACAAGTTAAATAAACAGGATGACAACATACAGCCTTGTTGCACTTCTTTTCCAATTTTGAACCAGTCTGTTGTTCCATGTCAAGTTCTAACTGTTACTTCTTGACCCCTATACAGGTTTATCAGGAGGCAGGTAGGTCTGGTATTCCCATCTCTTTAAGAATCTTCTAATGTTTGTTGTGATCCACACAGTCAAAGGCTTTAGTGTAGTCAATGAAGCAGAATCTGGAGATCCCTTGCTTTTTCTATAGCTCCCTGTGTGTGTGTGTGTGTGTGTGTGTGTGTGTGTGTGTGTTTATCAAACTTAAATAGATATTGCATATAGGCTAGGCAGAAATTCCAGGAACTTTAAAGTTTGTACATTTTCTTCTAACATGAATACAACAATGAGAGACTTCTCTATGTGTTTCAAAAGCACATACATATGATTATTGCATAGCAATTATTATATAAACAAATATTTATAAGGTGAGTTTCACAGGTGCCTTCATGGTAAAGTATCCACCTGCCAAGCAGGAGATATGCATTCAGTCCCTGAATTGGGAAGATCTGGAAAAGGATCGGCCACCCACTCGAGAATTTTTGCCTGAGAAATCCCATGGACAGAGGAGTCAGGCAGGCTACAGTCCATGGGGTGGAAATGTGTCAGACACGACTTCATAACTAAAAACAATAACAGATAGTTAATTCAATAATATATGTCATCTATGCCTATATATAGTTCAATTATTTAGTAAAACTTACTTTTAGTCTCAATGAAATAAAGTAATATGGCATTTTTATTTATCTCCAGATATAGTTTATCTTAGTACCTTAAAGAAAATCTACGTCTTACTAAATAAGAAACTAAAATATAATATATGTCCAGGCAACAAATTAATCAGTACATACTGAATAGCTTTAATTCTTAAAATTCTTCTGTACTATTAACTGAAATATGCAGCAAAAATAAAGTCTGAATCATTCCGATGGAATTTTCCATCTATTTGAAAAAGACAAAATAAATAAATAAATAAAAGTTTAAAGGCATTATATCTTTATGTGTTAAAATACAGGTCAAAGGTCAAAAATGGGAGTTTACGCAGAAATTTTGTATTCAATAGTTGAGAAAGTGCCAATATAATAGGTTTTTAATTAATAAATGGTGTTAAATACTTGGGTGAAAAATTATGATAAGGAAGATATAAGACAAAAGACATAGGAGGGAATAGACACACAAGAATACACACAGTTATACTTTATAAAGAAACATCCTTTTATTTTTTTATTCTATTTTAATATATTATTTATTGATTTATTTTTGCTGCACCTAGAGGCTTGTATGTGAGAGTTTAGTTCTCTGCTCTCAGCTGTTAAAGCCTGTAGTCCTAACCACTGGACCTCCAGGGAATTCATTTAAGCCATATTTTAAAGAATGAATCAGTTTATCATGGAAATAAACTTCAAAAATTGCATTTTGGGAAGTTTAACAGAAACACACAAGGAAACAGAAGCCAGTACAATATGCTTCTAAAATATTAAATCATTTGAAGTTGTGGGTAAACAGTAATAGAAATTAAGATTGAATATATGCAAAATTGTGGCCAGAATCATAGTAATAGTAAAAGTTTTACACCAATATAGAATCAAGAAAATTAAAATGGGCTCTGTTTATTGGAGAGAATTAAAGTTTCATTAGAGGAAATTTGAATAAAGCACTAAGTGATCATAATTTTGCTTTAATATGAAGATCATTTCCATATAAATTGCATGACATCCTTAGCCAGAACTCAAAAATAACATACTATTGTATAATGGGGAAAAAATTTGAACTAAAGTAAAAAAGCTTGACCCTGCCTTGATTCCTCATTTAATAGCTATATCCACAATTTGCTACTCAATATTTGTTAATAATATCTACAAGTCAACATTGTGTGTTTCAGAGCCTCTATCTGCAAAAGAGGATTTATAACTCTTTCTTCTTTCTAATGTTGTTTTATGGATTAAATTAGATAAATAATATAAAATAGCTGTAATTTAGAATTGGGACACATATTGAGCACAAGGAACATAATTAACAAGTGTTATGCTAAAGTCTACACTACCAGTTTCCTTCATTTTGATAGAATTTTTTAATCTTGACTCTAAACTGTGGTCCCGAGCGGTGAAACTAAGATGGCGGAGGAATAGGACGGGGAGAACACTCTCTCCCCAATAAATATACCAAAAGAACTTTTAAAGGCCGAGCAAATTCCAAAAAACAGGATCTGAATGCTGGCAGAGGACATCGGGCATCTGGAGAGGTGACCCATTGCCGACGTGAGGAGGTAGAACAAAAGAAAGAAAAGAAAAAAAAAAGTAGAGGGAGAGACAAAGAGCTGGGGATGGGTTCCGTCCCAGAAGGGGAGTCTGGAATAAAGAGGAAAAAAAAAAAAAAGAGGAGAAAGGTTTCTGAATACCAGGGAGCATTCTCTCTGGCAGATCTGCGGTGGATCTTGGAGAGCAATATAGCTGAGAGCAGAAGCAGATTAATAGCTAAGCCCTGCAAGTTTCGTCTCTGGCTACAAGGAACAGCCGAGCGGCAGCACAGCCGAAGCGGACTGCTCCTGCTCAGGGAGGGGCGGGCCGCAGGCTCAGGGAACGGAGCAGCCTGAGGGACCTAACCTTCCAGGAAAAGTTCCCCCTCCCCCCCAGGTCCGTGCACAAAACAAAGGGGGATGAGGAGTCAACAGAGAGGCTGGGCAGCTGTGGGCTGCGGACCGGCCCAGCCCCCGCCTGAGAGCAGTGGGCATAACCCAGCCCCGGGGAGGCTAACCAAGACTTCTGGGGATTCTGGACGGATCGGTGCTGTACACACCTAAGAAGGAGTGCTCAGCTGCACGCCGAGAAAACAGAGCGGCCGGGCCGGGGGAGGGGAGAAGCCCCACTCCCCAACTGCTGGGCAGACGACAGAGAGCCTGAGCAGAAGGGGCGGGGGAAGCCCTCTCACCAGGAGCAGGGCAAACTCCAAAGCGCTAAATAGACACTTAAAAGACCAGCAGACAGAAGACGCTAGCAGAACTAGCAGCTTTGAAACAGACAGGAGAAGCAAATTAAAGCCCTGCAGGTGGCGATAAATGCATAGAAAGGAGTCTATAGACTGTGAGAAGGAGAAGCTGGACCAGGGAATCATCTGAAAATCTACAGACCCTTCCCTTCACCGAATGCACCAGCACCAGAGAAAGCCTTCATTATAACTGTACTAGGAACATCTTTTAAATTTTTAAAACTTTTATATATATATATATATATATAGTTTTTTTCTTTTTTTTCTCTTTTTCTTTTATTTTTCTTCTTCTTCTTTTTTTTTTAGAATTTTTAAGTCCCATGTGACCTTGCTATTTTTTTTTTCTTCTTCTTATTTCTTTTTTCTCCTTTATTTTTTATTTTCCTTTTTTTTTTTAAGTATTTTTGAGAACCCAGTCTTTACTCTAGATTTTTAATTTTTGCTCATTAGTACCTGGTATCAACTTTGTACCTTTCAAGATCCAAGCTCCAGTACCCACTGCTACCTGGGAGTGAGATCATTGGCTTGACTGCTTTCTCCCCATTCTTATCTCTTGCTAGTAACAGTGAGGAAACCTAGACTCACCCACCAGAAAACCACACAAGCCTTTCCACCCAGGAAACTTCGACAAACCACGCATCCAACCCCTCCCATAGAGAGGAATCCCCACAATAAAGGGACAACACAGCAAGATAAACAAGATGAAAAGGCAGAGAAATACCCAGCAAGTAAAGGAACAGGATAAATACCCCCTAGACCAAACAAAAGACGAAGAGATAGGAAGTCTACCTGACAAAGAATTCCGAATAATGATAGTGAAAATGATCCAAAACCTGGAAAATAAGTTGGAGTTGCAGCTCAATAACCTGCAGGCAAGTATTGAGAAGATGCAGGTAAGCTTTAACAAGGACTTAGAAGAAATGAAAAAGAGACAAAATACAATGAATAATGCAATAAATGAGATCAAAAACACCCTGGAGGGAACCAACAGTAGAATAACAGAGATAGAAGACAGAATAAGTGAGGTAGAAGACAGAATGGCAGAAATAAATGAAACAGAAAGGAAAAATGAAAAAAGAATTAAAAGAAATGAAGACAACCTTAGAGACCTCTGGGACAATATTAAACGCACCAATATTCGAATCATAGGAGTCCCAGAAGAAGAAGACAAAAAGAAAGACCATCAGAAAATTCTTGAAGAGATAATTGTAGAAAACTTCCCTAAATTGGGGAAGCAAATAGCCACTCAGGTCCAAGAAACACAGAGAATCCCAAATAGAATGAACCCCAAGCGGGACACCCCAAGACACATATTAATCAAATTGGCAAATATCAAATACAAAGACCAAATATTAAAAGCAGCAAGGGAGAAGCAAAAGATAACTCACAAGGGGAATCCCATAAGGATAACAGCTGATCTCTCAACAGAAACGCTTCAGGCCAGAAGGGAATGGCAAAACATACTTAAAGTCATGGAAGAAAACAATCTACAACCCCGATTACTGTACTCAGCAAAGATCTCATTCAAATTTGAAGGAGAATTCAAAATTTTCTCAGACAAGCAGAAACTGAGAGAATTCAGCAACACCAAACCAGCCCTCCAACGAATGCTAAAGGATCTTTCCTAGATAGGAAACACCGATGGGATAATCTGGAACCCAAAACAATAAAATAAATGGCAGCGGGATCATACTTATCAATAATTACCTTAAATGTAAACGGGCTGAATGCCCCAACCAAAAGACAAAGATTGGCCGATTGGATACAGAAACAAGACCCCTATATATGTTGTCTACAAGAGACCCACCTCAAACCTAGGGACACATATAGACTGAAAGTTAAAGGCTGGAAAAAGATATTCCATGCAAATAAAGACCAAAAGAAAGCAGGAGTGGCAATACTCATATCACATAAAGTAGACTTTAAAATAAAGGCAGTGAAAAGAGATAAAGATGGACATTACATAATGATCAAAGGATCAATCGAGGAAGAAGAAATAACAATTATAAATATTTATGCACCTAACATAGGAGCTCCACAATATGTAAGGCAAATGCTAACAAATATGAAAGGGGAAATCAACAACAACACAATAATAGCAGGAGACTTTAATACACCACTCACACCAATGGATAGATCAACTAGATAGAAAAGTAACAGGGAAATTCAAACTTTAAATGAAACAATAGACCAACTAGACCTAATTGATATCTATAGGTCATTCCACCCCAAAACAAGGAATTTCACCTTTTTCTCAAGTGCACACGGGACCTTCTCCAGGATAGATCACATCCTGGGCCATAAATCTAACCTTGATAAATTCAAAAATATTGAAATCATCCCAAGTATCTTTTCTGACCACAATGCAGTGAGATTAGATATCAACTACAGGAGAAAACCTCTCAAAACTTCCAACATATGGAGGCTCAACAACACACTGCTGAATAACCAACAAATCGCAGAAGAAATTAAAAATGAAATTCAGTTATGCATGGAAACGAATGAAAATGAAAACACAACAGCTCAAAACCTATGGGACACTGTGAAAGCAATGCTAAGGGGAAAGTTCATAGCAATACAAGCTCACCTCAGGAAACAAGAGAAAAATCAAATAAATGACCTTACTATACACCTAAAGCAACTAGAAAGGGAAGAGATGCAGAAGCCCAGGTCTAGTAGAAGGAAAGAAATCTTAAAGATCAGGGCAGAAATAAATGCAAAGGAATCAAAAGTGACCAAAGCAAAAATCAACCAAGCAAAAAGCTGGTTCTTTGAGAAGATAAATAAAATTGACAAACCGTTAGCCAGACTCATCAAGAAACAAAGGGAGAAGAACCAAATCAACAGAATTAGAAATGAAAACGGAGAGATCACAACAGAAAACACAGAAATACAAAGGATCATAAGAGACTATTATCAGCAACTATATGCAAATAAACTGGACAATTTGGATGAAATGGACAAATTCCTAGAAAAGTATAACTTTCCAAGACTAAACCAGGAAGAGATAGATAATATTAATAGACCCATCACAAGCACGGAAATTGAAACCGTAATCAGAAATCTTCCAAAAAACAAAAGCCCAGGACCAGATGGCTTCACAGCTGAATTCTACCAAAAATTTAGAGAAGAGCTAACACCTATTCTACTCAAACTCTTCCAGAAAATTGCAGACGAAGGTAAACTTCCAAACTCATTCTATGAGGCCTCCATCACCCTAAATCCAAAACCCAGCAATGATGCCACAAAAAAAGAAAACTACAGGCCAATATCACTGATGAACTTAGACGCAAAAATCCTCAACAAAATTCTAGCAAATAGAATCCAACAACACATCAAAAAGATCATACATCATGATCAAGTAGGCTTTATCCCAGGGATGCAAGGATTCTTCAATATTCGTAAATCGATCAATGTAATACACCACATTAACAAATTGAAAAATAAAAATCACATGATTACCTCAATAGATGCAGAGAAAGCCTTTGACAAAATTCAACATCCATTGATGATAAAAACCCTCCAAAAAGTAGGAATAGAAGGAACATACCTCAACATAATAAAAGCTATATATGACAAACCCACAGCAAACATTATCCTCAATGGTGAAAAACTGGAAGCATTCCCCCTGAAATCAGGGACAAGACAAGGGTGCCCACTCTCACCACTACTATTCAACATAGTTTTGGAAGTTTTGGCCACAGCAATCAGAGCAGATAAAGAAATCAAAGGAATCCAGATTGGAAAAGAAGAAGTAAAACTCTCTCTGTTTGCAGATGACATGATCCTCTATATTGAAAATCCTAAAGACTCCACTAGAAAATTACTAGAGCTAATCAGTGAATATAGGAAAGTTTCAGGATATAAAATCAACACACAGAAATCCCTGGCATTCCTATACACTAACAGTGAGAAATCAGAAAGAGAAATTAAGGAAACAATTCCATTC
This sequence comes from Antilocapra americana, assembly GCA_007570785.1. Taxonomy (NCBI): domain Eukaryota; kingdom Metazoa; phylum Chordata; class Mammalia; order Artiodactyla; family Antilocapridae; genus Antilocapra; species Antilocapra americana. The sequence continues at coordinate 5,654,977 of ML661906.1, read as the reverse complement.
ACCATCGAAACAAAAAGAATAAAATACTTAGGAGTATTTCTACCTAAAGAATCAAAAGACTTGTATATAGAAAACTATAGAACACTGATGAAAGAAATCAAGGAGGACACAAACAGATGGAAAAATGTACCGTGTTCGTGGATTGGAAGAATCAATATAGTGAAAATGAGTATACTACCTAAAGCAATCTATAGATTCAATGCAATTCCTATCAAGCTACCAGAGGTCTTCTTCAAAGAATTAGAACAAATAATTTCTCAATTTGTATGGAAATACAAAAAACCTCGTATAGCCAAAGCAATCTTGAGAAAGAAGAATGGAACTGGCGGAATCAACCTACCTGACTTTAGGCTATACTACAAATCCACAGTCATTAAGACAGTATGGTACTGGCACAAAGACAGAAACATAGATCAATGGAACAGAATAGAAAGCCCAGAGATAAATCCACGCATCTATGGACACCTTATCTTTGACAAAGGAGGCAAGAATATACAATGGAGAAAAGACAACCTCTTTAACAAGCGGTGCTGGGAAAACTGGACAGCCACTTGTAAAAGAATGAAACTAGATCACTTTCTAACACCATACACAAAGATAAACTCAAAATGGATTAAAGATCTAAGCATAAGACCAGAAACTATAAAACTCCTAGAGGATAACATAGGCAAAACACTCTCTGCTATAATCCAAAGCGGGATACTCCATGACCCACCTCCCAGAATATTGGAAATAAAAACACGAATAAACAAATGGGACCTAATTAAAATTAAAAGCTTTTGCACAACAAAGGAAACTATAAGCAAGGTGAAAAGACAGCCTTCAGAATGGGAGAAAATAATAGCCAATGAAGCAACAGACAAACAATTAATCTCAAAAATATACAAACAACTCCTGCAGCTCCATTCTAGAAAAATAACCCAATTAAAAAGTGGGCCAAAGAACTTAACAGACATTTCTCCAAAGAAGATATAAAAATGGCTAAGAAACACATGAAAAGATGCTCAACATCACTCATTATCAGAGAAATGCAAATCAAAACCACAATGAGGTACCACTTTACACCAGTCAGAATGGCTGCCATCCAAAAGTCTACAAGCAATAAATGCTGGAGAGGATGTGGAGAAAAGGGAACCCTCTTACACTGTTGGTGGGAATGCACACTAGTACAACCACTATGGAAAACAGTGTGGAGGTTCCTTAAAAAGCTGCAAATAGACCTGCCATATGACCCGGCAATCCCACTGCTGGGCATATACACCGAGGAAACCAGAATTGAAAGAGCCACGTGTACCCCAATGTTCATCGCTGCATTGTTTACAATAGCTAAGACATGGAAACAACCTAGATGCCCATCAACTGATGAATGGATAAGAAAGATGTGGTACATATACACAATGGAATATTACTCAGCATTAAAAAAAAAATTCATTTGAAGCAATTCTACTCAGATGGACGAAACTGGAGCCCATTATCCAGAGTGAAGTAAGCCAGAAGCAAAAACAACAATACAGTATATTAACACATATATATGGAATTTAGAAAGACAGTAATGAGAACCCAACATGGGAGACAACAAAAGGAACGCAGATGTATAGAATAGACTTGTGGACTTTGTGGATGAGGGTAAGGGTGGGATGATATGGGAGAAGGGCATTGAAGCCTGTTAATTGTCATGTGTCTAATCAATCGCCAGCCCAGGATTGATGCTCGGGACTGGTGCAGCGAGATTTCCCGGGTGGAGGGAGGAGGGAGGGGGGTTCCGGAGGGGAAGCATATGTAAACCCATGGTGATATCATGACAATGTATGGCAAAAACAATAATAATAATAAAAAAAATAATAATAATAAACTGTGGTCCCATTGGTTTGTGTATTTTCATGCCTTTCCTCCACATTAGTATGAATAACTTACAAAGGAAGATGAATGTGTACTTGTTGACAAAATTGTGTGGAAATGTAGCTCTGAAATGTGCTACAAATTTTAGTAATCACAAAACAAAAAGATCAGTAGCAAGTTGTATTACATGACAAAAGATAACTCATATATCTTGACCTTGTGTCACTACTTCAGAACTCTTAATAAAAATGTGTGGATGTTATAAATAAAATGATATAAAGTATTATATATAATGTAGTACTATTGGAAGCAATTGAAATGTTCATGTAGAAAAATGGTTAATTAAATTATAAATTATGGCACATCTTAATGAAAAAATACATGCCTATTAGAAATGGTAATTAGAAAAATTATGAAGTACTATTGAAATTAATGTGATATGTTAAGTGAAAATTGCATTATAGCATGAATGTGCATTAAGATGGTAATTTTATAAAGAATGCATGTGCATTTAAAAAAGTACTGAAATAGGATGCATACAAAATAAAATATTAACTATGTTAACCTGGTGAAACTAATGATATTTCCTATTTTCTAGCACTCTCTAATGTCTAAATATTCTTCACATGAAAATGATTATCCCACCTTCCCTCATTGCTTAAAGACTCAACACTAATTCTATATTATTTAAAAAGTAAAATATCAAATTATTTATTATGTCAGGGAAGTATATTACCAATTTTTCATAATCTATTTTACACGCCAATATTCTCTCATTCCAGTTCATGTGTACAATTTCTCTGTTATGTAAAGTTTCTCATTGATTTTTAAAATGTCATGCATAGAAAGTTCTGCTGTTGAAGGAAATTATGGATTAGCATAATTATGAATAATATGAATCATATTTCAGGATTCCATATCAGTCCATGATATAATTTTATGCTTAATTTTGCTCAGGTGTAAAATAGGGACTAAGAATGATAAAAGTATTTATAGCTTCGGGACTTAACTGGTGGACTTATTAGTGGTTAAAATCTGAGATTCTCCTGCAGGGGCATTGGTTTGATCTCTTATCTGGAAACTAAAATCCAGCATGCTGTGCAGTGCAGTCAAAAGATGTAAAAAAAAAAAAAAAAAAAACAGAACACTTAGAAAGGTGACTGGCATTTGATCAGTATCACCACAATAACTATTTTTTTTTAATGTAAGTTTCATCAAAAGTACCTATACCCTAATAGACATTTTTTCCCCCCTGTATATGTGTTTCCTACTTAGAAAGGTTCCTTTAGCATTTGTTGTAAAGCTAGCTTGGTGGTGCTGAATTCTAATAGTTTTGCTTGTCTGTAAATGTTTTGATTTTTCCATCGAATCTGAATGAAATTCTTGCTGGATAGCATTTTTCCCATCCATCATTTTAAATAGGCCCTTCTGGCCTTCAGAGTTTCTGCTGAAAACTCAGCTGTTAATCTTATAGGAGTTTCATTTTAGGTTATTTGTTGATTTTCTCTTGCTGTCTAAATATTATTTCTTTGTATTTAAGTTTTTTTAGTTTGATTAACTTATGTTAATCAAATGTATTTAGATACATGTTTATCTATCTAAACTCCCTGAGTTTATCCTGCATAAGACTCCCTGTGCTTGCTGGACTTGATCAAATCTTTCCTTTCCCATATTAGAGACATTTTTTACTATAATCTTTTCAAATATGTTTTCAGACCCTTTCCCTTTCTCTCCTTCTTCTAAGACTCCTATACTTCAAATGCTGATGCTTTTAATGTTGCCCAGAAGTCTCTGAGACTATACCCATTTCTTTTCATTCTATTCTCTTTTATCCTGCTCATTAGCATTTATTTCCATCATTATATCTTCCAGCTCACTTATCTATTCTTCTACTTCAGCTATTCTGTTATTGATTCCTTCTAGTATATTTTTCATTTCAGCTATTGGATTGTTCATCATTGATTGCTTATTCTCTAGCTATTCTGGGTCCTTGTTAAACATTTCTTATACCTTATCTATCTCTGGCTTCACTTTATTTCTAACACAAGAATATACAGTGGAGAAAAGATATTCTCTTTAGTAAGTGGTGCTGGGAAAACTGGACAGATTAGTGTAAAAGAATGAAATTAGAACACTAACACCATACATAAAAATAAACTCAAAATGGATTGAAGACCTGAATATAAGACTACCCCCATATAAAACTTATGTTTTAGAGGAAAACATAAGCAGAACACATTTTGACATAATTATAGCAAAATCTTTTTTGACTCATCTCCTAGAGTAACCAAAATAAAAACAAAAATAAATAAATGAGACCTAGTTAAATGTAAAAGTTTCTACACAGAAAAGGAAATCATAAGCAAGATGAAAAAACAACCTTTAAAATAGGGGGAAATAGCTGCAAATGGAGCAACTATAAAAAGATTAATCTCCAAAATATACAAGCAGGTCATGTAGCTCAATATCAGAAAAGAAAAAAAAAATTGATGGAACATCTAGTAGACATTTCTTCTGATGAACAAACACATGCAAAGATGCACAACATCCTGTAAATAAAAACTACAATGAAGCATCACCTCACCCATCATCAAAGGGTGTGGAGTAAAGGGAACCCTCTCGTGCTGTTTGTGGGAATGTTAATTGATATAGCCACTATGGAAATCAGTTTAGATTTTCCTTAAAAACCTAAAAATAGAACTAGTATATGATTCAACAATTCCACTACTGAGTATATACCCTGAGAAAACAATAATTCATAAATATACATTCATTCTAATTTTCATAGCAGAACTATTTATAATAGGCAGCACATAGAAGCAACCTAAATGTTCATCAACAGAGGAATGGATAAAGAAGTTGTGGTACATATATATAATGGAGTATTACTCAGTCATAAAAAAGGAACACACTGAGTCATTTGTAGCGATGTGGATGGACCTGTAGCATGTCATAGAGTGAAGAAAGTCAGAAAGAAAAAGACAAGTATCATATGTTAACATATATTTGTGAAATCTAGAAAAATGGTATAGATGATCTTATTTGCAAAGCAGAAATAGAGACACAGACAAAAAGAACAAACATATGAGTACAGAGGGGGCCAGAAAGGCAGCAACTGGGAGATTGGGATTGACACATATATACTATTTAATACTATGCATAAAATAAACAATCAGTGAGAACATTGTATAACACAGAGAACTCAACTTAATGCACTGTGGCAACCTGAATGAGAAGGAAGTCCAAAATGGAGAGGGTACATGTATAGCATCTCTGATTCATGTTGCTCTACAGTAAAAACTAATGCAACATTGTAAATCAACTATACTCCATTAAACTGATTTTTAAAATAGCTAAATTCATTGAACATTTATTCTACAGAATATTGTATGTATTTCTTCTTAATCACCTCCATGTATAGTTTATTTAACCTTCTCAAGTACTCTATGATATGGATACTATTATTTTAGTGATATATATGGGGAAATGAAGACAGGTGAGTTGAATAACTAATCTGTCATAAAAGAGCTAAAGTATATTCAGCCAGACATACTTTGTCATTATTTTTGCTATTATAAAAGTAGAGACCAAAGGAAGAGCTTAGTCAAGTTTTTTTGACATCCAATTAGATATTCTTCCCCATTATATCATACTATATTATTTAGCAGTCTTGGGGATAAAATGTTATTCTAATACATTTGAATATGGTGTCCATAGAAATATATATATATATATATATATATATATATATATAGTTAATTTTTACTATTATCTAATGAAATTCTAGTCAATTCTTGTTTTCAGATAATCTTTTTAAGGTTATAGAAATTTTAAGTGCCCTGGGTCACACATGAATTTTGGTTCCTCAAAATCATCATTTCTTCTCCAAATATATATAAAAAGAAACATGAGGCTTTGCCATCGCAATAACTTTTTATGCAAAGTGGAGAGCTACTAAAAACAATTCATATTGTTTCCAAGCCATCAACACCATCCATCTCCAGAACTCTTTTACTATTACAATACAAACTACAATGCTCAGACAATAACTTCACATTATCTACTCCATCCAGCACTTGACAAACACTATTCTACTTTAATTATGTGAATTTGACTATTCTAGCTATTTTATATTGAAGAAGGAATTCATAGGGCCCGATCTCCATTTCAGGCCTGTTCATGCTGATCATGCTCGGGCACCTCTCTGAACTCTGTGCTTAGTGCCTGTGGAAATTACAATGGAGGGATAAGACTCCACTCTGGACAGGGGAATCTCTAAAATTATATCCAGGATATTCAACACCTAAGAGAAAACATGCACTAATCAACCCTGGCTCCGGACAGGTCATAAACCTTCTGATAGTAACCTCGGGCTTATCGACTATTAACTATTTGGAATGTAACCTCGGGCTTATTGACTGTTCGAACACATGATATTTGAATGATGGCATTATTGTGATTGTATTTACCTTTCCTTTGTTGATGTAAGTTTCGGGTGATTTGGGGTGGTGGGTTTAGTCACGTACACATGGGTATAAAAGATCCTCACAAATGCTGGTCGGGGTCCTTGGCTAAGAGAAGACTCTGCCTTGGGCCCGCTGGTGTAATAAACTGCACTTCACTGTTTGCATTGTCCTTCTGAGTGAGTTTGCTTCCCAGAGCGCGTGGCTACAACAATATAAGTTAAATCAAACATTATTTGCTTTTATGTGATGGATTTATTTCGCTTGGTATCATGTCCTCAAGGTTTATCCATGCTGTAGTGTTTAACGGAGAACAAACCTACTTCTGCATTAAATCTCTTCCTTATTATTCTGTCGCCTATGCTAGTCACTGACTCTGCACCTTTCTCAAAGAATTTTGCCTATAGCCTGAAATATATATGGCAGCCTATTCCCAAGGCTCTGCCTCCCACACTTGACTTTTAAAGCCATAACAATTTTCATTCATATGGAGATAAAAATTTACAAAACAAAGAATAACACAAATTATGTTGGAGCTTTACAGGAACATTGTGACCAGACCTAAGTGGACAACAGTAACAAAAAAGGACTCAGGCACCAGGACATGTTCAACAATCAGCCACACTCTTATCTCTTTTAGAACAAGAGAAGCCTGAATTCTAACTCAGGTGATAATTTCCCTTTAGGGCACTAGTGTATTCTCTTCAGTCTGCTGACTTTCTGAATAAAGTCTCTGTTGTTTTCCTAAACACTTTGTCTCTCAATTTATTGGCCTGAGATGGAGCAAACACTGTGAGCCTGGGATCTGTAACAGGTGTTTTTTTTCAGAAGCTTTTTTTTTTTTTCCTTTTAAGTTTGAAGAGCCTTCCATTATTTACATGTAGCACATTTTACTTATCCTCATCTTTAGGTAAACAGTTGGGTCGCTTCCATCTTTTGGCTATGGGGAATAATGTCATTGTAGATACAAATGCTTACACATCTCTTTGACCCTTGTTTTACCTTATTTTAGCCCTGCAGCAAGGCATGTGGGATCTTAATTCCCCTACCAGGGATCGTACCTGCTCCTCCTGCATTGCTAGTGCAGAGTCTTACTGACTGGACTGCCTGGGACGTCCTTGAGTTGTGTTTTTAATTCTTTTGGGTAGATACCTAGAAGTGAAATTATTGTATCACATGGCAATTCTGGTTTATATTATTGAGGAAACACCATCCTGTTTCCTACAGTGGCTGCACTTTTTTACATCCCCACCAGCAGTGCACAAGTCTTCCAGCTTCTCCATATCCTTGCCAACACTTGCTATTTCCTAGTCTTTGTTGGTTGCCATTCTAATAGATATGAGGTAGTATCTCACTGTGGTTATTTATGCATTTCCCAATGATTAGTGACACTGAACATCTTTTTGTATTTGCATGGCCATTTGTATGTGTTTGCTGGAGAAATGTCTATTTAAATCTGCTCATTTTTGGTATGAGGTTTCCTGGTGGCTCAGACGGTAAAGCGTCTGCCTGCAATGCTGGAAACTGGGGTTCAATCCCTGGGTTGGGAAGATCCCCTGGAAAAGGAAATGGCAACCTACTCCAGTATTCCTGCCTGGAAAATTCCATGGACTGAGGAGCCTGGTAGGCCCCAGTGCATGGGGTCGCAAAGAGTAGGGCATGACTGAGCGACTTCACTTTCATTTTTGATAAGGTTGTATTCTTATTATTGCATTTTAAGAGTTTTCTATATATTCCAAGTATTTACCCTCTATAAGAAACATGATTTGAAAATAAATTATCTATTATGTGGGCTATCTATTGATGAACAAAAGTATTTCTTTCTTATCTCTTAAATATTCGAGTCTGTTTTTTTCTTGTGTTGACTGTAACTTTAATATCATATCCAAAATGTTTTCTATCCTTTCGTTTTTAACTTATCATATCTTTAGATCTACAGTGAGCCTTTTATAGAGAGTAGTTGAATAATTTTTTTTATCCATTTTGTCCAGTTGTACTTTTTATCCATAAAATAAACTTATATATGTTAGTTATTTTCTCAATGTTACTGAAGTATAGTTGATAATTTAAAATTGTATATGCTTAATATTTACAACTTAATGATTTGATGCATGAATATACTATAAAATAGTCATAACACTAAAGGTATTTGTCACATCCAGCACCTCACATAATTAACAATTTTTAATTCAAATTCCATATATGTGTTCAAGCATCATTAGTTTTTCTGTATCTGCTTTATTTCACTCCATGCTCTAATTGTGGGGAGGGATGCAAGTTGGAATGGATATTATGGAAAATGTTATGGAAGTTCTTCGAAAGAATAAAGACAGAACTACATTATTATGATCCTTGTAAGCCACCTTACCTTCGGAGTATATATCCGAAGAAAATGAAACCCATATCTTGAAAAGAAATCCTCACTTCCATGTTCATTTCAACACTATTCACAATAGCCAGGATATGAAAATAATCTAAATGTCTATTGATAGATAAATAGATAAAGAAAATGCATTTGTATACATGTACATGTATTTTGCAATTTTGACAACATGGATGAATCTGAAGTGTATCATTGTAAGTGAAGCAAAAATTTCTACTTATCATAGCTAGTATTTGCTATCACATATTTATGTATACACACATATACTTATATAATAATAATGATAGATTTTCAGATGCAATATTTTCCTTAGGACTTATGTAGTTTTCATAAACTGCAAGTCACTTCCTCAGTTTCCTGAGGATTTGTATACAAGGAAGTTCTGATGCTGAAACAGCATTGTATTTGGCTACATGTTCTCAAGAATTGTCTTCACTTCCTGAATTCTCTAAATTAATAAGTTGACTAGAGGGAGTTCCCTGTTTGCTTGTAGTTAGAATCCTGGGCTTTCACTGCTTTGGTCTGGGTTATGGTTCTAAAACTGAATATTGCTGATGGCTAAAGTAGAATTTTAAAGAAAATAATTCTACACAAAGCCATCCATCTAGCTATATGCATATACATATATATACACACATATATATGTTATATATATATGTTATATACTATATTATAACCTATTTACATATATAATAGCACTGATGGAGTTTCCTTAGGACAGAAGCTTATTGTTATTTGGACACTCAGTTGTCCCACTCTTTGTGACCTCCTGGCCTATAGCCCTCCAGGCTCTTCTGTCCTTGGGATTTCCCAGACAAGAAAACTGGAATGAGTTTCCATTTCCTTCTCAAAGGGATCTTCCCAATCCAGGGATTAAACCCAGGTCTCCTGCATTGACAGGAGGATTCTTTATCACTGGAGCCACCAGGAAAGCCCAAGAGTTATTCAGAGTCAGGATCCTTGATTCAACTAACAAAATAAATGCAAGTAATTTTAAACACTCATGATTTGATTTGGTGAAGAGAGAATTTGGGAAAAAAAGAGACAAAATTTGAAAAAAAGAAAATATATATACTTTGTTAGTAATGAAATTCAAAGTTATAATGCCGGACACTGGAAGATTTATGTACATATCTCTGCCACGGGATTATACTTGGCAGGCAAACCAGATGATGGCATCAGTCTGGCAAGCTATTCTCTATCTTAAACAGAACTTGAATGGATAAAGCCCTACGGACTAAGTAAATATTTGTTAGACTCTGCCCTTGAGTGTTATTTTAATTTAACATTTTATTTGCACTATGGTTTTTATTCAATAGACAGATTTATATTCTTAAAGACAGTCCTTAATACAATTTATACTGAAAGAAAGGGAACTTAAATTCTCCAATATACTTGAATATTTTCAGATTTTGATGTGATTTGGTGATTCATGTCATTTAGCTTGTCTGAATTTTTCTGATATATCTCTAAAACCATCTGCACCCTTGGATGCCATTATGTTACACGTGTCTGTTTTTCACATTCATGAGGATAGAGTGGCAATATTAATCTTCACTCAGTTTAAATAAGTGTTTGAAATGTAACTACACCCTGTGTAACAATAAGCAACATGGGTTCTATAGAAGTGGAACAGAAAGTACAACTGTTCGACTTATGGAAAGATAATTACTGAAATATCAAAAAAAAAAAAAAGCATTAAAAAAAAAAAAAAAAAGAAAAAAACAAAAGGAGTCCATTGGAAGATCACAGGGATATCCAAATCTTGGCGGCGGAGGGCACTTGAAGCTTTGAGAACATCCCTGCCCTACACAGTAGGAGAAAATATATTATTCAGGTCACTCAGTCTAATAGGATAGACCAAATTGAGCACTTTCAATTTCAGGTTTATTTACACTGACAAGACATTCTAACATAGGGGATTACTAGTGTTTGAAGCCATGAAAATTGTTCCCCATTTTGAAACCATATAGCTTATCCTAGCTGTTACAGGCGTCCTCCTCAAGTTGGTTTTATTTAAGCAGTTTGAGTAATGGACTTATTTGAGCAAAGGCTGTATTTGAGGTTGATGTCTGCTCAGAAGTCATTTCAATATCACATGTTCTTGCTTACTTTGAGCATTTGTTTTACATAGTTCAGAGAAGAAAGAGCTCCAAAATCTACAGCTAAATAAAAGCTATTGAGAAGCCATAGATTAATGCTCAGTAACCCATCAGAGCTTCCCAGGTGGTGCAGTGGTAAAGAATCCTCCTACTAATGTAGGAGATTCAAGAGATGCAAGGTCAATCCCTGGGTGGGGAAGATCCTCTAGAGTAGGCAATCGCAACTTACTTCAGTATTCTTGCTTTACAAATTCCAAGGACATAGAAGCGGAGCAGGCTGCAGTCTAAGGAGTCTCAAAGAATTGAACACAACTGAGCACACAACACAATCCATATCTAATTAGTTAAAAGAAAGAGAGAGATGGAAGGGAGAATCCAGTTAGCTGAATAACTGGAAGGCAAATACATAGGTAGATAGATACACACATACATTCTTGCAAATGAACATATATACACACACATGCATACACATATAGCCCTGATATTTGTTTCTTTTTTCTGATTAATTCACATAATTATTTATGACTCTATGTTAGATAATACTTTGTACATTGTTCCTTTATTCTTGGAATAATTCAGTTTTATAAAGTGATAGTAAGTTTGAGAATTGATTGATACCAAACCTTCTGATTGGCAGTTGTGGCCCTATGAACTGACTAGCAACTTGGCTTTCTACAGGAATAACATAGTTTTTAAAATCAGTACCAAAGTGAAAAAGAAAATCTATGGATAAAAGGATAACATATAATTTTACTGATATAAATTTTAGAACTAATCAGCTTTACTCTATTAAAAAAATGTTTCTACCTTCTCATAAAGCATTTTCTAGGACATTATTGAATTTCTTTTTTTTTTTTTTTATTGGTTTTGCCATACAATGACATGAAATCGCCATGGGTTTACATATGCTCCCCCTCCAGAATCACCCTCCCTCCTCCCTCTCGATTCCCTCCCCCTGGGAAATCTCGGTGCACCAGCCCAGAGCATCAATCCTGGGCTGGAGATTGATTTCACATATGATAATTAACATGTTTCAATGCCATTCTCCCATATCATCCCACCCTTGCCCTCACCCACAGAGTCCACGAGTCTGTCCTATAGGTCTGGGTTCCTTTTGCTGTCTCGCATGCAGGGTTCTCACTGCCATCTTTCTAAATTCCATATATATGCGTTAGCATACTGTATTGTTGTTTTTCCTTCTGACTTACTTCACTCTGGATAATAGGCTCCAGTTCAGTCCACCTGAGTAGAACCGCTTCAAGTGAATTTTTTTTTTTTTTAATGCTGAGTAATATTCCAATGTGTATATGTACCACAGGTTTCTTATCCATTCGTCAGTTGATGGGCATCTAGGTTGCTTCCATGTCCTGGCTATTGTAAACAATGCGTCAATGAACATTGGGGTACACGTGTCTCTTTCAATTCTGGTTTCCTCAGTGTGTATGCCCAGCAGTGGGATTGCTGGGTCATATGGCAGGTCGATTTGCAGTTTTTTGAGGAATCTCCACACTGTTTGAATTTCAATATAGTAGTTTTATATTATAATTTGCAATCAATTCTAAGGTTTTGTAACAAGGGTAGATACATAGTAGGGGTAGATATGTCCATACTACTATAACTACTGATTTTACATAGTCTTTACAAAATAAATTACTGAGGAAAGTAAGATGAGGAATTCTCACCTAAGCCCTCACATAATTCAATTCATTATTTATGCTTTTAATAATGAAATTAAAAAAAATTACAATTATTAGTCACTGCAACCAGAATATTGAGTTATTTCCTCTGTACTAAATCTTCAAAAATAGTTTGTTCATCATCCATACTCATGTTAACAAAGGCTATTAATTTTCTTTAACTTTTATGCAATTTTGAAAGATTAATTTTCATTTAAAGTTATTACAAAATGCTACCTACTTTACCCTTGATGTGTAATATGTCCTTGAGCCTATCTTTAACTCAATACTTTGATCTCTGGCTCCCTCATTCCTATAGTACCACCCCCCAAGCCACCTGCAATCTATAAATTGTTCTCTATATGTGTGTCTACTTAAATATATATATATATACATATCATCAGTTTGTTCTTTTTTATGTTCTTCATATAAATGACATCATACAGCATTTGTCTTTCTCCTCCTGACTTATTTCACTTAACATAATGCCATTCAAGTCCATCCCAGTAGCTGAAAATGGTAAAATTTCCTTAATTTTTTTATAGCCAAGTAGAATTCCACTGTGTATATGTATACATACATGTGTGTGTGTGCTCAGTTGTGTCCAACTCTTTGCAACCCCATGGACTGTAGCCTGCCAGTCCCCCCTGTCTATGAAATTTTCCAGGCAAGAGCACTGGAGTAGGTTACCATTTCCTTCTCCAGGAAATCTTCCTGACCCTGGGATTTAATTCACATCTGTTTCATTTCCTTCATTGCCAGGTGGGTTCTTTACTGCTAGTGTCATTTGGGAAGCTCATATACATATATGTGTGTATGTGTGTGTATATGCATGTATCCGCTTCATAGATTACAGCCTCATCATGGCAAAGGAGACGGCATAAGTTAGTAAGCCTATAAGCCATGGCATGCAGAGCCAACAAAAACAGACAGGTTATAGTGAAGATTTTGACTGGAGAAGGAAATGGTAATCCACTTCAGTATTTTTGCCTTGAGAACCTCATGAAAAATATGAAAGGTAAAAGATATGACACTGGAAGATGAGACCTTCCAGGTTAGAAGGTGTCCAGTATGCTACTGGAAAGAGCAGAGAGAAATTACTAATAGTTTCACAAAAAAAAAAAAAAAAGAAGAAGAAGAAGAAGCAACCAGGGCAAAGTGACAATGACTCTTAGTTATGGATGTGTCTGGTGGCAAAAGTCAAGTCCAGTGATATGGAAAACAACATTATGAAACATTGTGTAGTGTTCCGTACGCTATAGAATAGGTCTTTGTTGGTCATCCATTTTGAATAGAGAAGCGTGTACATGACCTTCCCAAACTTCATAACTATCCATCCCTCCATGCTGATTGGGAAGGAACTTCAGGGGAGAATTGATACATGTATATGTATGGCTGAGTCCCTTTGCTGTTCACCTACAATTAGTACAACAGAAATAAAAAAGTTTCAAGTTTTGGGGAAAAAAGAATATTGCATAGGAACTTGGAATGTTAGTTAGGTTCATGAATTAAGGTAAATTGGATGTGGTCAAATATGAAATGGCAAGATTGAGCATTGACATTTTAAGAATCAGTGAAATAAAATGGATGGGGATGGGCAATTAAAATTTGGATGGCCTTTATATCTAGTACTGTTGGAAAGAATCTCTTAGAAGAAATGGAGTAACCCTCATAGTTAACAAAGGAATTTAAAGTATTATATTTGGGTACAACTCCGAAAACTACAGATGATCTTATTTCATTTCCAAGGCATAACATTTAACATCACAGTAATCTAAGAACATGTCTCAATCACTTATACCAAAGCAACTGATAGGAACTAACACACACACGCGTGCGCGCGCGCACACACACACACACACACACAAGACCTTTTTGTCATAGGGAATTGGAATGAAAGAGTAGGAAGTTAAGAGATATCTGGAACGACAGGCAAGTTTGGTCTCAGAGTACAAAATGAACAAAGGCAAAGGCTAACAAAGTTTTGTCAAGAGAATATGTGGTCACAGCAAACACATTTCAAGCAACTCAAGAGATGAATCTACACATGGACATCACCAAATGGTCAACACTGAAAACAGACTGATTATATTCTTTGCAGTGGAAGATGGAGACGTTCTATACAGTTAGCAAAAACAAGGTTTGTAGCTGACTGTAGATCAGATCATCAGCTCCTTATTGGTGATTTCCGGGTAAATTGATGAAAGTTGGGAAAACCATTAGGCCATTCATGTATGACTAAATCTAATACCTTATGATTATACAGTGGAGCTAACAAATAGATTCAAGGGATTGGATATTGTAGACAGACTCCATGAAGAACTATGGACTGAAACTCTTAACATTGAACAGGAGGCAGTAAACAAAATAATCTGAAAAACAAAAAAGAAATGCAAGAATGTAAGGTAGTTGTCTGAGGAATCTTTACAAATAGCTGAGGAAGGAAGAGAAATGAAAGACAAGGGAGTAAAGGAAATGTACACCCAACTGAATGCAGAGTTCCAGAGGAGAGCAACAAGAAAAAAGAAAGCCTTCTTAATTGAACAGTGTGAAGAAATAAAGGAAAACAATAAAATGTGAAAGACTAGAGATATCTTCAAGAAAACTGGAAATACCAAGAGAACATTTCATGCACAGATGGACACAATAAAGTATAGAAGGTGCAGGAACCTAACAGAAGCAGAAGACTTTTGGCAAGAACACACAGAAAACTATACATAAAAGGTCTTACTGACCTGGTTGGCCACAATGGTATGGTCATTCACCTAGAGCAGGACATGTTTTGTTGTGAAGTCAAGTTTTTATTGTGAAGTCAAGTGGGCCTTAGGAAGCATTACATGAACAAAGCTAGTCGACATGATGGAATTCCAGCTGAGCTACTTCAAATCCTAAAAGACAATGTTGTTAAATGTTAATGTTTCACACAATAGGCCAGCAAATTTGAAAAATTCAGCAGTAGTCACAAAACTGGAAAGACTCAGTTTTCATTTAAATATCAAAGAAGAGCAATGCTGAAGAATGTTCAAACTACCATACAATTGCATGTATCGTACATATTAGCAAGGTTACACTCTGCATTTCCTCTTTAGCAAAATTTAAATTCAATTCCTCTGCTCACTTTTAATCAGGTTGCTTGCTGTTTTGATGTCAAATTATTATGAACTATTTTTATTTGTTGGATATTTATTCCTTATGGGTCATATCATTTGCAAATATTTTTTTCCCACTCAGTTGATTGTTTTTTTCATTTTATGTTGATGGCTCTTTTCCTGTGCAAAAGTGTTTACATTTCTTTGGATCTCATTTGCTTATTTTTGCTTTTATTTCCTTTACTTGAGGACAGAGGTTTAAAATAAAAAAAAAGTGATTTATGTCAAAGAGTGTTTGCCTCTAAGAGACTTATCTGACCTTGCATTTAGGTCTTTAATCCATTTTGAGTTTAGTTTTTCAATATGGTGTTAGAGGATATTCTAATTTTGTTTTGTTATATGTAGTTTTTCAGTTTTTCCAGCATCCCAACATCACTTATTAAAGAGAATGTCTTTTCTCCATTCTCTATTCTTGTCTTCTTTCTCATAGATCAATTGATCGTAAGTGGGTGTGCATAGTTCTGGACACTATAATGTCTTTCACTGATCTATATATCTGTTTTTGTACCAGTGCCATACTGTTTTGATTACTATAGCTTTACAGCTTAGTGTGAAGTGAGAGAGTGTGATTTCTCTAACTCTATTCTTCTTTTTGGGTGCTTCCCTGGTGGCTCAGAAGGTAAAGCATCTGCCTGCAATGTGGGAGACCCAAGTTGGATCCCAGGGTTGGGAAGATCCCCTGGAGAAGGAAATGGCAACCCACTCCAGTACTCTTGCCTGGAAAATTCCATGGATGGAGGAGCCTGGTAGGCTACAGTCCATGGAGTCACAAAGAGTTGGACATAACTGAGCAACTTCACTCACTCACTCACATTCTTTTTTCTCAAGATTACTTTGACTATTCCAATGCTTTTGTGTTTCCATACAAATTTTTAAAGTATGTTCTAGTTCTTTGAAATATGGCATTGGTATTTTGATTGGGTTTGCATTTCATCTGTAGATTGCCTAAAGTAGTATGGTTATTTTAATAATATTGGTTCTTCCAATCCAAGAATACTGTTTATCTTTTCATCTGCATCAGCCTCAATTTCTTTCACAATCACATTTTAGTTTTTTGGACTACAGGTCTTTTGCCACCTTAGATTTATTCCTACATACTTTATAATTCTAATGAAGTTGTAAATCAGATTGTTTTCCATTATCCAGCGCATCATTTCCCAGAAACCTTAAGTGCATTGATGCCTTATATATAATATCAATCTAATGAACTTGATAATATCCTGATTTTAAGGATAAGGAAACCAAGACTCAAGTCAGCTTTCATAAAATTATGGTGTGTGGGAGAGAATACCAGGGATCAAATTGTTGGCTGTTTGATTCAAAAGACTATATTTGCTTTTTGTTTTGTTTTGTTTTTTTCACATGGAGCAAAATGAAATCTGAACACTCTCTAATACCATACACAAAAATAACCTCAAAATGAATTAAAGATCTAAATGTAAGGCTGGATCCTATAAAACTATTTGACAAAAACTGCAGCAATATATTTTTTTTCTTGATTTGCCTCCTAGAGTAATGGTTATAAAGACACAGATAAACAAATAGGACTGAATTAAACTTAAGAACTTTTGCATAGCAAAAGAACCAACAAAACAAAAAGACAACCCACAGAATGGGAAAATAAATTTGAAAAAGAAGTAACATTATAAGGGATTGATCTCCAAAATATACAAATATCTCATATAGTTTTATGTCAAAAATATGAATAATTCAATCAGAAAATGAGCAAATGACCTAAACAAACATTTCTCCAAGAAAAACATTGTTGCTATTGTTTAATTGCTAAGTTGTGTGGAACCCTTTTATGACCTCAGGTTCCTCTGTCCATGGGATTTCCCAGGCAAGAATACTGGAGTGTGTTGTCATTTCCTTCTGTTGGAGATTTTTCCAACCCAGAGATTCTGCATTACAGGTGGATTCATCATCACTGAGCTACCAGGGAATCCCAAAGAAGACATACAAATGGCCAAAAAAACAAATGAAAACATGCTCAATGCCACTAATTATCAGGGAAGTGCAAATCAATTATATTGAGATATCACCGCACACCTTTCGGAATGGTCATCACAAAAAGTCTACAAGCAATAAATGCTGGTTAGAGTGTGGAGAAAAGAGATCTCTCTTATACTCTGCATGGGAATGTAAATTGATACTATTGTATGGAGAACAGTATGGAGGTTCCATTAAAAAAACCTAAAAATAGAAGTACAGTATGATCCTGCAATCCCACTCCTGGGCATATATCTGAAGGAAAACATGGTTCAAAAGAATATAAGCACCCTTTATGTTCACAGTAGCACTATTTACAGTTGCCAGGATATGGAAGCAATCTAAATGCCCATCAATAGATGAATGAATAAAGATGTGGTATAGCTCCCGTCGCGGCCCGCCGGCCTCGCGACGGTGCGGGAGCCCCGGTCGGCCGCTTCCGCGCCTCCTGGTTCGCAGGCCGTTCTGGACGCTTTGCTCCAGAACCTCTACGACTTTGGAGAGACAGAAGATGAAACAGAAGAGAAAAGAGTCAGAAAAAAGAGAGAGGAGAAGAGAGGTACGGCGACCCTGGCAGCCTTGGCAACAGAGCCAGCTCCCCAGCCCGAGTCTCTTGTCAGAGGCCAGAGGAAGAGTGCTGCCAGCCTCTTCCAGGAGCTCCGGGGAGAGCTGCAGCGTGCTCCTGCTCTGACCCCCAGTGACGCCCCTGCCGGACCTGTAGGCTCTGGAGTTGCAGCAGCCTGCTCTCCTCCAGAGAAAGCCAGGGAGCCTGTAGAAGTGGTACAGTTTCACAGCCGAAGTAAAAGAAGAAAACAGAAGCCAGATCAAGATGAGAACACAAAGACCAAAACTAAAGGCCAAAACCATCTTGATAAAGATGTGGATATACAAGAATTTAACTTAGAAAAGGCTTGCTTGGAAGTGCACCGCTTTGGGATCACAGGCTATGGAAAAGGAAAGGAGAGAGTCCTGGAGCAGCAGCGTGCCGTTATGCTGGGTGCTCGGCCTCCCAAAAATAGTTATGTGAATTACAAGGTTGTGCAGGAGCACATCAAAGAAAAGAAGGCAGCCAAGGAAGAAGAAAAGAGAATGGCCAAGGACACAGATATTTTCAAGAAAAAGAAGAGGAAAGGGCAGGAAGACAGGAAATCAAAAAAGAAGAAATCTGCCCCAAGTATTTTGTCAAGTGGACGGATAGGACAGGTTGGAAAATTCAAAAATGGGACGCTGATTCTGAGCCAAGTTGATATCAAGAAAATAAATTCCTCCAGAGTGGCTAAATGACGTTACTTTATAAAATCGAAAAATGGGAAAGTGCCAAATGGACTGAAACTGGACCCCTACAAGACTTCCAGATTACTCTTATTTATTTCGTATTTCACAGACTTTTTTATCTTGAGGGAAAAAAATCAAAATAATTAATTTCTAGCTGCTGAAATATCTGTTTTTTTTATGATAACCACATTGGGCCAACTCGCCGTGAATCTGAAGTCACATTATTGAGAAGAGTGTTTAATGTCCTCCAGCGAGGTTCACTCAGGTTTCACTGTCACTGGTACCTTGTGCGTCTACTTGTAGATGTTTCATAATTTTACAGATTTGTAGATGCTAATAATTAGCTTAAAACTGCTTTTTAATTTTCTAAAAATGTTTAATGATGAAACAATTAAGAATGTGATAATTTGTCAGTTTTGTTTTCAGCCTACCTAAGGTGTGTAAAATCTACTCGGCATAAATAAAACACAAACTTTTTGGTAAAAATGAACATAAAAAATACGACCAGTAAGTTAAACAAATGTTATCTCCTTCAAAGTCATCACTTGGGGCAGCCATACATATATTTTTAAATAGTATTGCCCTTATTGAAGTATTGGAACTTCTTAAAGCTTGTGTCACTTAAAAAAAGGTCTTCATTTTTGGCTGTTTTTTTTTCCCACTGTCCAAAAATTCAGATCCAAACCTAATAAATAATAAAGTTTTGGGGAAAACAGAGGGGTACTTTTCACCACTGGCCAACTCTCTTAAGTGAGTCATAAGTTGACTTGGAAGGCATTGATGTTGTTCAAAATATGTTTTGAATTGAAGCAAAATTGGAAATGTTTTATTAAATTAAAACACTGGAAAAAAAAAGATGTGGTATAGACAAAGTAATATTACTTAGGCACAAAAAAGAATGAAATAATGCCATTTGTAGCAAAATGGATGGACCTAGAGATTGTCACACTGAGTAAAGTGTGTCAAAGATAAATATCATATGATACTGCTTATATGTAAAATCCTAAATAAATAATACAAATTAACTTATTTACAAAACAGAAATAGAGTCACAGAAGTAGAAAACAATTTCATGGTTACCAAAGGAGAAATGATGGGGGGAGGAATAAATTGGGAGATTGGGGTTGACATATATACACTTTTATATATAAAATTGATAATTACTAAGAACTTACAGTATGGAGATTCCTAGGTGATGATAGTGGTAAAGAGCCTGCCTGTCGGTGTAGGAGACTAGATGTAAGAGACACAGGTCCAATACTTGGGTCGAGAAGATCCCCTGGAGGAGGGCATGGCAACCCATTCCAGTATTGTTGCCTGGAGAATGCCATGGTCGAGGAGCCTGCAGGTTATAGTCTATAGGTTCACAGAGTAGGACACAAATGAAGTGATTTAGCATGCAAACATGCACAGGGTAGCACAGAGAACTCAATTCAATTATCCATAATGACCTATATGGGAAAAGAATCCAAAAAATAATGGGTATATGTAAAACTGATTCACTTTTGTACAGAATAAGCTAGCATTTTAAATAAACTATAATATTTCTTTAAAAAAAGACTATATTCTCATCCCCTTAATTCTCCTATTTTCTTGTTAGTTAGTCTGAATAGAATTACATAACTTAAAATGTTGTGAAAGTCCACTACAGAACAAACTCTATATAAAACTCCATATTTTTTAGGCTGTCACATAACATGTTCTTGGTCAATACACATGATTCTTTGTTCCTTATAGATGGTGTATCAAAGCCCTCCCCTACCTAACTCCTCAGGCTGCTTGTCTCTTATTATCAGCAATCTTCTGTCAATATACAGTATAATTCACTTAATGAGAAACTATTTGTTGGAGTCACACAAAGAATGTACAATCTAGTATGTACTCTCAGAGATGCAGCAAATTTAGCTCATAAGTCTAACACATAGACAATAGTCAATATGAGATGTGGTAAATGATGTACAAATTCTATCAAAGTTCTAAGAAGTAATTGATTTCTGAATATGAGGTTAGGGAAATGCTTACAGAAGGCTTGAATACTGATGAATGAAGCCTATAACTGTTGGTTAATTAGTTTAATTTTAGTAACTGGTTTGCTAGAAAATACCAGTGTAATTGTTTTCTAAAATATAAATCTGATTTCCACAGAAACATGTTTTGGTTTATTAAAATCCTACATGTTATTAGTAGCATAGTTGCCATTCAAAAAAGCTAACATTTCATCAAATATATAAACTATTCTAATATTTAAAAAAAAACAACACTACATCAAGAATGTGTCTGTGTGCATGCTAAGTCACTTCAGTTGTGTCCAACTCTTGGCAATCCTCTGGACTGCAGCCTGCCAGGCTCCTCTGTCCATGGGATTCTCCAGGCAAGAATACTGGAGCGGGTTACCAAGCCCTGCTCCAGGCGATCTTCTGTACCAGGGATTGACAGAACCTGTGTCTCTTAGGTAACATGAGTTGGCAAGCAGGTTCGTTACCATTGGTGCTATTGGAAATCCCAGATCAAAAATCCAAGACAACAAAAAGTGAACTCATTTCTGCTTCTGACTTTCTATGAAATAATTAAAATTAGCGGGGGCAAAAAAGAAAATGTCTAGCAAATGCATATTCAGACAGAAAAGAATGCAGTCAGAAGGAAATAAAATCTCAGGGAGCGTTTTATAGCATGGCCTACTGTAAGAAATTCAATAGAGATGAGTGCCTTCAGGTCATTACTGGGTTTACTCCTAAGTCACATCTGAGCTGGTTGACTAGACTCATATATATTGTTACATGGAAAAAAAACTACAAGGGCAAATAAAAAAGTCAGAAAACAGTCTACTGTTGAAGCATTCTTTTTTTCTGTAACTACATTTTTTTTTCCCAATTTGTTGTAGGTCTTGGCTCTTAAAGGCTCTAAACTATGCTTTTCTGCCTCTGCATCAGTTTCCAATGAAGTCATCTAATTTAATTTCCTCTCAGGGTATTCTGACAAGGCTTAGGTCTATTATGAAAGACATAAAGTAGAGATATTTGTTATGTGACTTCCTCTCTTTTTCTCTTAAACCTGCTCTAATGGGCTAACTGAAACTAATGCCTGAACAAGCATCCCCTGGGCATGATTGCACCTTTTCTCTCTTCAAGCTGCCTAGTCTCTTGTTAGCTTCATGCATTTCTTTGTCCAGTTTCTCTTTTCATTTTACTGTAACACTCACTTTATGGTACATTTTTTGTCTCCTCTCTTTTTTTTTTATACATTCATCTTGGTTTGCCCTTCATGTCTATTGTTTCCTCCATACATTTAAAAATATAATATGTTTTAAAAATTCATTTTAACTCCTGTCTTTATTCAATTTTGCCTCTCTTTTTACCCCCTTCTAATCCATCTTTGTTTCTTTTTCTTCTACAGCTTCCCTGATGCTGCCTCCTTGTCATCTTTTTTGATTCTGCAAATTATTATTTTTATCTTCCCAATGCTCCTTTTTAAAAGTAACTTCTAATGTTCTTCATCTTTAATATTCTCATTGGTGTCTTATCTTTGTTCTTACATTGCTTTAATGACACTGCTTATCTTCTTGCTGGATATCTTTGTCCATTGCTTAATGCTATCAACAAGGAAGAAGATAAAATGAACTATAAGAATTTGATTACTTCATATTTATTAATTTATACCATCCTATCAGCCTGACTACTATTACTCACTATTTTGAACAAAAGGGGCATGTGCTGGTAAAATTTACTGGACTCAGATAAAGTAAATTATATTTTAGCTTAGCAATCATAGATGAGAAATACAGTAGATTGCTTTTGTTACTAAAAATAATATTGTTCCATAAGAATAATAAGAGATACAATTACCCATGTTGACACCATTACTGTTGCTGCTGCTGCTGCTAAGTTACTTCAATCATGTCCAAATCCATGCGATCCCGGAGACTGTAGCCCACCAGGTTCCCCCATCCCTGAGATTATCCAAGCAAGAACACTGGAGTGAGTTCCCATTTCCTTCTACAATGCATGAAAGTGAAAAGTGAAAGTGAAGTCGTGTCCACCTCTTAGCGACACCATGGACTGCAGCCTACCAGGCTCCTCTGTGCATGGGATTTTCCAGGAAAAAGTACAGGAGAGGGTTGCCATTGCCTTCTCCAAAACATGTTATTTATTGTATAGAAACCAAATAAATTTAGATTGAGATTATGTAAATCTATGTCATTGTCTACTATAATTAGGACTTTCTATGGATATCTAGAATTATGATTCTTCTTGTTATTTTAATTAATTGCTTGAAAATGATGAAATATCATGCCTCATGCCACGGTGATGGAAAAAAAATAGAAGAAATTATTAAAGAGAACACAAAACACCTTTCTGTAGGTTTTTGGTTGCAGATCTTAGCAGTGGAAGTGCAGGAATAATAATATGTGGGCAAGTACAAGGACATGGAAAGCTAAAATGAGTTTGAGACACAGAAACAAGCTATTCATTAATTACTCGGTTATATATTCAAAAAATATATTTTAAGAAATTGCCTGATATTTGGAAGTTGCATTAAACCATAATATGTAAATTATCATACCTTGTGAAATAAAATCATGAACTAAATGTTTATTACTGATATGAGAAGAAAAAAAATTCCAAATGTTTACTTAAGATCCATATTGTTGTTGTTGTTCAGTCACTCAGTCTGACTCTTTGCTGCCCCATGGACTGCTGCACTCCAGGCTTCCCTGTCCATCATCATCTCCTGGAGATTGCTCAAACTCATGTTCATTCAGTTGGTGACTCCATCCAACCATCTCATCCTCTGTCATTCCCTTCTCATGCTGCCTTCAGTCTTTCCCAGCATCAGGCTCTTTTCCAGGGAATCAGCTGTTTGGTTAAGGTGGTCAAAGTATTGGAGCTTCAGCTTCAGCATAAGTCCCTGTAATGAATATTCAGGGTTGATTTTCTTTAGGATTGATTGATTTGATCTCTTTGCTGTCCAAGAGATTCTTGAGTCTTCTCCAATACCACATTTCTAAAGAACCCATTCTTCAGTGCTCAGCCTTCTCTATGATCCAACTCTCACATCTGTACATGACTACCAGAAAAAAAAAAAAAAAGCATAGCTTTGACTATATGGAGTTTATTGGCAAAATAATGTATTTGCTTTTAAATATGCTATCTAGGTTTCTTACAACTTTTCTTCCAAAGAGCAAATCTCTTTTAATCTCATGGCTGTGTCACAGTCTGCAGTGATTTTGGAGCCTGAAAATAAAGTCTGTCACTATTTCCACTGTTTCCCCATGTACTTGCCATGAAGTGATGGGATGGGAGGCCAAGATCTTCATTTTTTGAATGCTGAGTTTTAAGCCAGTTTTTTTGACTCTCCTCTTTCACTTTCATCAGGAGGCTCTTCAATCCCTCTTAGTTTTCTGCCATAAAAGTGGTGTCATCTGCATATCTGAGGTTATTGATATTTCTCCCGTCAATCTTGATTCTAGCTTGTGTTTTGTCCCTCCTGGCATTTTACATGATGTACTCTCTTGAGAAGTTAAATAAACAGAGTGACAATGTACAGCCTTGACATACTACTTTCCCCATTTGGAACCAGTCTGTTGTTCTATGTTCAGTTCTAACTGTTGCTTCTTCACCTGCATACAGGTTACTCAGAAGGCAGGTAAGGTAGTCTGTTATTCCCATCTTTTTAAAAATTTTCATTTGTTGTGATCCACCCCATTAAAGACTTCACTATAGCCAATGAAGCAGAAATAGATGGTTTTTCTGGAACTCCCTTGCTTTTTCTATTATCCAGTGGATGTTGGCAATTTGATCTCTGGTTCCTCTGCCTTTTCTAAATCTAGCTTGTACATCTGTCAGTTCTCAGTTCATGTATTATTAATTTAGCTTGAAAGATTTTGAGCATTACTTTGCCAGAACGTGAAATGACTGCAACTGTACAGTAGTTCAAACAATCTTTGTCATTGCCCTTCTTTGGGATTGAATGAAAACTGAGATTTTCCAGTCCTGTGACCACTGGTGAGTTTTCCAAATTTGTTGGAATATTGAGTACAGCACTTTAACGTCATTGTCTTTTAGAATTTGAAATAGTTCAGCTAGAATTCCATCTCCCCCACTAGCTTTGTTCATAGTGATGTTTCCTAAGGCCCTCTTGACTTCCCACTCCAGGATATCTGCCTCTAGGAGAGTGATCACACCATCATGGCTATCTAAGTCATTAAGAGCTTTGTATACTTTTTCTGTGTATTCTTGCTACCTCTTCTTAATGTCTCCTGCTTCTTTTATGTCAATACCATTTCTGTACTTTATTGCGCCCATATTTGCACAAAATGTACCCTTGGTATCTCTAATTTTCCTGAAGAGTTCTCTAGTCTTTCCTATTCTATTGTTTTCATGTATTTCTTTGCATTGTTCACTTAGGAAGACTTTCTTATCTCTCCTTACTATACTTTGGAAATCTGCATTCAAGAGGGTGTATCTTTCTTTTTATCCTAGCCTTTAACTTCTCTTCTTTTCTCAGCTATTTTTAAGGCCTCCTCAGACAACTATTTGGCTTTTCTGCAATTCTTTTTCTTGGGAATGTTCTTGATCGCTGCCTCCTGTACAATGTCATGAACCTCTATCTGTAGTTCTTCAGGCACTCTGTCTATCAGATCTAATACCTTGAATCTATTTGTGATTTTCACAGTATAGTTGTAAGGGATTTGATTTAGGTCATGCCTGAATGGTCTAGTGGTTTTCCCTACTTTCTGCAATTTAAGTCTAACCTGGCAATAAGGAGTGTATGCTTTTAGTGACAGTCAGCTCCTGGTCTTGTTTTTGCTGACTGTATAGAGCTTCTCCATCTTTGGGTGCAAAGAATACCATCAATTTGTTTTCAGCACTGGCCATCTGGTGATGTCTATGTGTACAGTCTTCTCGTGTTGTTGAAAGAGAGTGTTTGCAATGATGAATGTGTTCTCTTGGTAAAACTCTTTTAGCCTTTGCCCTGCTTCATTTTGTACTCCAAAGCCAAACTTGGAGTACAAAAATCCATATAGTCAAGGCTATGTTTTTCCCAGTGGACCATAAAGAAGGCAGAGCTCCCAAAAGTTGATACCTTTGTACTGTGGTGCTAGAGAAGTCTCCTGAGAGTCCCTTGGGCAGCAAGAAGATAAAAACAGTCAAAGGAAATCAACCTTGAATACCCATTGGAAGAACTGATGCTAAAACTGAAGTTCCAGTATTTTGGTCACCTGATGTGAACAGCCTACTCATTGGAAAAGTCATTGATCCTGGGAAAGATTGGCAGAATGAGAAGAGAAAATCAGAGGATGAGATGGCTGGATGGAATCACTGATGCAATGGACGTGAATTTGGACAAACTCTGGGAGATGGTGAGGTACAAGGAGCCTTGGACGTTGTATCCAGCCACATCCCTGGTGTGCTGCAGTTCATGGGGTCAGAGTCGGACATGACTGAACAACTACATGATAGCAACAAAACTTAAGATCCAATTAGACATTATAGCCTCCAGAATTAAAGACCTATCATTCTCTGTGCATTTATAATAGACTTATTAATGGGATCATTATAAAGTTGTATATGCTTTAGAAATGTATGTATTTGCTTTATTTGTATTATATAAATAATATCCACTGGAAAACAATTTCTTAGGAATCAAACATCTTAAAGAACTTTAGCTATGCTGGTGAAAAATTCCAGATCATTATTTCTCATGAGTATCAGAAAACAGTATGCAAACGTGACACAAATTATATAAGCAATTATTTTTTAAAATAGCAAAGTTAGTTGTCATATTTTTAGTAGGAGTCAAATTCTCATATTGAGCTGAAAAAAAGTTTCTGCTAATATGATTGTTTTGAAACTCAGTCTTCAAATGATGAACACATTTTGACAGCTTTTAAACAGTATATGACCTGCTCAAAATATTGCACAGTTTTTACTCAATTTCATATTTTTACTGGATATAATTTAAATAATTTTCAAGATAATAAAGCTCATTATTACTTATCCATAGGGAATATGTTCATTAGGTCCTAAATATTGCTTTGAATGCCACAAAGGAAACAAAAATTAGAAGAATATTCACATAGTCATTGGATGTTGATCTTTTCCTTAGGTATATAGAAAATATCAATTATCCCTATTTTTCACAAATTAAGTGTAGTTTAATGCTGAACTTTTATCTGGTTAGTTTAGGGAGAAATATTGAGTCATTCCTCACCCAAAAGCCTGAGATCTACATTTAACCAAGACCCTAGGTATGATATTTATGTTTTTGTCTGTCTACACTGGCTTATTGCAAAAATAACTATTATTCTAGCCTATAGAGTGACTTCAGTTCTCTCATTATATTTCTTTCATGTTTTCTGTGGGGCACATGAGTTTTTTGTGAGGATTGGAATCCCACTTAATGGTATAGGTTCCTTAGTCATACACCAGACAGTGAAGGGCAAGGAAGCCTGGTGTGCTGCGGTCCACAGGGTTACAAAGAGTCAGATACAACTTAGTGACAGAACAACA
Source organism: Antilocapra americana (assembly GCA_007570785.1). Taxonomy (NCBI): domain Eukaryota; kingdom Metazoa; phylum Chordata; class Mammalia; order Artiodactyla; family Antilocapridae; genus Antilocapra; species Antilocapra americana. Next base: position 5,627,591 of record ML661906.1, on the reverse strand, counting down.
TCAACAATATACATGCTTTCATTATTAAAACAACAATCTGGGCACGTTGCACTGAGTAGCAACATGAGTATGGCACAGAGACCAGTATCTCCACAATAATTGCTCCTTATAAACATTTTTGCAAGTTAGAACTTCTGATAGAATATTTCTAAGAGCATCTGAGAGTAGAAACAAGATGAAGCAGAATATGGTGAGCCTTGTTTTATTCATATTTTCCATAATTTTATGAAGTAAATTATTTTTAGGTCATTTTGGGTCTATCTAGAGAAAGCTAAAATTTTAATCAAACTTTTCACCTATTCTTATGATAGTAGCATAAATATTTTCATGGAAAAATGATGCCTTGTTTAGATACTATTTTTCAGTTTGAAGCTCTAGGAGATTTGCAAGCCTTGCTGTCTGCATACTAAGTGACTATGTTTAAGCTGGACATGAATATATTATTTCCACAAAACATGTGCTCTCATATTAGACATTTCAATCATTAGTCAGTCAGTTGGAGCAAAAAACCATAACCTGAAAATTCAAAGAATAGTCTATGTTTCTCTATCTAATCTTATAATAATCCTTTTCTTTCTAGGGGAACATCATAGTATCAACAGATGAGAAGGTTGGGAATATAAACAGGAACAATATTATGTTAACTCTTCAAGTAATAAATAAATGTTTCCCTTTTGTGCTGTTGTTCTATTATGCTTTGTTTTGATCATTGTGTAGATGTATGTGGGGTCTGTGTTTGGGGAAGAGGGAAATGGCATGAACACAGCATCAAGTTATCTAGCTCCCAAGCTCCCCAAATAACTTTGTTTAGGTGGGTGCTAATGGTGCAAACAAGGAAAGGATACTCATTCATCACCCAAAGATATCTACCTTTGTCTATTTTTAAATCCCTTACAAATCTAAAAATCCAAATAAGTTAAGGCTGATTTGAAGAGGGTATTTAAGAAATAAAATAGTTTATATAGATAGAGCAAATAAATTAGGAGGCACCCACAGGAGTCCAAACAAAGTTAAATGTATATCAGACAGAACATGGAAAAATAAAAGATCAAGCAGATCTGATTATAAACAGCACGTTTTGTTGGCTAATTTAATATAGGGATAAGAAAGAAGGGAGAATGACTGATGACTTTGAGTTTAGGAAATATTAGTACATTAATGGTAATGTAAGTAATGACTGCTGCTGCTGCTGCTGCTAAGTCGCTCAGTCGTGTCCGACTCTCTGCGACCCCTTGGACTGCAGCCCACCAGCCTCCTCCGTCCATGGGATTTTCCAGGCAAGAGTACTAGAGTGCGGTGCCATTGCTTTCTCCGAAGTAAAGACTAGTAATCACAAATGCTACCATATGAGAAATACTCACAATGTTTTGGTTTATCATGTAAATATGAGCTAATTTTGATTTTAGGCACACAAAAAATAAATATCATAAAATATCCCCCAGTTTCTCTCTTAAAACTGCTTTGGGCTGCTTAGTCCATGAAAATTGTAAACCAACTTCTTTGTGTTTCTTTTTGAGCCCTTTGTGCTAAATTAGATTTTGGTCACTCTGACCTCACTTATTGGACTGTGAACGCAGCTATCCTACAAGGATGGCTTTGAACAAGCTGTAAACTCTCCACTTTAAAGAGTCTCATCTTTGCACAGCAGTTCAAATTCCCCAAGAAATCACCATATTTAGGGGCAGAACAAGATGATGCACCCTAAAAAATTAGTTCTTATCATTGTCTTAAGATAGCTTTTTCCTCATAGTTTCAGAATCTGCTGTATTTCTCAGCATTTAAGACATGTAGGCATAAAGAATTGCCAAAATATATATAGCAAAAATTCTGATGAAAAATAAAATATCAGCACTTTTAAACAGGTTTTGAAATAAATTTTAAAATTATTTTGTTGAAAAAAACTTATTTTATGCATGTAAATATAATACAATATGAAACATAATGCTATAGTAATGCATAAGTTTTATGTAAGCATTAATATTATGCTAGCACTGAAAAATAATTTGAGGTTATATAGTTAGAAATAATCATGTATTTGTATACTAGTAAATACTAGGCTACAAAACCCTGTATAAGCTAATACTATAATATATTTGACTAATGGTGGTAACTAGAAAGCAAGACATAATATGCAATAAATTTGAATGAATTTCTACCTAGCACAAGCAAACAAGGTAAATATGAGTCAACATTTATGCAACACAAGCAGCAAAATACAATAAATTTTAATAAATTCCTATATGGTTAACATCAGTACATGCAGACTAGCAAATATTTCAGTAAAAATAGTTTCTAGTGTATAAAAAATGCTGTATTTGAAGGAATTCTCATGACATGCCCAAGTCTTCAGTGAAAGCATGCATAATTGAATATTAATTTACTGTAAGCAATAATAAGTATTTAAATTAATATTTACTAGCAACAGATGTTAAGAAGCATCACAGATTTATGACACTTTAGCAATAAGACTGATCTCAAAGATTACAATGTTTATTTTTAAATCTAAGAAATCACATCAGCAAAACCAAGTCACCATAACATTAAGGCCTGAAACTACAGTTGTACATTAGCCAATTTTGTCAAATAATTTTATAACAGGAAGAGATCTGATCCACCCTTGGAAAGGTCTTACAGAATATCTGAAATCTTCTCTGAAACAACTCCTCTCTCTCAAAAATATTCATTCAGAGTCTAGAACTGGGAACTGGGGGTGTGGAGAGTATGTACAATTAATTAAACTCTGCATAGCAATTTGTATCTGTAATAAATTGCCATTTGTTGTAACATACTTTTCATCTCTTTTCTCCTGGGTGGGAGAGGATTCTATTTTTCATGATTGCAAATTAAATATTTAACACTGACAAAATTTCACTTGTTGATACAGATCTTGGAACTCTTCAAATATCTAGATCAATAATATAACAGCTCTAGTGCAAGCAGTGGGAATTATACCTTCTTGTTTTCTTCCTGTGTAGCAGCAAACTCTGTGTATCTTTAAACTTAAAACTCTGCTGCTTAAGTGATAATGGAATCAAGCATTTAGAACTGTACATAGGACTGTTGCTCCTGCGTTCTAATGTTAGAGACACAGAGAATGGTGGTTAAGGAGCCACTAAGCCAGAAAAGCTACAAGAGATTGGAGGGATATTCATTCTATCAATTAGTGAGTTCCTTCCATCCATTTAGAAAAGCTCTTTGTTCTATTCTGCTTCAGTTTTGTATAATACTTGCCTAAGATATTAGATCCTTGAACAGCAGTCACTTCATCACTAACACTGTCTTTCATTTTATTCAAGTATTTATTCATTTCTTTCCCTTTTCATAGTTTTCTGTCTGCTGAAGACATCTCTTATTGGACTTCTCCAGTGGCTCAGCAATAAAGAACCCACCTGCAATGCTAAAGATGGGTTGAATCCCTGGCTTGGGAAGATCCCTTAGAAGAGCAAATGGCAACCCACTCCAGTATTATTGCTGGGAAAATCTCATGGACAGAGAAGCCCAGAGGGCTGCAGTCCTTAAAGTCTCAAAAAGTAGGATGCGATAATCATACATACAAACATCTCTTATTGGTTTCTGCATCTTCATTGCTCAGATTATCACAACTAGAAGAGATTCTAAAACTGCTGTTTATCTACAGCCTCCACCAAATAAACCAAATGCTCTCTTCATTCACTGTGATACATAGTAATGACACTAAGTAAATCCTTTCTAAATAAGTATAATAAGGTCTTCCACTTTAAATCTGTCCCCCTGTTGAGCTTTCTACCTGACAATCTTGCTTGTTATAGACAACCCATTTGGCGTTAATAGTAACCTGTCACCTGCGGCCATAAAGGCTGAGAGCTGCCACCTTCTTGGACCTGCCAGAGTCCTAAACTATAAGCATATCCTAAAGAGGTAGCTAAGTAAATATTTATGCTGAGACAAATTTAACTGTTTTGCCCTCCAATATCAATTAAAGAAAAGAGCCACATTTAGTTATCCTTCACATGATATCCCGCTTTCACTAAAAGTGCCCCAAAAGAGTAAAATGATCCTAGAATTTTCACATTATCATTAATTTCAAAATGTGTTTAATTTGATAAGACTTTTAACATGTGTGCTGTTTATTTATTTCAAATATTATCACTGACTAAATTTATTTCAATAGACATCCTAGACCATAAATTAACAACAAAATGCATTTTATACTATGAAGAAGTAATACAACCTTACACATGATTCTTCTTAACTGACTTCTGAGCAGCACTGAGTGTATGACTAGTGCTGATTCATAGGTGGTAAGAGTGAAGTAAATAGAGACTGCCAAGTTTTTCTGACAGAATAGATTCTTCTTTTTATAGAATAATATTTAACAAGTAATTCACAAGAATCTGCTATATGCAACCTACTGGATTAAATATTGTAAGGATATAGGCAAATACTGACACTCACTTTCTAATCTTTATGATTAAGCTAGGATTATAAAGATTAAGCATCTGTGAGTGGATAAGAAAAGATGAGATATAAGTTAGCTAGAGAACTTTCATAGGAAAGCAAACTTTGTATTAGTTTCTATTAAAAAGAAATCATCAAAATTATTTCATTTGCAGAAACAGCATGAAGAAGGGCATTCTAGGAGATAGGAAGCTGTAGAAGACACATTTATATGGCAATGTATTTTCTAGTAAGTATTCTTTGATAAAATATTCACTAAAGATGATATTTTCTCCTAAATTTAGTTCTCTCTTCTTTTGCAGCAGAATCTATATTAATATATCTTGTTCTATTCTTATGAAAGTGCATTAATATTTTATTGATCACTTCAAAAGAAAGGAGAGTAGCACCATCTTTACAAGGAATAAGACTAAATTTACCCATTAAATAACAGAAGGCTAGGTAAGAGAAAGAATCAATCATATGGGCACATTTATATGTAAAAATAAGTCAAAGGACTGTGGGAGGGCTTTAGCAGAAATCTAAGTCTTTCATTTTAGATGTGTAAGGAAATGGCAACCCACTCCAGTATTCTTGCCTGGAAAATCCCATGGACAGAGAAGCCTGGCAGGCTGCTATTGAAGGGGTCGCAAAGAGTCGGGCATGACTGAGCAACTAACACACAAAAGATATTCATTAATATAGCTTTCAAGCATCTTAGATCTGTTATCTTGGGTATTCAACGAAGTAAATATAATCAATTGATCATATTTGAAATAAGCCACAAAGGGACAATTATTTGTTATATTACTATGTTATAATTAATCACTATGAATAATCTAAAATATAATTAGGAAATGGTTGCATTTTATAAATTCAAAAAGAAAAAAGCAGATAATAAGTATATAAATCATTTTTAATTTTAATAGTAATCAAAGAAATCTAAGCTAAAAAAAGAGACTATTACTAAAAAGCTGAATATTTTAAAAATGGTAATTATGAGTGGTGATGTGGTAGTGAAAGAAATACTTTTATGAAGCTGAGAGTAATGGAAAATTAAACCAGCAGAGGCTAGCAGATAGGAATTTATGTCTCATAAAATAAAAATGCTGAGGTCTAGCTATTCAAATCAGGACTAGAATAATAGCTTGAAGATGCCATCCACTAGGAATCAGTTTTTCATCTCCTTTTTCTCCACTATATATATCTTTTGTCTTCATGTCCATCACTTCAAGATCACAAGACAGAAGCAACAGAATTTTACTGATACATAATTATTTATCCATAAGCATGATAATTATTATTTTTGTAGTGTTTATTTTATAAAAATTGAATTCCATTTTATGTCTTCTAATGTTGTTTTTAGTTCAATTTTCTGTAGCTTTGGATTCCCCTTGTGGCTCAGCTGGTAAAGAATCGGCCTGCAATGCAGGAGACCTGGGTTCAGTCCCTGGGTTGGGAAGATCCCCTGGAGAAGGGAAAGGGCAGCCACTCCGTATTCGGGCCTGGAGAATTCCATGGACAATCCATGGGATCACAAACAGTCAGATACGACTGAGTGACTTTCACTTTCACTTTCTCTTAGCTTTTGCATTGGTTGTATCTAGTTGTTAAGTGAAGCTATGATTTATTCTTATTTCTGGATGCTTGGTGATGAATCTTCAAGTTTAGGTTTCTATGGATCATCTCTCTTTTATGTATTCTCCATCTGTTTATATATCTGTACTTCCTTCTTAATAGCATTGTTAGCTATTTCCTCCAGATTATTAATTATTTCATTAGCTGAGTGCAAATTTGCTGTTCAATACATCCCATGAGACTGTAATTTTAATGAGTTTATTAATAATCCAGTTTTTTTTTCACTAAATCTGAATATTTCTCTTTTTTTAAGTATTCTTAATAATCTTCAACTTTTTAAACACATTTTATTTATATTCTGGGACTGATAATTACAATGTCTGAAGTTTTGCCTCCTTAATTCTATTTTTCCTTTAACAATTTACATGTCTTTCCTTACATGTTTTGTGATATTTGATGATGAAATTCTTATTTAGCTTCAATTTTGGCCATTAGCTTTCTGAGTCTCAGTATGGAGGCAGTTTCTTCATACAGGCTTTACGTTTATTTTCATCAGTACCTAGTTGACCATTCCAGGAACCCTCAAACATAAATTCTGATCTTAGTGATAACGGAGCATAGTAACAGTGTTTGTTAGTGCTACAGACACATAGCCAAACTAGGTTATAGATAAAAATTGTCAGGAAAAATTATTTGATCTGATATATCCCTTTTCTACCTTTGAGAATAATTTTACTTTAGTCATACAGTTCCCAGTTGAAGGAACATTTCAGTTCTATTCACTCTTGGGGGAGGGTTAGTTTTATGCAAGAACAGCTTAAGAAGAATACTTAGCAACCTACCCACTCTAATGGGTGAAACCTGGTTTTGGTTCCTAGCCCTTGATTCTTGGGAGACAGACTCTGCACTAACTACTTTGGTAGCCAAGCAGTCTTTAACTATTTTTTGATTCAGCACTTTACTTAAGGCCTTTTTACTGTTATTTATTCAAGACTCCTCTTTGAACAACACAAGAGACTACTGCTACACGTGGACAGCTCCAGAAAGGTCAATACTGAAATCAGATTGATTATATTCTTTGCAGCCAAAGATTGAGAAGCTCTGTACAGTCAGCAAAAACAAGACAGGGAGATTACTGTGGCTCAGATGATGAGCTCCTTATTGCAGAATTCAGCCTTAAATAGAAGAAAGTAAGGGAAACCACTAAGCCATGCAGCTGTGACCCAAATCAAATCCCTTATGATTATATAGTAGAAGTGACAAATAGATTCAAGGGATTAGACCTGATAGACAGAGTGCCTGAAGAACTATAGACAGAGGTTTGTAACATCGTACAGGAGGTGGTAAAAAAAAATAATCCTCAAGAAAAAGAAATGTAACAGGCAAAATGGCTGTCTGAGGAGGCCTTACACATACCTGAGGAAAGAAAAGAGAAAGACAAAGGAGAAAAAGAAAGATATATCCACCTGAATGCTGAGTTCCAAAGAATAGCAAGGATAGATAAAGAAGCTTTCTTAGTGAATAATGCAAAGATATAGAGGAAAACAATAAAATGAGAAAGGCTATAGAACTCTTCAAAAAAGATTGAGATATCAAGAGAATATGCCATGCAAAGATGGCATAATAAAGGACAGAAACCATATAGATCTAACAGAAGCAGAAAAGGTTAATGAGATGTGGCAAGAATACACAGAATAATTGTTCAAAAGAAAGGTCTTAATGAACTGGATAACAACGATGATGTGGTAACTCACTTAGAACCAAACATCCTGGAGTATGAAGCCACTTGGGCCTTAGGAAGCATCACTTTGAGGAAAGCTAGTGGAGGTGATGGAATTCTAGCCAGGCTACTTCAAACCCTGATGCTCTTAAAGTGCTGCACTCAATATGCCAGCAAATTTGGAAGACTCAGCAGTGGCCACAGGACAGTAAAAGGCTAGTTTTCATTTCAATGTCAAAGAAAGCCAATGCCAAAAAGTGTTCAAACTACTGTACAATTGTGCTTATCTCGCATGCTAGGAAGGTAATACTCAAAATACTTCAAGGTAGGCTTCAATGGTACATTGCCAAGAACTTCCAGATGTACAAACCAGATGTAGAAAGGGCAGAGGAATCAGAGGTCAAATTGCCAACCTCCATTGAATCATAGAAAAAGCAATGGAATTCCAGAAAAAAAAATCTACTTCTGCTTCATTGACTATATTAAAGCCTCTGACAGTGTGGATCACAACAGATGTGGAGAATTCTAAAGAGATTGGAATATCAGACAACATTACTAGCCTCCTGAGAAACCTGTAAGCAAATCAAGAAGAAACAGAATCAGACATAGAACAACAGATTGGTTCCAAATGAGGAAAAAAGTGTGTCAAGGCTATATATTGTCACTTTGCTTATTGAAATTATATACAGAGTACATTATTTGAAACACTGGCCTGGAAGAAGCACAGGGTAGAATCAGGTTTTTGGGAGAACATGCAGATGATGTCACTCTCATGGCAGAAAATGAAGAAAAATTAAAGAACCTCTTGATGAAAGTGAAAGAAGAGAGTGAAAAAGCTTGCTTAAAACTCAACATTCAGAAAACTAAGATCATGGCATCCAGTCCCATCACTTCAATGCACATAGAAGGGGGAAAAGTGGACAAAGTTATTTCTTTGGGTTCCAAAATCACTGCAGATGGTAACTGCAGCCGTGAAATTTAAAGATGCTTGCTCTTTGGTAGAAAAACTATGACAAAGCTAGACAGAACATAGAAAAGCAGAGATATCACTTTCCAACAACGTGTGATCAAAGCTATGGTTTTCCCAGTAGTCATGCAGAGATGTGAGAGTTGGACCATAAAGAATGCTGAGCACTGAAGAAATTGATGCTTTCAAATTATGGTGCTAGAGAAGACTGTTGAGAGTTCCTTGGACCTCAAAGAGTCAAAGTAGTCAACCCTAAAGGAAATCAATTCTAATATTCATTGGAAAGACTGATGCTGAAGCTCCAATATTTAGGCCACCTGGTATGAAGAGCTGACTCTGGAAAAGATCCTCATGCTGGGAAAGATTGAGGGCAGGAAGAGAAGGAGCAACAGAGGATGAGATGTTTGGATGGCATCATCGAGTCAATGGACATGAGTTTGAGCAAACTGTCTGGGAGACAGTGAAGGAGAAGGAGATGGCATTTTGCAGTCCATGGGGTCACAAACTGTCAAACAGGAGTGACTGACTGACTGAATAACATCAATTGTTATTTAAATCCCATGGACAGAGGAGCCTGATAGGCTGCAGTCCATGGGGTCACAAAGAATCAGACTGGACTGAGTGGCTTTACTTTAATATATTTTAGCAGGAGGTCCAATCAAGGTATTTAGTTTAAAATAAAACAGGAAATGGACAAATGGACAGTGATTCAATAAATGCAGAAATAATTGCCTAGAAATTAAAGAATTAAGCTCTTCCTTTCTGTGGCCATCACTGAAGCACCAGTGGCCAAAATGAAGTTCAATCCCTTTGTGACTTCTGACTGAAGCACGGATCGAAAAAGGCATTTCAATGCACCTTCTCACATTAGCAGGAAAATTATGTCTTCTTCTCTTTCTGAAGGGCTAAGACAGAAGTACAACGTTAGATCCATGCCCATCCAAAAGGATGATGAAGTTCAGGTTGTATGAGGGCACTACAAAGGGCAGCAAATTGGCAAAGTAGTCCAGGTTTACAGGAAAAAACACATCATCTACATTGAACAAGTGCAACGGGAGAAGGCTACTGGCACAACTGTCCACGTAGGCATTCACCCCAGCAAGGTAGTTATCACCAGACTAAAACTGGACAAAGACGGCAAAAAAAATCCTCTAACTCAAAGCCGAATCTCACCAGGTAGGAAAGGAAAAGAGCAAATATAAGGAAGAAACAATTGAGAAGATACAGGAATAAAGTCACCTTGTCTACAGCTTTCATTGAAAACAGTTAAAATGAAAAAAAAATTAAGAATTAAATTTTGGAAATATTTAATGATATTTTCTAAACATACAATATAAACCTAGCATATATTTATAATTTTGATCTTTTATATTGGCTACTTTAAGCCTAAAATTATTTTTAAGGAACTGTTACATTGTTTGCCTCAAGGAACATCTGGCTTTAATTCTCAAATGCATGAGTGCATGCTAAGTCACTTCAGTTACGTCTGACACTGTAGGACCCTACGGACTGTTACCCATCAGGCTCCTCTTTCCATGGTATGTTCCAGGCAAGAATAGTGGAGTGAATTGCCATGCCCTTCTCCAATGTATCGTCCTGATCCAGTGATAGAACCCTCATTTCTTGCTTCTACTGCATTGGCAGGTAGGCTCTTGACCACTAGTGCCACCTAGGAAGCCAATTTTCAAATGATAGACTCAAAATGTATACATGTAGATACTGGTTTGCCTGAATTATTCCAATCAATTTCAGTCTCAATAAGTTCATTATAAATGATCATATTTAAATTAACTTGGATATAAAACATTAAAAAATGTCAATTTTAAAGTTAAAAAAAGGGTACAATTTGTTTTAATTTGTTTGGACTAAGTTGCTAGTTTATATTCCAAAAGAAATAAAATAAATTATTGGAAAATTAATTTGTACAAATTAGCTAAAACATATAAATATTTCTAAAATATTTCAAAATAAAAGTGTAATTTCAAATACTATGAAATGCTTAAATCAATCTTAATCATGCTCAAAAATGACAGAATGATCTCTGTTCATTTCCAAGACAAATGATTCAATATTATGATAATCCAAGTCTATGCCCTGACCAATAATGCCAAAGAAGCTGAAGTTGAGTGGGTCTATGAAGCCCTACAAGACCTTCTAGAACTAACATCCAAAAAAGATATCCTTCTCATCATAGGGGGCTGGAAAGTAGGATGTCAGGAGATACCTGGAGTAACAAGCAAATTTGGCCTTGGAGTACAGAATGAAGCAGGGAAAAGCTAATAGAGTTTTGCCCAAAGAATGCACTTGTGATAGAAAACATTCTTTTCCAACAACATAAGAGAACACTCTATAGAGAGACATCACCAGAGGGTCAATACCAAAATCAGATTGATTATATTTTTTTAAGTCAAAAATGGAGAAGCTCTATACAGTCAGCAAAAACAAGACGAGGAGCTGACTGTCGCTAAGATCATGAACTCATTATTGGCAAATTCAGATTTAAACTGAAGAAAGTAAGGAAAACCACTAGACCATTCAGTTATGACCTTAATCAGATACCTTATGATTATACAGTGGAAGTGACAAATAGATTCAAGGAATTAGATTTGATAAACAGAGTGCCTGAAGAACTATGGGTGGAGGTTCATAACATTGTACAGGAGGCAGTGATCAAGACTATTACCAAGAAAAAGAGTTGCAAAAAGACCAAATAGTTGTCTGAGGAGGACTTACAAATAGCTGGGAGAAGAAGAGACACTCAAGGCAAAAGAGAAAAGGAAAGATATACCCATTTGAATGCGGAGTTCCAAAGAATAGCATGGAGAGATGAAAAAGTCTTCCTTAGTGACTGATGCAAAGAAATAGAAGAAAACAATAGAATGGGAAAAATTAGAGATTGCTTCAAGAAAATTAGAGATACTAAAGGAACATTTCATGCAAAGATGAGCACAATGAAAGACAGATGGTATGGCCTAACAGAAGCAGAAGATATTAAGAAGAGGTGGCAAGACTACACAGAAGAACTATACAAAAAAGGTCTTCATGACCCAGATAACCAAGATGGTATGATCACTCACATAGAACCAGACATCCTGGAATGCAAAGTCAAGAGGGCCTTAGGAAGCATCACTATGAACAAAGCTAGTGGAGGTGACGGAATTCCAGTTGAGCTATTTCAAATCCTAAAAGATGATGCTGTGAAAGTGCTGCACTAAATATGCCAGCAAATTTGGAAAACTCAGCAGTGGCCACAGGACTGGAAAAAGTCAGTTTTCATTCCAATCCCAAAGAAAAGCAATGCCAAAAAATTGTCAATCTACTGCACAGTTGCCCTCATCTCACACTCTAGCAAAATAATGCTCAAAATTCTCCAAGCCAGGCTTCAACAGATGATGGCCATTTGATCCATGAACTTCCAGATGTTCAAGCTGGATTTAGAAAAGGCAGAGGAACCAGTGATCAAATTGCCATCATCTATTGGATCATTGAAAAAGCAAGAAGATTTCAGAAAAACATCTACTGCTTTATTGATTATGCCAAAGCCTTTGAATGTATAGATCACAACAAACTGTGGAAAATTTTTCCAGAGATGGGAATACCAGACCACCTTACCTGCCTCCTGAGAAATCTGTATGCAGGTCAAGAAGTGATAGTTAGAATCGGACATGGAACAACAGACTGGTTTCAGATTGGGAAAGGAATATGTCAAGGCTGTATATTATCACTCTTCTTATTTAACTTATATGCAGAGTACACCATGTGAAATGCTGGGCTGGATGAAGCACAAGCTATAATCAAGTTTGCTGTAATCAATAACCTCAGATATGCAGATGACATTACCCTTATGGCAGAAAGTGAAGAAGAATTGAAGAGCCCCTTGATGAAAGTGAAAAAGCTGACCTCAAACTCAACATTCATAAAACTAAGACCATGATATCCAGTCCCATCACTTCATGGCACATAGGTGGGTAAACAATGGAAACAGTGACAGACTTTATTTTCTTGGGCTCCAAAATCACTGCAGATGGTGGCTGCAGCCATGAAATTGAAAGATGCTTGCTCTTTTGATGAAAAGCTATAACAAATATAGACAACATATTAAAAAACAGAGACGATACTTGGCCAACAAAGGTCCATCTAGTCAAAGCTATGGTTTTTCTAGTAGTCATGTATGGTTGTGAGATTTGGACTATAACAATGTAGAGCACTGAAAAATTGATGTTTTTGAACTTTCTTGTTGGAGAAGACTCTTGAGAATCTCTTGGACTAAAAGGAGATCAATCCAGTCAATTAAAGAAAATCAGTGTTGAATATTCATTGGAAGGCCTGATGCTGAAGCTCCAATACTTTAGCCACCTGATGCAAAGAGCCAACTCACTGGAATAGACCCTGGTGATGGAAAAATCGAAGGCAGGAAGAGAAGGGGAGAACAGAGGATGAGATATTTGGATTGTATCACTGACTCAATGGGCATGAGTTTGAGCAAGGTAAGGAATTGCTGGTGGACAGAGAAGCCTGGTGTACTGCAGTCCATGGGTTGGCAAAAAGTCAGAAACAACTGAGCCACTGAACTGAACTGAAACAGCTTTGTAATGTCAGAAAACACATTTCATAATTAAACTTAAGATGCACATATTTTTGATATTCAACTTAAATGTATACAGCCCGCTAATAATTTATAGTACAACATGCATTTAATATTACAGAGTAACAAATAAGGGTCCTTTCTGTTAATAATATTTCACTAATATTTGGAAGAGATTTTTATTTTTCTTCTTTAATCTATTCATAATTTATTTGGCAATAGTAGGTGAAAGAAGAATATGTAAAGGACTTATCCAACAATGCATAGTATTTCAGTGCTGTTCAGTTGGGAGACAGTATTTGAGTGAGTAAAAGTTCAGTCAAACTAACATTGTTAAATTTTTTATCTGGCTTACAGTGTCTTTGCTTTTTTAGAGTTGTATTCTAGAAATTTAGAAAGAGGACATAAGCAAGGTGCAGTAAAAGAGATGGTATTAGAATATTGAGTGAATACTTGCTACCTACTTCTTTCTGTTTTCAGAGAATTCAACTAAAATTAGCAGCCCTGACTTTCTTAGTCCACATTACCTATACTTTCTCTTTATTACTGTAATTCTGCATGAATCTGTTACGCTTTTGATTTTTTAAGAGCAAATTTTTCCCTTGTGGAATGAAATTTGCAGTTGTCTCACCATGTCTTTTATTGTGTTTGAATATTCAGGATGCCTACATACCTGGTAATATCTTCCACTTTGCATTTCATCAATGATAATATTTGTATGTTTATATCTGTGACAATTATCTTATGATTATATCTATGTGTGTGTGTATATGTGCATATAGCAAACATCTTTTGCTATAGTGCAAGCAAATTTTTTCTCTTATTATTTTATTGTATAATATAAAATTTGTCAACTTACATCATGGTTACAGGACATCAGGAGAAGAGTGAACATAACTCATGGACTGTGTATCCTCCTACGGGAAAAGGGTTTCTGTATTTTCAGTGTAAGCAGGACAGCTGTATTATTTACATAGAAATATGACCATGTTATTATATTTATATGGTGAGAATTATGGAATGAGGAGTTATGTATGTGTGGTAAGCTAAAGAGTAAACTGTGATGGTTAAGTTTATGTGTACACTATAACAGGTGGCATGCAAGAGCTAGCATCAAGTGAACAGGAAATAAGAGATTACTGACTGGAGGAGGGAGAGGAGGTGAGAGATAGTAGAGCTGAAAGATCCTCAGCAATAAGAGATGGAGGACGAGTTCTGATTTCACTCATGCCTGACGTTGATGGCTGGATTCAATTCAATTCTATCTTGAAAAAAACAATCCAATGACATCTGGGTAGTATTTTTTTCTTTCTCATCATAGATGACATCACAGCACTGGGTTACAATCTCTGTATGACTGTTGTGATCTTTGTGTACCATTCTACGTCTGGCCCTTGTGCCTCAAAAACTAACAATGCCTCTTCTAATAGAAAGAATTTACGTGATTGGGTATATGAATACACTTTAATTTATATTTTTGAAAGTCTCAACTTGAACATTTATATGTAGGAGACTTAACTGTGTTGAAATAGTCTATGTTGGATGATGCTTTATTGATGACAATTTAATTGCTCAAAACAATAGAGAATGGTTTTATATTTTTGTGATTTTCCCAACCCAGGGATCAAACCTGAGTCTCTTGAATTGTGGGCGGATTCTTTACCACTGAGACACCAGGGAAGTCCCTGCAGACTACCAGTGTCCATGAAAATCCAGATTCTTAGAGAGTTTTGGTATATTTACTCTAAATTCTGTAAAGTTTACCAAAAAAGAGAAGCAGGAACACATTAAAATTGACACATATACACATTGCTGTTGTAAAATAGATAGCAGTGAGCTTGGAGGGGGATCTTAGTGAGGGACCTCAGCTTGGTGCTCTGTAATGACCTAAATGAGTGGGATGGGGGTGGGTGAATGGCTGTCCAAGAAGGAAGGTTTCTATTTATACATAACTGAATCACTTTGTTGTACAGCAGAAACTAACACAGTATTATAAAACAACCACACTCCAGTTTAAAAAAAAGTGATGTTTTCTAGGATCACAAATGTTGGCAACCAATTTGAAACAAAAGATTCAAGGACTTGCCCCAGGATAAGTATCACCTTCTTAAAAGTAATAAGTTACCTTTGGTCAGCCAGGCACTCTACACAATAGCCTTCTTAAGCACTTTGTTTGAGATCTGTAGTAATAACAGAAGCCCTAAAGCATCTCACAATGTACCTGTTTTTAAAGCAAGAAAAATCTTCCATAAGGTGTAGAAATTGAAAGTGAAAATTGCAAGGAAGGGGTATTTTTAACTTTTTCATGAAAATGAGAAGTAAAAAGAAGAGTTAGCTGATTAAAGAGAAATAGATGAATGCTTTAATGCTTTAGTTAAACTTGTCAAATAAGACAAATTAGGTCCCTGTACCCTGACACAGACTTAAATATCAGACAGATTTTGGGGTGAAGTAGAGATGAATAACTGTATTACTTTGCCAAGCAAGGGGGTTAAAGCCCTCAGTAACACATGGCCCAACCTGGAGAGGTTAGTGAGAAGTTTTACAGTAATGGTTCACAGAGGCCAGGGCCTGATCACCTAGTGAACATTCTCATTGGTTGGTGGTGACAGAAATAGGAGTCAGCAACATCAACCTTCAGGTTCTGACTGGTCTGCAGTCTATGTGCCTGTGCACATAGTTTTAATCCTTAACTTCTCCTCCCTTGAGGCTATTTCAGTATCTGCAAAATAGCTCAAAGGTATTGTTGTGTGTATCTCTTGATGGGGAAAGAAGACTTTGCCCCAAAGTTGCACTATTATTTCTCTTGACTATTTTTTGCTTGCCTCATGTCCCTTCTGTTGCAGGAAGGAGGACCTTTTCCAGGGCCCAAAACTGGGCTCTTGTCTAACACCTGGGAATGAATTGTCTGAAGAGATACATTGTGCTGAAAAAGCAAGAGATTTTATTGGGAAAGGACACCCGAGTGGAGAGCAGTAGGGTAAGGGAACCTAGGAGAAGAGCTTTGCCATATGGCTCACAGGTTTGGTTTTATGGTGATGGGATCAGTTTCTGGGTTCTCTTTAGCCAATCATTCTGACTTAGAGTCCCTCCTGGTGGTACATGCCTTGTTCAGCCAAGATGGATGCCAGAGAGAAGGATTCTGGGAGGTGGTGGGACATGTGGTGTCTCCTTTTGACCTTTTCTGAACTCTTCTGGTTGGTGGAGGCTTATTAGCTCCGTGTTCCTTACCAGGACCTCCTGTCATAAAACAACTCATACAAATGGTTACTATGTTGCCTGGCCAGGGTGGGTGGTTTCAATCAGTGTGCTTCCCCTAAAAATTCCCACTGAGAGACTTTATACTCAAGATATGTTTTGGGAATTAGGGTAGAGGTCACTTTCTTCTGTAATTTCTTCCTGCTGTGCATGGACGTAGGCCTGCCTAGTAGAGCAGAAGTCTCTGTCTACCTGATCTAAGTCAAGGTATTTTTTGCCTGAAACAAGCATTGGCCCTTGTAATAACAGCAATTTAATTAGAAACTGTTGACACCTCTCACAGATGAAATAGACAGGGGCCAGACAGGAGACCTAAAAAGATGGTCCTCATTGGTCCCCAGAAACAGGAGGCAGCATTTGGGATGAGGGCTACAGGGTGTGTGTGTGTGTGTGTGTGTGTGTGTGTGTGTGTGTGTGTGTGTTTTGGATTGGTTGGTGGTAGGGCAACAGAGTTCTGCTCCAGGAATGTTGTGTTTAGTCTGAAGTTACCATCTTCCACCTGAGTGGGGCTCCAGTTCTGTTCAATTCAGTTCAGTTCAGTCGCTCAGTCATGTCTGACTCTTTGAGACACCATGAACCACAGCACACCAGTCCTCCCTGTCCATCATCAACTACTAGAGTCCACCCAAGCCCATGTCCATTGAGTGGGTGATGCCATCCAATCATCTCATCCTCTGTCTTCCCTTTTTCCTCCTACCCTCAATATTTCCCAGCATCAGGGTCTTTTCACATGAGTCAGCCCTTCACATTAGGTGGCCAAAGTATTGGAGTTTCAGCTTCAACATCACTCCTTCCAATTAACACCCAGGACTGATGTCCTTTAGGATGGACTGATTGGATCTCCTTGCAGTCAAAGGGACTCTCAACAGTCTTCTCCAACACTATAGTTCAAAAGCATGAATTTTTCAGCACTCAGCTTTCTTTATAGTCCAACTCTCACCATCCATACATGACCACTGGAAAAATCATAGACTTTACTTGACAGAAATCTGCTGGCAAAATAATGTCTTTGCTTTTTAATATGCTGTCTAGGTTGGTCTTAATATTCCTTCCAAGGAGTAAGTGTCTTTTAATTTCATCACTGCAATCACCATCTGCAGTGATTTTGGAGAAGAGGAAAATAAAGTCAGCCACTGTTTCCACTGTTTCCCCATCTATTTGCCATGAAGTGATGAGACCAGATGCCATGATCTCAGTTTTCTGAATGTTAAGCTTTAAGTCAAATTTTTCACTCTCCTCTTTCACTTTCATCAAGAGGCTCTTTAGTTCTTCTTCACTTTCTGTGGTGTCATGTGCATATCTGAGATTATTGATATTTCTCCCAGCAATCTTGATTCCAGTTTGTGCTTCCTCCAGTTCAGCATTTCTCATGATGTACTCTTCATATAAGTCAAATAAATAGAGTGATGATATACAGCCTTTACATATTCCTTTTCCTATTTGGAACCAGTCTGTTGTTTCATTTCCAGTTTTAACTGTTGCCTCCTGACCTGCATACAGATTTCTCAAGAGACAGGTCAGGTGTCTGCTATTCCCATCTCTTTCAGAATTTTCTACATTTTATTGTGATTCAAACAGTCAAAGGCTTTCACATAGTCAATAAAACAGAAATAGATTTTTTTTTTTTCTGGAACTCTCTTGCTTTATTGATGATCCAACGGATGTTGCCAATTTGATCTCTGGTTCCTCTGTGTTTTCTAAAATCAGCTTGAAAATCTGGAAGTTCATGGTTCATGTATTGCTGAATCTGGCTAGGAGAATTTAAAGTATTATTTAACTAGCATGTGAGATGAGTGCAATTGTGCGGTAGTTTGAGCATTCTTTAGCATTGCCTTTCTTTGGGATTGGAATGAAAACTGACTTTTTCCAGTCCTGTGGCCACTGCTGAGTTTTCCAATTTTGCTGGCATATTTAGTGTAGCACTTGGATTTGAAATAGCTCAATTGGAATTCTATCACCTCCACTAGCTTTATTCATAGTGATGCTTTCTAAGGCCCAGTTGACTGCACATTCCAGGATATCTGGCTCTAGGTGAGTGATCACATCATCATAATTATCTGGGTAGTGAAAATCGTTTTGGTACCATTCTTCTGTGTATTCTTGCCACCTCTTCTTAATATCTTCTGCTTCTGTTAGGTTCATACAATTTCTGTTCTTTTTTGAGCCCATCTTTACATGAAATGTTCCATTGGTATCTCTAATTTTCTTGAAGAGATCTCTAAACTTTCCCATTCTATTATTTTCCTCTATTTCTTTTCATTGATCACTGAGGAAGGCTTTTTTATGTTTCCTTCCTATTCTTTGGAAATCTACATCCAAATGGATATATCTTTCCTTTTCTCCTTTGCTTTTTGCTTTCCATCTTTTCACAGCTATTTGTAAGGCCTCCTCAGACAGACATTTTGCTTTTTTGCATTTCTGTTTCTTGGAGATGGTCTTGATTCCTGTCTCCTGTACAATGTCAGGAACCTCCATCCATAGTTCACCAGGCACTCTGTCTATCAGATCTAGTCCCTTAAATCTATTTCTCACTTCCACTGTATAATCATAAGGGATTTGGTTTAGGTCATACTTGAATGGTCTCATTGCTTTCCCCACTTTCTTTAATTTCATTCTGAATTTGGCCATAAAGAGTTCATGGTCTGAGCCACAGCCATCTCTCAGTCTTGTTTTTGCTGACTGTATAGAGTTTTTCCACCTTTGGTTCCAAAGAATATAATCAATCTGATTTCAGTGTTGACCATCTGGTGATGTCCATGTGTAGAGTATTTTCTTATGTTGTTGGAAAAGGGTGTTTGCTATGACCATGACCAGTGTGTTCTCTTGGCACAACTCTATTAGCCTTTTCCCTGCTCTTTTTTGTACTCCAAGGCCAAATTTTTCTGTTACTCCAGGTGTTTCCTGACTTCCTACTTTTGCATTCCAGTCCCCTCTAATGAAAAGAACATCTTTTTGGGGTGTTCATCCTAGAAGGTCTTGTAGGTCTTCATTTAACTTTTCAACTTTAGCTTCTTTGGCATCACTGGTTAGGGCATAGACATGAATTACTGTGTTACTGAATGGTTTGCTGTGGAAACAAACAGAAATTATTCTGTATTTGTTTGAGATTGCATGCAAGTACTGCATTTTGGACTCTTTTTTTTGACTATGATGGCTGCTCCATTTCTTCTAAGGGTTGCCTGCCCACAGTAATAGATATAATGGTCATCTGAATTAAATTCATCCATCGAGACCATCCTAGTTCACTGATTCTTAGAATGTTGATGTTCATGCTTGTCATCTCCTGTTTGACTATTTCATTTTACCTTGATTCATGGACCCAACATTTCAGGTTCCTATGCAATATTGCTCTTTACAACATTGAACCTTGCTTATATCACCAGTCCCTCCAACAACTGGGTGTTGTTTTTGCTTTGGCTCCATCCCTTCATTCTTTCTGGAGCTATTTCTCCACTGATCTCCAGTGGAGATCATATAGCATATTGGGCACCTACCAACCTGGGGAGTTCAACTTTCAGTGTCCTATAATTTTGCCTTTTCATACTGTTCATGGGATTCTCAAGGCAAGAATACTGAAGTGGTTTGCCATTCCCTTCTCCAGTGGAGCATACTCTGTCAGGCCTCTCCACCATGACCTGGCAGTCTTGGCTTGCCCTATATGGCATGGCTTAGTTTCATTGAGTTAGACAAGGCTGTGGTCCATGTGATTAGATTGGCTAGGTGTCTGTGATTGTGGTTTCAGTCTGTCTGCCCTCTGATGCCCTCTCTCAATGCCTACCATCTTACTGAGGTAAGGCTTTCTCTTACCTTGGAGGTGGGGTATCTCTTCATGGCTGCTCCCAGTTCTGTAGAAGAACTCACCGACATTGTTACACGTATTTCTTTGAGTAGGAGCCAGGACCCTGTCTAGAGGCTGTACCAACCTTTGATTGTTTCTCCTCTGTTTCTGTGTCCCCTCCCTTCCCTGATTAGCAATTGTTTAAATCCACACTTTGGAACTCAGTGAAGGTCAAGGAGGATGAATCAAGCCTATATCCTACAGACAAGAGATGGAGAACACAGAGCAGATCTGTATTCCAGAGCCCCACAGAGTTCTGCTCAGTTTTAATTTAGGGAACTAGGCAACTATGATTGTGATAACTTTCTGTCAAAATGGGGCATAGGACTGTCTCAGCTTGGAGAATAAACAGTGAATTGGAAGTATTCCTGAATTCCAAGTTCTAGATCTGAGTCTTATATGATTAAAATCTCAATCCCTTGGTCTGCCTTTTTGGTGTAACAGATCCAATTAGAAGTAGTTGGAGAAGCGATAACTGGAATTTAGTAGACAAAATAAATCTCATTTCCTTTTATATGAATAAGCCTGAAGCCCAGTCTGGACCTGGCACTTCAAGGAGATTTGTAGCCAGGTAGCCAGTTGTTTAGTTTTATAAAAAGTAAGGTTGCAGTTACTAGCTTCCAGAAGACATTGTTTTGAGAATGGTGGCATCTAAGCCTGACACGACTCAGAAAACCCAAGTGTTTAGCAATACAAGGTCTAATCTGAAAGAACACCCATAGCATCACTTAGTTATTTCCAAGGATGTCTGAACCCTAGCTACTCTTTTGACTTTTAATTGTAAACTTTCCTTAATAGCCAAAGCAGATTTCACCATTAATGATGTCAGTGTTTCTCTAGGTATGAGAAGATGTAAGAATTGGAACTCATAAAATCTTCTCCTGACAAAATCTAACTATCTGAAGGCCCGTTCTGCCAGTTTTTCCCAGATAACAGACTGCCTGATTCCTGATTTTCACCTTCAACTCCTTTCAGGGGCGTTGAAAGTCAGCAATTGCAGTGGCCATGATTTAATCTTTGTAGACAGATGGCAAGTGTCAGTTTTCAGTTGGCAGAGTCCC
The DNA here is from genome assembly GCA_007570785.1 of Antilocapra americana. Classification (NCBI taxonomy): domain Eukaryota; kingdom Metazoa; phylum Chordata; class Mammalia; order Artiodactyla; family Antilocapridae; genus Antilocapra; species Antilocapra americana. The sequence goes on along the minus strand of ML661906.1, from coordinate 5,606,168 downwards.
TTTTTGCTCATAAACTTGACCATTATTTTGAAGGGGGCATTTCATGACCATTTTATCCCATGGTGTTGGGGATGTCCATTCTCAGGTTTGGCAAAGATTTTACTGATAAGGCACTCAATGTGCTGTTACTGGACTAGGCCATAATACAGTAACCAAAATTCTCTGGAACAACTGTCTTACTAGCCTTTTCATCCAGGAAAATATTCCCTCTTGTTGCTTCCTCCCATATTTAGAGTTATAGTGTTACCATCATCAATCTCATATGGAACTGTATATTATTCTATAAGAGGCCTCAGACACACATTTGGCAGTGTAAGAAACAACAAGTTTGTAAAACAGGTGAAATACAAATAACATAGCCAGCAGTATTAGTAAAATCACAAATAAGACTTAAGTTAAGAGCTTCCATTAGATGTAGCCCAGTATATCTCAGGTCATCTGACTTTGTCTACTGTGTAGAATCTTTATCTTCCAGGGAAATTATATATTGGCACCACCATCTATAAGGCACATAGCCCAGTTTTCAAGTGTTACTAGACTGATTATCCTTAGTATGACTTAATTGTTTCCAACACAGAGGAGACTTTAAACCTAAATTACCATAGCCTAGTATTAGCTATATAAATCCATCCCATAATTGTGGTGGAGATTTTTTTCCTCCTTTGCTGAAACTTTGCTTGTTTCTCTGATTGAGCTTGAGTAATAGAAGAAAGCTCAAATTTATGGCCAGAGTCAGAACAAGCATTATTAATTGGCCTGGTGAGGGGATCCCATCTAGTATTATCACAGTGAATATGTGATATATATTTAAAGTAAATTTTCTCAGGGCCAACCATTTAGAGTCTTGTAGGATGGAGGAGCCTGGTAGGCTGAAGTCCATGGGTTGCTAAGAGTTGGACCCGACTTCACTTTCGCTTTCACTTTTCACTTTCATGCTTTGGAGAAGGAACTTGCAACCCACTCCAGTATTCTTGCCTGGAGAATCCCAGGGATGGGGGACCCTGCTGGGCTGCCATCTATGCAGTTGCACGGAGTCAGACATGATTGAAGGAACTTAGCAGCAGCAGCAGTAGAGAAATTTACCAAGGTAACCCAGAACTAGACACAGATAATTGGCCACAAACTCAACAATTTGATTGATTTCTAAAACTAGCATAGGATCAGGCCTATGATAGAAAAGCAGTTGACAAAACTGACATAGCAAGTAATCTTATTGGAAATGGTGCCCATGAGAGAGCAGTAAGGTGAGGGAACCCAGGAGAACTGCTCTTCCATGTGGTTTTATGGTGATGGGATTAATTTCCTAGTTGTCTTTAACTAATCATTCTGACTCAGAGTCCTTCATGGTGGTGCTCCCCTTGTTCAGCCAAGATGGATGCCAACCAGGATTCTGGGAGGTAGTTGGACATGTGGTGCCTCCCTTTGATCTTTCCTGAACTCTTCCAGTTGGTGGTGGCTTATTAGTTCCATGTTTCTTACCAGGACCTCCTGTCATAAAACAACTCATGCAGATGGTCAGTATGGTGCCTGGCCAGAGTGGCTGGTTTCAAAAGTCAGTGTGCTTCCCCTAATAGTTTTTGACCAATCACTTTGAATGTTGCAACAACAGTTTGTCATTTTCATGGCTTTCTTTTGGTTCCCAGTTTTGCAGTTTTCCCAGACTATGTGATGCTATCCCTCAACCCTTTCTCAAGAATACAGACCAATATTTAGGGACCAGATGAATGTTAAAGAGTTGACTGTCTGGAGTTCTTCTTGATAAATTGGAGAGCAGTTAATGATTGTCTTATTCTGGGTCTGAATATTTTATGACCCACAAGACCAGGGAGGAATTCCTCTGAATGCCTAGAAAATTAAGCTTTGGGCTAATGGAGTGAAATGTCTATGTGAGGGAATAAGTTGAAATTAAAATTGAAATTAGAATAAAACAAAGGCCCTCAACCCTACATTAACTATCTAATAATTTCTCCCTCAATGTTGGAGCTTCAGCTTCAGCAACAGTCATTCAGTGAATATTCAAGATTGATTTCCTTTAGGATTGACTGGTTTGATCTCCTTGCAGTCCAAAGGACTCCCAAGATTTTCCTCCAACACCACAGTTTCAAAGAGTCAGTTCTTTGGCACTCAACCTTCTTTATTGCTCAACTATCACTCCATGAATAACTACTGGAAAAAAAAATAGCTTTGACTACACAGATTTTTGTAGGTAAAGCAATATCTCTGCTTTTTAATACACTATCTAGGTTGATCATAGCTTTTATTCCTAGAAGCAAGTATCTTTTAATCTCATAACTATAGTCATCATCTGCAGTGATTTTGAAGCCCAAGAAAATAAAGAATGTCTCAGTTTCCATTGTTTCCCCATCTATTTGCCATGAAGTGATGGGACCGGATGCCATGATCTTCCCTTTTTGAATGCTGAGTTTTAGGCCAGCTTTTCCACTCTCCTCATTCATCCTCATCCAGAGGATCTTTAGTTTCTCCTCAATTTCTGACATTAAGGTGGTGTCATCTGCATATCTGAGATTATTGATATTTATCCCAGTAATCTTAATTCCAGCTTGTACTTCATAAATCCTGAATTTTTGCATGATGTACTCTGGATATGAGTTAAATAAGCAGGGTGACCATATAAAGCACTGATATATTCCTTTCTCAATTTTGAAGCATCCCATTGTTCCATATCTGGTTCATACAGGTTTCTCAGGATGCAGAGAGGAGGGTCTGGTATTCCCATCTCTTTTAGAATTTTCCAGAATTTGTTTTGTTCCACAGAGTCAAAGGCTTTAGCTTAGTCAGTGAAGCAGATTTTTTTTTTTCTGGAATCCTCTTGTTTTTTCTATGATTCAGTGAATGTTGGCAATTTTATCTCTGGTTTCTCTCTTTTTTCTAAATCCAGTTTTTACACCTGGAAGTTCTTGGTTCATGTACTATTGAAGCCTAGTTGAAGAATATTGACCATTATCTTGCTAGTATGTAAAATGACTGCAATTGTGTGGTAGTTTGCATATTCTTTGGCATTGCCTTTCTTTGGGACTGAAATGAAAACAGATTTTCTCCTGTGGCCAAATTTGCTGGCGTAGTGTGTGCAGCACTTTAACAGTATCATATTTGGGGTTTTGAAATAGTTCAGCTGGAATTTCATCACCTTCACTAGCTTTGTTTGTCGTAACAATTCTAAGGTCCACTGGACTTCACACTCAAGGATGTCTGACTCTAGGTAAGTGGCCACACCGTCATGGTTATCTGGGTTATTAAAACATTTTTGTGTAGTTCTGTGCAAACAATATTTTGATTTGAATGGTTCTCAAACAGTTCCTGAATTGACTGGAGCAGATGAAGGTTTTTGTGCTCACTTAATGTTCAGTGAGAAATAATGATTTGTAAAATAGCTCTTCTAGCTTTCTATTCTTTAGAGACTGCTATCTATATCATGGGTTGTCCACTCCAAACTCTATTTTTTTTTTATTAAATATGTATGTTAGTCTTTCTTCATCAGAATCACTATCAGTTTTAGTGTTAAAGGCTGATAAGTCTTTGTCATGTTAATATTGCCAAAAAACTCAGCCTCTGATCATGGGTGCCAAATGAAATGTGGAGATAGAACATCGGAGAAATAGAATGGAGTAGCTTTATTACTTCGCCATGCAAAATGAACCACAGCAGGGTAATGCCCTCCAGATTATGCTCCCCCACTGGAGCACAATGGAAGGGGCGTTAGAGTTTCAGAGTGGTAAACAGGTCTATAGCTAAGGATGGGAATAGATAGAGTCTTACATTCTTCTTTCCTCTTGGAGAGTTGAGATTATTAGGGCTGGCATCAGGTGGTTATGGAACATGTTCTGGTGGCCCTTAAGGTTATTGTTCTGTGACCTTCTTTCTGGAATCAAGGATGCTCGCAGATGAAAGGAGTGTTAGGGAGTGTTTTCTTGGAGAAATAAACATCAGGTGCATACTACAATTTAGCTGGAGTCAGAGTGTTATCAAGCAAAAGAGGCAGGGAAATTCTATAGGAGACTGATTGAATGGGTAGACAGAATAAGGACTGAATAAGAGCTAACATAATGCCTAATGAAAGCTCTTCAAGTAGTTTCTATAGTAGCATTAAGTATATTTGTTGTTGTTATTCAGTTGCTAATTTGTGTCCGACTCTTTGTGACACCACAGACTTCAGAACCAGGCTTCCCTGTCCTTCACTATCTCCCAGAGTTTGCTCAAACTCATGTGCAATGAGTAATTGATCCTATGCAGCCATCTAATCCTCTGTCATCCCCTTCTCCTCCTTCCCTCAATCTTTCTCAACACCAAGGTCATTGGCTTGTCACATCAGGTGGCCAAAGTATTGGAGCTTTAGCTTCAGCATCAGTCCTTCCAATTAATGTTCAGGGTGAATTTCTTTTAGGATTGACTAACTTGATCTTCTTGCAGCCTAAGGAATTCTCATGAGTTTCTCAAGGGATTTTCCATCATCGCAATTCAAAAGCATCAATTCTTTGATGCTCAGCCTTCTTTATGGTCCTGGAAAAACTGTAGCCTTGACTATATGGACCTTAGCTATATGTAAAGCAAAAGTGAAAGTGTTAGTCACTCAGTCATGTCCGACTTTTTGCAACCCTATAGACTGTATCCCACTAGGCTCCTCTATCCATGGGATTCCCCAGGCAAGAATACTGGAGTGGGTAGTCATTTCTTCCCACAGGGGATATTCCTGACCATGAGTAGAACCTGGGTCTCCTTCATTGCAGGCAGATTCTTTACCACCTGCTGCTGCTGCTGCTGCTGTTAAGTCACTTCAGTCGTGTCCGACTCTTTGGGACTCCATGGACTGCAGCCCACCAGGCTCCTTCATCCATGGGATTTTCCAGGCAAGAGCACTGCAGTTGGGTGCCATTGCCTTCTCCATTACCACCTGAACCACCAGGAAATATATGATGTTGGCAAGGAAGTACAGGGATTAAATGCACCTTCTCTCTCTGAAGGCTGGAACCCTATTGCCTTCTATGACATCTCTGCTTTTCTCCTATGTCTCCATCTCTCTCTGCCTGAGGCTGAACTCCGGAAATGCAAAAGCAAGGAACTTTTAGATGGACAATCTCTTTTTATGGAAGGTTCCCAACAGGGAAGGATGAGGACTTAACTGCTTAAACAGGTGATGAATTACCATCTCAGCCCGAGGACATTAGATCAAGCATCCTAGCTCAGATTCTACCCCAAAATGATTCCTTTCACCTACCAAGTAGCTAAGGAGCAGAAATAATTAAACTGTTCAAGTAGAAGATAAATTAGAACCTACGCAAAGACAATGATCCTGTAAAAATATGTCAGAATGGAGAGTAGTTGTGCTACTCATTTGGAAAAATGTAAACAAACAGAAGTGAAGTTAGACTATATATACTTCATGGGGTGGATGAGGGGAGACAATGCCTTAAAGGTCTACATTTTTTCTTGCTAAAATTCAAGGAGGGGAAGCTTTATAAGTTTGGATCACTAGTGAATCCAAATGCAATTATGAAGCTATCAGAGGTCACCTGGAGGACCTGAAATCTTAAAAATATATATGCCTTATCCCCAGCTGATATCACCAATTTAAGATTTTCTGTCCATGCTTAAGGAAGTGCCAGATGAAGCTATATAAACACTTCTCATACACACATACACCAACATACACAAACTGCAAGGTTCCACGTGTAGTATATTGAATCCCTCTGACAAAAATTTTGCTCCTTCATTGATGAAAGCTCTTTGGGGGCCAAAAAATAATCCATCATCTCAGGAGATTACATGACAGCAAAAGTTTAACTATCTTTCAACAAAGGAAACAAAGACAGGGCTGAAAGCACAAGATCCATCAAGAACACTGCAAACAACTACACTTCAAGACTTTCTGCAAAATGTGAGCTGAGAGGAGTGCAACTTTATACTCAGTACCCTACCAATATTCACCAGTGGTGCTGACGTTTCCTCATCCTTTACAGGAATCGATTCTGGCAGGGGCAGGTTAGAATTTCTCCTGTGGTCTTGTCCCACTTTTTTGGAATCTCTTTTCATGTACTATTCTGCTCTAAGTTAGTAAAAAAGATAAAAGTTTGGCAAGAACAAAGCTTACTGCTAACACTCTTACTCTGGTCAACCTACAAAGAAAAAGAAGGAAGAGGAAAATTAATGTGCCACTATAATGTGTGTTAGTACTCATTCATGCCCAACTCTTTGTTACCGCACAAACTGTAGCCCACCAGGTTCTTCTGTCCATGGAATTTTCTAGGCAAGGATACTGGAGTGGGTAGTCATTTCTTCCCCAAGGGGATATTTCTGACCATGAGTCGAACCTGGGTCTCCTGCGATGTGGGCAGATTATTTACCAACTGAGCCACTAGGGAAGCCACCAGCAAAGTCACTATTGTAGGAAGTCAATATTTTGGAAAAGGAGTTATAGAAAGAAGATGCAGACATTATAAGAGCAAGGGAATCAGAAAAGCCCAGAGGCAAGGCCATTCAGTAGGGAATAATTGAAAAATGACTCAAAATTGACAGATTGGGAAAGTGTTGGAGTTAGGAACTGTTGGACCATATGTTTCTTCAATGTTTCTTCTGGTTAAACTTTCTTTGCCTTTCCTAATAGACACTTGTACTGTAACATTTCCACTGAAATTTCTCTCTTTTTCAATCTAATGACATATCAATACAGGTCTATTGTAATTATGCTTACCCTTCTGCTGGTTTCATTTTTCAACATGGTTCCTGTACAGATACATAGGAGCACTGAAAATGGAACTTGCTTGCTTAATTTCTCCTGAATCTATTGTGAATATACTAAATAAAATCCTACTGTGCAATTTAAAATCTACCATATTCAGTACTCAGGAATATGAAGATTGATTTGGATAAGAAGCTTCATTTGAATGTTTAAAAATAAAATCATTTTAGTTTTTTTATTTAAAAAATAAAATAATGTTAGTTTTTTATTTTAAAAATAATTTTAGTTTTTTATTTAGAAAAATAAAATATAAGAGGGATTGGGGAGTAAATATCTCACTCAAATCTCAGATGCTCTCTGAGCCAAAACATAGGTTTAAGCCATAGGGAATTATAAAACAGGCTTTCTTTTGTTTTTATTTTTTGAGGGGTAGGGGGGAATGTTGTTCATTTTTTTCAGAATGATTAAACTTTTATTTTAATGCACATCATTTTTTAAAAATTGAAGTATAGTTGATTCATAATGTTGTGATGATTTCTGCTGTACAGCCAAGTGATTCAGCCGAACATACATATAAACTTTTTTTTAATATTATTTTTCTTTATGGTTTATCATAGGATACTGAGCATAGTTTTCTGTTCTATAAAGTAGAATCTTGTTGATTATCCATAATATAGAGTTAATCACAGCTACTGAGCCAATAAAGAAGCTTATCAAAAGGATAAACTATGGACATTTGTAACAATATCTTGTATCAAGAGCTCAATTAGAAGGAATCAAACCAATTACAATAGAATTAAAAGAACAAAGGATATAAAATCTTAGGGGAATAAATTTATAATTCATTTCAATAGTTGCTTTAGTCCATATAACTTGTGCTTTTTCAGTTATCTTTGAAACAGCTTATATTATCTGCTGAGTCATCCACAGCACATAAATAAAGCACAAATTTAACACTTTTTCATTTTCATGATTTTCTCATTTCCTGAAAACTATCTCTTAAGCTTTAGAGGTTTCTCAATGTGGTACTTACTGAATTCACCTGTCAGAGACTGGAAAACTTTGTCAAAAGAAAGTGTATCTGGGTTGTATAAAACCACTTATCTTTTCTTTGTTTCTAGAGGTGAATCCAAAGTGGCAATAGAATTGTGTTAGGGGACGTTTAACTTTAAGGAATCCAATATGTTGCACTTTTCTCGCTTTGTGTGCCATTTCTCAAAAATTCTCTGTTCTTTATCAGTTCCTATTCTGAAACAGAGTAGAGCTGCATGCAGTTCTCAGGACTGAGATTATGAGAAAGGGTACCTGCTTAGATTTCTTGCAGTAGGGAGTTACTTTTCAGTGTCAGCAAACTTGTATGTTTTAGACTATCCATTTTGTTACAATTGATAAAATGTCATCCTGTGTGATGGCTAAACAATCATTTTACTAAAGATATATAAGCCCATATTTCTGCTAATAAAATACCCTTGCTTCACTTGAGACTTGGGTTCCCCACATCTTTCTTTCTGTCTTCATTCTCTTCAGACCAAGGAAGCCTTCTGAGATAAATTTCTTGCCCAGGCTTCCAAAACCTCCTTGAGAGGACACTCTGTGTCTTCATGAGAAGTACAAGTCCTGAACAAGGGCTTTATTCGTCTTTCACATAACCCAAGAGATACTGTTCTTTTTTTCTTTTCTCTTTTTATTGACTCTGGTCACCAGGGCCTGGTGTGTAAAAAAAAAAAAAAAAACCACAAGTGGCGCCCGAACAGGGACCTGGAATTCAAAGTATTCAAGATGGAGTGACTGGGACCTACTGAGGTCAAGTAAATGCAAATGTGGGGTTATGGGACAACAGCCTGGAAAGTCCCACCATTTTTCTACTTTACTTCATCATTTCACATCAGCAGATAGAGGTTTAATCTCCAAATGGTGGAACACTACCTTGATTGTAATAATTGTAGTCATCTTATTCTTGGTGTTTGCTTTTTATATCTATAATTATATAATGAATTTTATATCTAAGAGGTTTGAGATATTTAATTTACAAATGATTATTCAAGCTCCCAAGATTGCCACAGGGTCTTCCAGCTGTTGCTTAGGGCACTTGAATCAGAAATCCTCAGTGTGAGGATAAAGAAAATTTATTGCCTCAATAAGCTAGGGTCTATAACCCTTCCCAACAGAAAAAAAGTTGCAGAATGGTTTCTCCACCCCTTTCCCTGACAGCCATGTTCTCCTAAAAATAGGAGGAAATAAAAGAGTTAGAGCTTAAACAGACAGTTGCTGATGCTGCTAAGTTGCTTCAGTCGTGTCTGACTCTATGTGACCGCATAGACAGCAGCCCGCCCGGCTCCTCTGTCCCTGGGATTCTCCAGGCAAGAACACTGGAGTGGGTTGCCATTTCCTTCTCCAATGCATGGAAGTGAAAAGTGAAAGTGAAGTCTCTCAGTCGTGTCCGACTGGTAGCCACCCCATGGACTGCAGCTTACCAGGCTCTTCCTTTAATGGGATTTTCCAGGCAAGAGTACTGGAGTGGGGTGCCATTGCCTTCTCTGAAACAGACAGTATAAGGCCTTATAAAGAAAAAAAAAAATTCTCATTCATGCTTTCCTTAAGCCTTGTGTAGTAATGCATCTTGCCAAAAACCTGACCTTCCTTTAGGTCCAGAACTAAAGATTACACAGCACAATGTCTCACTCATGGAAATGCTTTGCTTAGGCTCTATGTTAATGATTATAATTGTAACAAACCTTGCCTGGAAACTTATGTCTCAAGACTTGTACCCCTGATTACACAACAACAATATATCTTGCCCAGAGATGTTATCTATAGCCTGTTCTCCTTGGCTAATCTTGTGCCAAAGTCGTCTCAAAATATATGTCTTAGAAAGATCAGAAATGTCAAAGAGCTATCGCTTCAAAGACCTATTCCTGGGACTATTATTGATTATTTGAAGGCTTATCACCATAAAAAAAAAAAAAAAGAAAAAGAAAGAAAAGGAAAAAAAAAAAAAAAAAAAAAAAAATACTAATGTTAACTAAAACCATGACTGCTGCTTAAAAAAAAAAAAAAAAGATATTTTACACATGGAGACTAAATCCATTTAAAAAGAGATTGCCTTAAAAAAAACATACAGTTGTGCCCAAAAATGCCAATCTAAATATGATATTAAAGAAAGGCCTATTTCAAAAATTTTCAAGTTGAAGACTCCCCAGATCCCCTTCAACAAAAACCAGAGACAAACTCCATTTTTTCCCTCAATCCCTTCTAAAATACCTGCTGGACTTTTTGGACCCCTACCTCCACAAACATTCGGCCTTTTATTTGGCAAATCTAGCCTGATTTCTAAGAAAATTACTGTTCACTGTGAAATAATCGATTTAGATAATAAGAAAAAAATCAAATTATGATGTCATTTCAGATACTATGACAATCTAATAAAAGAGATAAAATTGCCAAATTACTTCTTTTACCTTATACTACTATTAACTCCTCTCATGTTACACAAACAGATGGATCAAGTAATACAGATCAAAAACAATCCTTATAGACATCATTGATATCTAAATATGCCCAACTAGAACACTCAATAAAATAGATCTATATCCATTTTAGAGAGACAAAGTCACTTACACCTTATCTTGATTTAATCACTCTAATCATTATCAATAGAAAAAATAAAACTAAGACATTAATTGGCTCTTATCCTTATAAAATTGTTATACCTATTAATAAATCTCAATTAGAAAATGCATTACAAACTTCTACTGATTTCCAAATAGGCTTTCTAAAATATTTTAGAGAGATGTCATTTCATTATCCTTCTAATAAACTCTAAAATTTCTTCAAAAATACTTAATTTATTATCTCCCACATCATCAGCTCACAGCCTATACCTCAAACTGATGTTTTCTATATAGATGGGACTAAAAACACCAAAGCCTCATTCTGGTGTCTTAAAAAATATAAAGTCTCTTACACTAAATTTCATTCTGTTCAACAAAATAAATTATATGCTCTCATTCAAGTTATCCACCTGCATTCTTACCCCATTAATATAATCTCTGATTCCTTATGTTCAATTTTTGTATTAAAAATATAAAACCTCCACTATAAACTCCAATTAACCTATAATTCACCAACTTTTTTTTCCAAACTACAATTTATTATTAAAAAACACACTTTTTCCTCTTATATTACTCATATTTGAACACCTTTTTGCCTTCCCAGCCCTATGACTTATAGTAATAAAATAGCTGATAAACTTGTTTCATTTGCTACTCCTGAAAAACAACATGCCTTTTTACACAATAATGCTGGGTCCTTACACCAAATATAAAAAATTTCATACTGCCAAGCTAAAAAAGATCATTAATAAATGCTCTACTTGTAAACCCTTACACCTTCGACCCATTACACAAAATACCAATCCTCGAAGATTGCAACCTAACAAATTATGACAAGTGGATGTGACTGATTGCCCTAAACTCTCTCCATCTTCTTTCTTACATGTCTATATCAACACAAACTCTTCTTTTATCTGGGCCACACCTCTTCGAGGTAAAACTGCACAACACATTATAACACATTTATTAACTTGTTTTGCTATAATAAAAACTAGTTCTATAAACAGAGACAATGGCCCTATCTATATTTCTAAACATTTCAAACAATTTTTACAATCTTTTTCTATTACACATATTACAGATATTCCTTATAATCCACAAACACAAGATACAGTCAAACAAATACATCCCACATTAAAACTACAAATAAAACAAATTTATTTGTAGTTATCTTTTTCTATTACACATATTACAGATATTCCTTATAATCCACAAACATAAGATACAGTCAAACAAATACATCCCACATTAAAACTACAAATAAAACAAAAGAAATGCATAGGAACACTTCTATCTTCCTTATCCAGAGCAGACTTTACTAAATTCCAATGCAATATATTTTTTAACCATATAACTATTATGAATATAGCTTTATTTGTTTTAAATGTTTTAAAGTTACCTCAAGGAGGTATTTTGACAAAAATAGAAATACATTTCAAGAAACTGAAAGACACTTCTCTTCCTCTGCCCATTTGGTATCAAGATGGGCTGACTAAACAATGGAAACTAGAAAATTACTACTACATGAAATAAAAAAAAAGTATGCTGATATTTCTCCAGGTGGATCCTACGGGGTCAGTTGGCTCCCTCTTCAGAAGATCTACCCCTGGGGAACCACTGGCATTCAAGATAGAGCGGAAAAGGCAAAATCCCCAAAAAGAGGAAATTCCAATACAAGCCATGGCGGCTTTAGAGATTTCCAAAAAACGCCATGCTCAAAGTCATCTACCTCATGATCTCCCCACTTGGAGACAGATAAAAACCTTTATAATCAAGCTGAAAATCTGGTTTCTCAACAAGGAATGCCTCGGAATCCAGAAAATATTTTTGTTGCTATGCTTACTTTGCTTGCTTTTGCTTCCCCTGCTCAGGCAGACTTGATTAATTATACTTACTGGGCTTATATATCTAACCCCCCTTTCATTGCAGGTTGTAATATGGACAGACATAAGACTAATTGTATCTACCAATGACTCAATATATATGCCTCCTCCTTGGAGCCTGGAGGTGCCTTCACACACTGAGGAAAAAGAGAAACTAATTAATATTTCTCTAGGATATAAAATCCTTCCTTTATGCATGGGCCCAGCAAAATTGTACATAAATATTAGACGACAAACTTGGGCTTTCATCCTGCCTCCAAAAAGTGACATTAGACATTGCTTGGATTATTTACTGCCTTTTCTTTTCATGATAACCATGTCAACACTACTATAACTCTAGGGAAAGGACAAAAAAATCATTATACAAAGCGTTTACTTATAGAAACTTTAAATATATTCCTATTCATTGAGACAGATGTCAAGCCAAATCAGAAAAAATAATGTTTGTGGCCAATTACACCATTGTTGATTCAGGACCCCATAGTATGTGGTTATCTGACTGTTCAGATGATACTAACAGCATTAAATGTGATTATACTACTCAAGTAGCATAAAAGATTACCGATATTACCATGAAATATTACCATGACAAAGGACTTCTTGGCTGGCTTGACAGTGAAATGACACCCCCTCGCCCTTGAATCGTCCTCAATAAATGGATTGGGCCCGAACAGTGGGACATTTGAAAGCTTGCCGCAGACACCGAAGAATTTGTAACTTAGACTGGATATTTCACAGAGACTAGTTGCAGTTCTAGTCATTATTCCTTTCATTATAATCAATCATATTTTATACAAGCTGTGTTCCCCTTCCTTTGGTTGTAGCTATAGAAAACTTGTAATTTAATAAGATTTAACATTTTGTAACAAATATAAATTACAAACTATATACTTTTCAACTCCTCCATGTCTATAAAAAATAAATCCCTTCTGATTCTTCTATCTTGACATAACCTATGGTTGCCAATAGATCTCCAACAACCCTAAAAAGAAGGTCTGATGGCCTGACTTGCTTCCTGGTTACTTACTAAATTACTCTAAATGATTCATTGGATGGCTAACTCTTGACATTTTGAGATTAATAGCCATTTATGCTACTGCTGCCGTTGCCAGCATTGCCTTACAAACCTCAATTCAAACACACAATTTTATCCAAAATTAGACTAAAGATACTTATACTATGTGGACCACTCAGGCTCAGATAAATGAAAAAACTCAAGATGAAGTACAAAAATTGAAGATAATACTCCAGTGGGTCGGAGATCAATAAATAGATTTACAAAAACAAGCTATACTAAAATGTGATTGAAATTCTACTAAATTTTGTATTACCCCTGTTTGGTTCAACTAGAGTACCTACAATTAAAAACAAATCAAATTTCATTTGCAATACTTACATGATAACCCTTCCTTAAATGTACAATTATTACAAAAAGAAATCATTGAAACCTTCTCTAAGAGTCTACCTTCTTCCAATAATCTAAAAACCTTAGCTAAACAGCTATCTGATGAATTATTCAAGCTGGACCCTCAAAGAGGGTTATAAAATATTATATAAAATATTAGATCTACAGCTATAATGCTGATAATTATCTTGGTGATTATATATGTAGTATACCAATGCTTTTCAACTAAGATTGACCAAACTAAACAAACTCATTTGGTCAAGATCTTTTTCACTAAAATATCTACAGTAACCCCCAGTTATGAAAAAATAAAAAAGGAGGAATTGTCAGGGGACGTTTAACTTTAAGGAATCCTATATGTTGCACTTTTCTTCCTTTGTTTGCCATTTCTCAAATATTCTCTGTTTTTTATCAGTTCCTATTCTGAAAACGAGTGGAGCTGCACACAGTTCTCAGGACTGAGATCATGAAAAAGGATACTTGCTTAGATTCCTTTCAGTAATTCCCTTCAGTGACCCTTTTCAGTCACTTGTATATGACTTGTTGTTGACAGCAACCTTGTATGTATTAGACTATCAATTTTGTTACAATTGGTAAAATTCCATCTTGTGTAATGGCTAAATAATCATTTTACTAAAGATATACAAGCCTACATTTCTGCTAATAAAATACCCTTGCTCCACTTGAGACCTGGGCCCCCTACGTCCTTCTTTCTGTCTTCATTCTCTTCAAAGCATGGAGGCCTACTGAGGTAACTTTCTCTCCTGGGCTTCCAAGATCTCCTTCAGAAGACATCCTGTGCCTTCGTGAGTGGTACAAGACCTGTATAAAGGCTTTATTGGTCTTCCACATTACCTGAGAGATACTGCTCTTTCTCTCTTTCTTTTCGTTGACTCCAGTCCACCATGCCCCAGTCTGTAAAAAAGACCATAAATTGTACTGATTCTCTGTTTTTCAAATTATAATTTTCCACCTCACTAATTTTCTTTTTGTTTCTAAAATATAATAAGTCAATCCCCATTTAGAATTTGGCTCTAGGTTCTCTCACTTGATGATCTCTGTAAATTGATTGGTAATTTACTAAGATCTATTTTCTGTTGGGTAAAAATGGCATAATCTTCTCGTTGTTGTTGTTGTTGTTTTTTTTTAAGAGTTTTCTACTTGACAACTTGCCTCTTTCAATCTCAAATCTATTCAGAAATTTGTGTCTACCAGAAAGTGCATTTATTTAACAAAATTAATTGATTGTTGAATTTTATATTTCAATGTTTGCATTTGACCCATGGCTAAATTTTTAGAATAGAAGAAATAAGTTTTATGTTCTTGTCTTTGAGTCACTTTTTGTATTAATAATTCAGAAAGGTATTAGCAATTGTGTGAACACTTAATATTTTCTTGCATCCTGAATGACATTTATAAATTAGATTATTTTGTTGTTGTTAAGTCTGATTCTTTGTAACGGAATGGACAGTAGAACATTAAATGTTTCTGTCCTTTACTTATCTCTCAGAGTTTGGTCAAATTCATGTCCACTGAATTTGTGATGCTATCTAACTATATCATGCTCTGCCATCCCCTTCTCTGTTTGCTTTCAGCCTTTTCCAGAATCAGGTTTTTTTCCTAGTAGGTTGACTCTTTGCATCAGGTAGCCAAAGTACTAGAGTTTCAGCTTCAGCATCAGTCCATCCAATGAATATTCAAGGTTGATTTCCTTTATTATTGACTGGTTTGATCTCTTCATAATCCAAGGGAATCTCAACAGTTTTCTCCAGCACCACAATTTAATAGCATCAATTATTCAACCCTCATCCTTTTTATGGTCCAACTCTCACATCCATGCATGATTAAAGAAAACAAACAAAAAAAAGCATAGCTTTGACTATATGGACATTTGTTCAAAAAGTAATGTTTCTGCTTTTTAACATACTGTCGTAGTTTGCCATAGCTTTACTTCCAAGGAGCAAGTATCTTTTAATTACATGGTTACAGTCAGCATCTGCAGTGACTTTGGAGCTCAAGAAAATAAAATATGTCACTGCTTCCACTTTCTCCCCTTCTAATTTCCATAAAGCAATGGGACAGAGTGCCATGATCTTATTTTTGTTAATGCTGATTTTTTTGTGTGCTTATTTTTTTTTATTAAACATTTTTTTTATTAGTTTTGCCAAACAATGACATGATATCACCATGGGTTCACATATGCTCCCCCTCCATAACCCCCCTCCCTCCTCCCTCCCCCCAGGAAATCTCGTTGCACCAGTCCCAAGCATCAATCCTGGGCCTGCTATTGCTTAGACATATGATAATTAACATGTTTCAATGCCATTCTCCCATATCATCCCACCCTTTCCCTCATCCATAGAGGCCCTGAGTCTATTCTATACATCTGTGTTCCTTTTGCTGTCTTGCATGCTGGGTTCTCGTTACCGTCTTCCTAAATTCCATATATATGCGTTAATATACTGTATTGTTGTTTTTGCTTCTGGCTTACTTCACTCTGGATAATGGGCTCCAGTTTCGTCCATCTGAGTAGAACTGATTCAAATGAATTTTTCCTTAATGCTGAGTAATATTCCATTGTGTATATGTACCACAGCTTTCTTATCCATTCATCAGTTGATGGGCATCTAGGTTGGTTCCATGTCCTGGCTATTGTAAACAATGCAGCGATGAACATTGGGGTACACGTGTCTCTTTCAATTCTGGTTTCCTCGGTATATATGCCCAACAGTGGGATTGCTGGGTCATATGGCAGGACTATTTGCAGTTTTTTAAGGAACCTCCGCACTGTTTTCCATAGAGGCTGTACTAGTTTGCAATCCCACCAACAGTGTAAGAGAGTTCCCTTTTCTCCACATCCTCTCCAGCATTTATTACTTGTGGATTTTTGGATTGCAGCCATTCTGAGTGGTGTAAAGTGATATCTCATTGTGGTTTTGATTTGCATTTCTCTGATAATGAGTGATGTTGAGCATCTTTTCATGTGTTTGTTAGCCATTTTTATGTCTTCTTTGGAGAGACGTCTGTTCAATTCTTTGGCCCACTTTTTGATTGGGTTGTTTATTTTCCTAGAATGGAGCTGCAGGAGTTGCTTGTATATTTTTGAGATTAATTGTTTGTCCGTTGCTTCACTGGCTATTATTTTCTCCCATTCTGAAGGCTGTCTTTTCACCTTGCGTATAGTTTTCTTTGCAGTGCAGAAGCTTTTAATTTTAATTAGGTCCCTTTTTTTTTTTTTTTTTTTATTGCGCTGGGTCTTTGTTGCTGTGTTCAGGCTTTGTCTGGTTGCAGAACATGGATGCCTCATTGTGGTGGCTTCTCTTGTTGTGGCATGCAGGCTCTAGAGCACATGGCCTTCAACAGTTGTGGCACACAGGCTCAGTTGCCCTTTGGCATGTAGAATCTTCCCAGACCAGGGATTGAACCCGTGTTCCCTGCATTGGCAGGCAGATTCTTAGCTGCTGGACCACTAGAGAAGTCCTTAATAGTGTTTTAAGTCATCTTTTTTCTTCCTCCTTCACCAGCATCTAGAGGCTCTTTAGTTCTTCTTCACTTTTGGACATTAGAGTGGTATCATATGCATATCTGAGGTTGTTGATATTTCTACTGGCAATGTTGATTCCAACTTGTGATTCATCCAATTTGGATTTAAGTTAAATAAACAGGGTGCCATATACAGTTTTGAACCAATCAGTTGTTCCATGTCTGGTTCTAACTATTGCCCCTTGACCCGCATACAAGTTTTTCTGGAGACAGGTGAGGTAGTCTGGTATTACCATCTCTTTAAGAATTTTCCACAGTTTTGTATGATCTACAAGGTCAAAGACTTTAACATAGTCAGTGAAGCAAAAGTAGATTTTTTATTTTTTCTGGAACTTCCTTGCTTTCTCTTCAAAACTGAATAAATATTTGATTTGTAAATTGAATAGTACTAAATTTTCCCCAAAATAATAGTTGTATTTATAATTCTTCAATGTGATAGGAAAATATTAATATATAAAGATTTCCTGAATATTTTCAGAATCCACATTCACATACTTTAGGTAAATTTTTGGCTACTGAAACTTGTTTAATAATTTTGGTCTACTAAACAAACAAAAACAAAACTATGCCATATCTGGCTATCAATAATATATATAGTACAAACATAAATTTGCATTTTGGTTGGATATGTTCTTTTTACCAATTAACTACTTTTATGTAACATTTCAATTTAATGTTAAAATTATGAGAAAAATATGTTTGTATGTAACTAGCTAGTATTGTTCAGAGAAGGCAATGGCACCCTACTCCAGTCTCTTGCCTGGACAATCCCATGGATGGAGGAGCCTGGTGAGCTGCAGTCCATGGGGTCACTGGAAGTTGGACGCAACTGAGTGGCTTCACTTTCACTTTTCACTTTCATGCATTGGAGAAGGAAATGGCAACCACTCCAGTGTTCTTGCCTGGAGAATCCCAGGGACAGGGGAGTTTGGTTAGCTGCCATCTATGGGGTCACACAGACTCGAACACGATTGAAGCTACTTAGCAGCAGCAGCAACTAGTATTGTTAGTCTGATAAACGTTAATCCAACAGTAGTTTCATTCTTACTAAATAAATTAAAAAAAACAATTTCCAAGTTTTAGGAGGTTTAAAATCATGGACTACTATTGTATTGATTTAATGACAACCATTATTAATACCTGGAGAAGGCAATGGTACCCCACTCCAGTACTCTTGCCTGGAAAATCCCATGGACAGAGGAGCCTGGTAGGCTGCAGTCCATGGGGTCACTGGAAGTCGGACGCAACTGAGCGACTTCACTTTCACTTTTCACTTTCATGCATTGGAGAAGGAAATGGCAACCCATGAATCCCAGGGAAGGGGGAGCCTGGTGGGCTGCCATCTATGGGGTCACACAGAGTCAGACACGACTGAAGCAACTTAGCAGCAGGAGCAGCAGCAGCAGTAGCAGCATTATTAATACCAAGGTAGTTTTTTAAGTAAGAAATAATACTGAAAAATGAATTAGTAAGTACGATTCTGTATCATTTTATTATTTATTTTTATGGTAAATAAAGAGTGTTTATTTGAGTCTGTAAATAAAAAGAATATTTTTGCCACTTTGAGAATGTGATCACATTAGGAGGTGGGACTTTTGGGAAGCAATTAGGATCAGATAAGTTAATGAGGGTGGAGCCCTCATGAATAGGATGTGTGTCTTTAGAAGTCCCAAAAGAGCTTGCTTCCTCTCTATACTTTCAGCCATACAAGGAAAGAACAAGTTGGCAATCTTCAAACCAAAAGAATACTCTCACCAGAACTTGACCATGTTAGCTCCATAATCTTAAAAACTGTGAGAAATAAACTTTGGTCGTTTACCAGTCACTTAGTTTATGATATTTTGTTTTAACAGCCTGAACTAAGATGCCAGCTTTATCTAAAATCTTGTGGCAAAAAAATCCTAACATCTATAGAAGCTAAGAGTTTCTACATACAGTTTTATATATAGAAATTACGATATATATATATATATATATATATATATATATTACAATTTTTATCTATTTATAGATCAGTGAACATTTAACTTGTTTCTATCTCTTGGATATTGCAAATAATGCTGCAAAAATCATGAGAAATATATATCTTTCCAAATTAGTATTTTTATTTTCTTGAGGTAAATACTGAGAAGTGGAATTACTGGATCATAAGGTAGTTCTAAGCATTACTATGAATAAAACTAGTGGAAGTGATGAAATTCCAGCTGAGCTATTTAAAATCCCAGAAGATGATGCTTTGAAAGTGCTACACTCAGTATGCCAAAAAGTTTGGAAAAGTCAGCAGTGGCCACAGGACTGGAAAAAGTTAGTTTTAATTCCAATCCCAAAGAAAGGCAATGTCAAACAATGTTCAGACTGCAGTACAATTGTGCTCATTTCACATGCTTGAAAGGCAATGCTCAAAATACTTTAAGCTAGGCTTCAGTAGCACATGAACTTAGAATGTCCAGATTGTTCAAGTTCGATCTAGAAAAGGCAGAGCAACCAGAGATCAAATTGCCAACATATACTGGATCATAGAAAAAGCAAGAACATTAAAAAAAAAAAAATCTACTTCTGCTTCATTGACTATGCTTAAGCTGCTGACAATGAATCACAACAAACTGTGAAAAATTCTTAAAGAGATGGGAATATTAGACTACTTTACCTGCCTCTTGAGAAATAGTTAGAATTGGACATCGAAAAACAGACTGGTTCAAAACTGGGAAAAGAGAACTTCAAGGTTGTATATTGTCACCCTCTTTATTAAAATCTTGGGCTTCCCTTGTGGCTCAGTTCATAAAGAATCCGCCAGCAATGTAGGAGAGCTGTGTTCGATCCCTGGATTGCGTAGATCCCTAGAGAATGGAAAGGCTACCCACCACAGTGTTCTAGCCTGGAGAAATCCGTAGACTGTATAGTCCATGAGATCACAAACAGTGGGATATGACTGAGAGACTTCCACTTTCACTTTATTTAACTCATATGCAGAGTGCATCATGCAAATGCCAGACTGAATGAATCACAAGATGGAATCAAATTGCCAAAAGAAATATATCAACAACCTCAAATATGCAGATAATACCACTCTAATGGCTGTAAGTGAGGAAGAATTAAAGAGCCTCTTAATAAAGGTTAAGAAGGAGAGTGAAAAAGTCAGCTTAAAACTTAACAGTTAGAAAACTAAGATCGGGGCACCTGGTCCCATCTCTTCGTGGCAAATAGATGGGGATAAAATGGAAACAGTGATAGATTTTATTTTCTATGACTCAAGAATCAATGCAGATTGTAACTACAGCCAAGAAATTAAAAGATGCTTGCTCTTTAGTAGAAAATGTGTGACAAATTCTGACACCCTATTAGAAAGTAGAGGTATCTCTTTGCCAGCAAAGGTTTGTATAGTCAAAACTATAGTTTTTCCAGTAGACACGTATGGATATGAGAGTTGGACCATATAAAAGGTTGAATGCCAAGAACTGATGCTTTGAAATTGCTGTGTAAAAGACCCTGATACTGGGGAAGATTGAGGGCAGGATTTGAAGGGGGCAACAGAGAATGAGATGACTGGATGGCATCACTGACTCAGTGGACATGAGCTTTGAGCAAAATGAGATAGTGAAGGACAGGGAACCTGCCATTTTGTAGTTCATGGGATCACAGCATGTCTGAAAAGACTTCCTGACAGCAGAAAGGTAACTATATTTTTAAATTTTTTTTTTTTTTTTTTTAGAAATCTCCATGCTGTTTTCCATAATTATATCAATTTACATTCCCACTAACTGCGCAATTGTTCCCGTTTCTCTACATCATTACCAAAACGTGTTTCCTGTCTTTTTGATAATAGTCATTGTAACATGTATGAAGTAAGATCTTACTGTTCATTTTCTGATTAGTGAGGTTGAGACTCTTTTCAAGTACCTATTGACCATCTGTATATTTTCTTTGGGAAAAAAAAAACAGTTTATTCATGTCTTCTGCCTATTTTTTAGATTGTTTAGGTACTGTATTCATACCAATTCCTTACTGCTTTGTATTTTGCTATGAACTTGCTAGATATTTCTATGGCTACATACTGCCCAGAAAACAGTAAATATGACAATGAAAACTCTTCGAAAACTTAAACATTGTCATAAAAAATTACAAAAGAACAATTGTAAGGGTAAATGAAAATGATTTTCTTTGTTTATAGAGGCCAAAGAGACCACTTCCCCTGCATTTTTCTGTTTGTTTCCTTGGGGATGTGGTGAATCTGAGTACTTGTTCTAACATGGAAAAATAGAAAAAGCTCTCTAGGGATTAAGTTCAGCCTCAATTTTCTACAATTTAGAGATATATTCAAAATCACATGCTAACTAAACTTTATATATGTAAGCAAGTACCTCCAAAATTAGCTCAGGGTAAATTATAAATTGTGTTTATTTTGACTTCTACATTAGTATGGAAAGATATTTTTGTTGCCAATATTGCTTTATTTATCAAGTAAATTCCACTAAATTGTATTTGGAAATGCATGGCCTATGTAATGAATAACAGTTTGTGAAGAAAACACTTTCCTTTTCTAGGAACATTTACACACTCATATATTTTGTTTCTTTCTTTAAAAACTCATGACATATACTGTACTCTCTTAAATTTCTCCTCACCCTGACTTAACTATATAATCTGAAGTACAGTTTTACCAATTTGCAAGTAAGGTACAGACATGACACAATTCATAAATAATCCAACAGGCATGCTTAAAATGTAAAGATATTCTCCTACATTATTCCAATACCATTGTCACATCTTAGAACATTATCCGTAAATCCATGTCATCTAATACTATGCTCACAAGCACTTTTTTTTCCTCTATATTTCTATATAGCCCAATTATTTATGTCCTTTCTTCCTGCTAAGTATTTTACTTGTGTATCCTAGAATTTCTTCTACTAGTTAACATCTTTGGAATGCTATTACCTCTTTTTCACTCTCTTCCAAATATTTTCGTTTAGCATATATCGGTATTGAATATATACCACTAAGGAATTTTAAAATTTTATTTTATGTAAACCGTAACACAATCCCAGTCCACAGTAGTATATTAAATTGGAATAACTATGTATTTAACTTTAAGGATAACTATATGTTTAAAATATTAATACTATTAATCATAGTAAAAATTATTGTCGACTTTTTTAAGTAACATTTACATATGATTACTGAACTATTTTTAAACCTTTTACTTTCCCTGTTTTGAGGTTGACGACCTGATTTCCCTGACAGGCTAGTGGTTAAGAATCCAACTTCCAATGCAGGAAACAAGGGTTTGTTCCCTGGTTTGGGAGGATCCCACATGTCCACATGCCATGTGACAACTAAGTCCATGCTCCCCAACAAGAGAAGACACTTCAATGAGAAGCCAGTGTACTGGAACAAAGAATAGCTCCCACTTGCTGCACTAGGGAAAACCAGTGTGCAACAATGAAGATCCAGTATAGTAAAAAAAAAAAGTAAATAAATAGATAAATAAAAAATACTTATGATCCAAATTACTTTTTAGCTCAGCAAGATACATATACTCTAAACAAATGCACTCCAAGAGTCTGTATAATTGGCTTACTTTATGTCTTTAAGCAGCTCGTTACATATATTTATTATAACTTTGTAAAGAAGGTGGTACAGTGGAAATAACTTGTGATGGTCATTTTGCTCAATTGCCTCTTCTCCCTAACATAAAGAGAACAAAGCTATAAATGAAAAATCATCTACTTTCTTGCTTCTTTCCACATAACATATTTTTCCTATATAGAACATTACAAGGTTTTTTTTATGTCATTTATATTATTTATGTCATCTGCAAGATCATGTCTAGGTTTGTGTCAATTTGTATGTGCATATTAGTAGGTGTTCATTCAACAAGCACAAATGTTTAAAATCTTAAGACATACATTGTTCCTCAGAATAAGGAAAAGTTGACCATTTTTACTTCCTTATTTTTATATACACTATCATTGTTGGGGAGCATTTGGCAGGAGGCTTCCTAGGTGCTGTTTTCTTACCTGTCAAGATTCCTATGTCCCTTATTAATTCTTGAATATTCAAAGATTAAGAGGAGATGGAAAACCTCTCCAGGGGACTGAGGAATGCATGCATTTCCTTTGTTAGCTTATCCCTACTGTGAAAAGTCACTATTTACAACCTTCTTTCCTTTTGATATGGAAAGTGATTATTCACAACCCCCTCTCTTTGAGATGAATTCTAGCCTCATGCTTCCTGGATAATTTGTAAGATTTTCGATCCTTATCTTTGCTGTAAAAGCTATCTTGTAAGACAGTATATATAAATGCCCACATTATGTTGAATAAATGGCTATGCTCCGTCAGAACTTGGGTCCCCATGTCTTTCTTCATTTCTCTGTCTTTCTCTCCTCTCTCTCTTCTCCTTCAGGCTATTTTCCCTGAGCACAGAGGCTTGCTGTGTTTACTTACCTGCCCTGGCTTTCAAGACCCACTCTGAGCCTATGTAAATGACGCAAACCCTTTGTCTTAGGGTTTTATTGGCTTTCTGCATAAATCAGCCTCTTTCCTTTATTTTCTTATCATTGACTCCGCACCACCAGGTCCCAGTCCATTAAAGGACCCCAACAAATCATCACTTCACATATTCTAGTTTTGCTATCTGAATCTGCTATTATATTATTACCATATAAATACCTTGGATTTTTTTTCCTTATTTTTTTTTAATTTTTCACTTATTTCTATTTTGTACATGTTATGAAACATTTTTCTCCCATTGAAGTCTCCAAAATATTATGTTTTCTATTAAAATGACATTTTTATGAATGTATAATCTAAATTTATCAGTAAGTCAATAGATCATAAATATTCAGTTGAACAAGTTTTGACAATTGTATATACTTCTGCAAACACCTGCAACAACACAAATATTCATCACGAATGATGGGCCATGAAAAATTTTGGCAGATGGGACTGTGGGTGGGACCTTTTTTGATTTAACCCTTTATGCTAGAGTGTATAGAAGTATTATCAATCTGTTACAGTTCACTCTAGTTTCTCTTATATCATTTATATCAGATACCTCCTGCTATTAGAACTGTAATAAGAAAGAGAGTAGTCTCTTCTCTTCTATGAACAACTCATTATTTTCTTGAATTTGCTTAATTTAGAATTCTTTATATCCATAATTCTCAGATGGGTTTTGAACTTAAAATTCTGTAGCTTTTGGCTGCTTGCATGAAAGGGATGATCTCTTGTGACTCTATAAGTCATAACCAGAAATTAAGGCCCTAATTAGAATTAAAGCCAATTATAATCTCCAAGTTTAATATTTGTTCTATTTCTCATATCTACTAGGAAGCATCATGTTTATCTCTAGGTAAAATTATCTGCAGACAGTTTTTTCAAGTTTGTACTTCACAAGTTAATTGTTTATCAAGTAAAAACCCTCACCCTATTTTTTTCTGAAATGTTTTTCGCTTTTATTTCACTTTTTATTTTCTTACAATTTTCTTTGTGCTATAAACGTATTTTTGATCTATTTAATCTTTTCTTCATATGGATTTCTCATCCTATCTAAAAACAATGCTGTGGGGATTCCCTGGTGGTCCAGTGGTTAAGAATCAGCCTTGCAATGCAGGGGATGTGGGTTCAATCCCTGGTGAGGGAAGTAAGATCCCACACAGCACTGAGCAACTAAGCCCACGTGCTCTGAAGCCTGCAGCTACTAAGTGTCTCCACTAAGACCTGACACAACTAAATAAGTAAACACATATTAAAGGGGGAAAAAATGTGTCTACTAAATTGCTTCAGTCATGTCCAACTCTTTGCTACTCAATGGACAATACTCCAACAGTCTTCTCTGTCCATGGGATTCTTCTTTCAAGAATACTGTAGTGGGTTACCATTTCCTTCTCTTATGTCTCCTGTGTTGACAAGCATGTTCTTTACCACTAGCAGCAATGAAAACAATAAAATTCATTAAATCTACTAGGATGTTCAACATTTATTATATACTTTTGAGAATAATGTCAGAAGTATGCTATTAAAATCAGTCAAAATAAGAGCTAAGGGAATGCAATCATATAGTTTGTAGTTAACCACAAAAATGATGGGCCTATGTGATAGAAAAATATGAAAATATTTTAGGACAGAATGAATCAATAAGTAGTTTGATTTGATCTAATTAATTGGTAAGGAGCCTAGATTGAAGTTAAAGAATTTTAAATACCTTAATCAGACAACACAGTTGGTAAGAAATGAAAATTTAAAAAAAAAAATGTATATTTTATCTACTTAGGCTGCCATAACAAAATACTATAGATTGGGTGACTTAAACACACATTTATTTTCTTAGTTTTTTTGAGGCTTGAAGTTTGAGATCAGAGTGCAGATTTGTTGTTTTCTGGTGAACCCATAACCCTGAATGTAGGTACCCAATATTTTGTGGGCTCACATGGCTTTCTTCTTTTTTGCACATTGTGGGAAGGGCGAGAGACAAAGCTTTGATGTTTCTTCTTATAGTGACATTAATTCTATCCTACAGAGATCCCTCTTTATGACTGTAGAGCCTAAGTGACTCCCTCTTAAAAAGAGGAGCTGCCATCTTGTGATAGAAGACATCACTCAAGTTCCCCCACCCCCAGGTCACCACCCTAGATACGACTGCCAATCAGGGGTTAGCACTGCCAATCAGGGGTTAGCGCGCGAAAGCCCCCTCACCTCCCCTCCCGTCCTGGCCCGTCACAGGATGCTGAAACACATTACCCCATCCGAGCCCTCCTACCCTTTGTCTCTTTCCCTTAAAAATCTTGTACCATGCGGCTCGGGGCCGCCGCCCTCACTCCGCTGCGTCGGGTGTGTGTATGTGCGGTCCGGACCCGGGTCTGTAATAAACTCCCTCTTGCGCTTGCATTGGTGAATGGCCTCCTGGTGGTTTGTGGAGATTGGGATCTGGGCACAACATTTTTGGGGGCTCGTCCGGGATTTCCGCGGCACCAGGACGCCTTAACCGGAGGGAACTTTCGGCCGATTGGTGAGTGTGTGTCTGCGTTTGTCCTGTGTGGTTCAGCTCGTCTGACTGTGCTGCTTAGTTTACTCTGGTTCTGATTTCTTTACTTTCTGGAGGAGGCTCCTAAATCGGCAGGAGGCGGTTGAGGGATTTGTCCCAAGACACTGCTCCGTTCTGGTGGTAGTCAAAAGTGACTATAGGCAGACGCGCTGAGCGGTCACGACTACCGGGTCCCAGGAGACGTCCTGGGCCCCGCGGGGTGAGGGCGAGAGCCCTCACATCAGGTTACTTCTGGAGGAGGCGGTTGCAGAATACCGCTCCTCATCAGTTTCTGTTTTCACCTCTTGTCTACAAACCCCGTCTGGGGTGATGATCTGTGCTCTTGGTTTGTCCTTGTTTGTGTGTCTGTGTCTCAATTTGACTTTGACGGACGTTATGGGACAGTCAACCTCTACTCCCCTAGACCTGGTAACTGGACATTTCAAAGATGTAAAAGAGCAAGTGCCCCTTGTTTATAAAGACGTTCCCGGGTCACTACCGGGTCACAGATTACACCGTCGTCCTACTTTCACTTTTGCCTCCGGACTCCCGGAGGACTGTTTGCTCTGTCTCTCTGTCTGTCCATGTGGCTGTACTGTGAGCCACGCAGCTGAACAGTTCTCCTGGGTGCCCCTCCCAATAGAGTCTCTTGCTTTGTCAGCACATGTGTCTCCTCGGACAATCCATTTCCGAGTGTTAGACAAGAACCCAGCTTCGGGCCCTGGAAGGTGTCCCCCTCTTCTTCGCCGAGACTGTCTTGACCACTCGGGGTACTCGGGGGCTGGCTTGCCTGCCAATGGACTGGACCCAGCTGCCGCAACTGGGACCCTTTTGTCCCTGGTCTCCTCCTGACGCGGACAGCTGGCCAGAGGGCCCCGACCGGTAAGAAACAAGAGACTTTATTGACCTCTAAACTTAGAAAATGAAGCTAGATCCTGCTTTGTGTCTGTCTAAATATGTTTTGGTATGTCTTTGTCTCTGTGTAATAATTTTTGAGGCTAATTTGTAAATGAGCTCTATGTAATTGGCTTAAAAAAAGATAAGTGCTTACAAATCAAATAATTCTAAATTAAACAATAAATGTCAGGTTCATGTGAACTGGGAAATATTCAGTATTAAATACCTGATATTAATGTTTGTTGATCATTAACATCAAGTAGAATATTTTCATTGTACCTAGGTTTAATATAAGTTAAATATTATATCTGTAATTACCTCGAGTTAAAAAAAAATAGAGAGAAAAAAAACTTCTAAAGATGTAAATGAGATATGAGCTTTTATATGATTATTCTTTAAGAATATCCGTCTAAAATAGTCTCTCCAGATTGACATAACTTGAATTTTTAAGGGTTGCGCTAAGTGTGCTAAGTGTTAAAAGTTTATTAAATAATTAGGTCATTTCCAGATAAAATAAGATTTTGAAACATTTACTACTAAACACTAATTTCCTTTTACAGAGAAACTAAAGAGATTTGAGACTATAAGTGAATAATGTTTGGTGCCATCCTAAAATGTTCTAAGAAAACAAGGGTTTTAGAAATTATCACTGGTATTTATGTTCACCAATCTATAGAATGCTAATATAAGGGTCAGTTCTTGGTTGCTTAAGGAAAGTAAGATGTGTGTTTTCAGTAAAGAAGGTATAAAGAGTGAAATCACATTTTATAAAGGGAAAAAGAAATAGGTCTGATTTCTAGGTGGCTGTTTCAGGATGAGAGAGAAAAGGAATGGGTACAGAAAGTGACAAGAATGTTTTGTAGAAAGTGGACCCCAAGAAAAGAGTTTTGTGCATAAATACGAGTTTTCTTGAGATGTTAAACTACCTTTGATAATAGATTTTAAGTTTATCTCTGAAGTGATCTGTTCTATGTTTACCTTTAAAATCTTTTGTTAATTTCAGCTAAGTGAGTAACTGTTGTTTCACAGTGACTTATATGATCTTATCTGACTGTTATAAACCCTTTTCATATTTATTGACAATACTTTCTAAGTCACTGACCTCTAACTAACTTTGGAGTGCTTCAGAGGGCCCTTGAAACATCCCAAAGAGAGATATTAAACCAGTTGCATTTATTTAGTGGGTTAAATTACGTAAAAAACATTATCAAATGAGTAATAAATCCACTCATGTTATAATGTATGATAAAATTACTAATACAGATAATCTAGAAATTATATGGAGTTCTTAACATTCTGATATGTCCTGGTATTCTAATGGAAAGCCTGATGACTTCACAAAAATTCGCAAAAGGACTGAATGAACCGCAAATATGCTTATAACTTTTATGGTTTTTATCTGAAAAATTACAGGTTAAAATCTTGTGTTTTCCAGGAGTAGGGAAAACCTTCCTCAAACTAATTATGAAAATAATTTGGTAAAATTACACGTTATAAACAATACAATTAATATTTTCTATCTAACTTCTTCAGAAATTTGAAATTCTTAGGTTTCCAGTAAGCTTATCAAATGAGCTAAGAAGGTTATCTCACTAACAGGCACAAAAATCCCAAGGAATTTTGAGACCTTTAAGGGAAAAATTCACCTAGATTTGTTAGGCAAAATCTGTGATAAGCCTTTGGTGTGAGTTTCCCAGCCTTGTTTGAATTTAAAAGTTCAGTCTGAGATTCTATAAATGTTTCAACAAAATAAAAAAGTATAGGATCAATTATGGGTATATAAATCATCAGACCAAAATTAGTGCGAACAGACCTCTTTTGCAAACAAACTAGCCTTAATTTAGTTAAATTTGATAAAAGTGAGGGTAATTAAAAAAATGATGATGTTTCAATAAATGTTAAATCCCAGTTTGTTAATGGAGGTCTACCAATGGAGGTAGTAAGACTCAGTTCTTAGATAGTTCTTTGCTGTTATGTGATATTAATGTAAACTTTAATTGAATTCTTAAAGAACACCCTAAGTTTGTTTCTGAAGCTTATCTCAGTAATCTATCTTTGGATGAAGATCAGATGCCTCATGATCTGCAACCAGGACTGGAAAAAGACATAATTTAAGGGACTGTCTGTCTCCAACCTGGATAAAAAGACTTTATCAGAAGAAACTACACTATACCAGGATGGGAAGACGACATCAGATGTGGACAGCTTGCCTAGGATGCTGGACCTGATTCGTATGATCATTTATAATGTTTTCTTGGCTTCTTGGACCTTTGCATATAAATCAAATGCTTTTCTGTCATAGATCTGATTCTAGGCTAGTTTTAGAAATCAGTCCAATTGTTGGGTTTGTGGCCAATTGCCTGTGTCTAGTTCTGGGTTACCTTGGTAAATTTCTCTGCTACAAGAGTCTGACTGGTTGGCCCCGAGAAAATTTACTTAAAAAATATTATAGTCATATTCAGGCCACTGAATATGAGATCCCCTCTCCAGGCCAATTAATAATGCCTGCTCTGACTCTGGCCATAAATTTGAGCTTTTTCCTATTGCTCAAGCTTGGTCAGAACAACAAGAAAAGTTTCAGCAAAAGAAAAAAATCTCCCACAATTATGGGATGGATTTATATAGATAACACCAGGTTATGGTAATTTAAGTTTAAAGTCTACTCTGTGTTAAAAAAATAATTAAATCATACTAGAGATAATCAGTCTAGTAATATTAAAAAACTGGACTATGTGCCTTATAGACAGTGCCTTATAGACAATTTCCCTGGAAGATAAAGATTCTACAGAGTAAGTCAGATGATCTGATGTATACTGGGCTGCATTTA
Organism: Antilocapra americana; assembly: GCA_007570785.1. Lineage (NCBI taxonomy): Eukaryota > Metazoa > Chordata > Mammalia > Artiodactyla > Antilocapridae > Antilocapra > Antilocapra americana. The sequence goes on along the minus strand of ML661906.1, from coordinate 5,576,284 downwards.
ACAGAAGCTCGTGACCTAAGTCTTACTTGTGACTTTGCTGGTACTGCTGGCTATGTTGTTTGTATTTCACCTGTTTTGCAAGATTGCCCTTTCTTGCACTGCCAAGTGTGTGTCTGAAGCTTCTAATAAAGTAATACATAGTCCCATATGAGATCAATGATGGTAACAGTGTAACTCTAGGTATGAGAAAAAGCAACAAGAGGAAATATTTTCCTGGACCAAGAGGCTAGTAAGACAGGTGGTCCAGAGAATTTTGGATATTGTTTTATGGCCTAGTCCAGTGACAGCACATTGAGTGGCCTGTCAACGGAATCTTTGTCAAACCTGAGAATGGACATTCTCAGCACCATGAGATAAAATGGTCATGAAATGACCCCCTCAAAATCATGGTGAAGTTTTTGAGCAAAAAGGAGCTCTGCCAACAAAAGACTGACACTTGTCATCTACGTCTACAACGATTAAATCATGGCCACTGTACCTGCTGACTTTCAATGCCCCTGAGAAGAGTTCAGGGTGAAAATCAGGAATGAGGCACTCTGTGCTCTGGGAAAAACTGGCAGAACAGGCCTTCAGATAGTTAGATCTTTTCAGGAAAAGATTTTACGAGTTCCAATTCTTGCATCTTCTCATATCTAGAAAAACACTGACATCATTAATGGTGACATCTGCTTTGACTATTAAAAAATTTTACGATTAAAAGTCAAAATAGAGTAGCTATGGCTCAGACATCCTGAGAAATAACTAGGTGATACTACGGGTATAATTTCAGATTAGACATTGTATTACTAAACACTTGAGTTTTCTGAGTTGTGTCAGGCTTAGATGCTACCATTCTGAAAACAATGTCTGCTGGAAGCTAGTGACCTTACTTTTTATAAAACTAGGCAACTGGCTACCAGGCCACAAGTCTCCCCGAATTTCCAGGTCTAGACTGGGTTTCAGGCCTATTCATCTAAGAAAAATGAGATTTATTTTGTCTATTAAAATTCCAGATATTCCTCCTCCAGTTACTTCTAAGTGGGTCTTTTACAACAAAATGACAGACCAAGAAATCAAGATTTTAATCATACAAGGCTCAGATCTAGGACTTGGAGCTCTGAAATACTTCCAATTCAGTGTCTGTTCCCCAAGCTGAGGCAGTCCTATGCCCCAGTTTGACAAGAAGTTATCACAGTCATAGTTGCTCTGTTCCCTGAATTAAAACTGAACAGGATTTTGGGGCTCTGGAGTACAGATCTGTTCAGTATTCTCCATTTCTTATCTGTAAGATATAGGCTTCATTCAGCCTCCGTGACCTTCCCTGAGTTCAAAGGGTAAATGCTGGTTTCAGGGGAAAAAATGTATATATATACCTTGACTTAGACCAAGAAAAGAGAGACTTCTGCTCTGCTAGGCAAGCCTATGTCCATGCACTGCAGGAAAAAGTTTAAAAAAACAAAAAAGAGAGACCTCAGCCCCAATTCCCAAAAAATATCTTGAGTATGAAGTCTCGCAGGGGAAAATTGCTGAAAAAAACAACACAACACTGATTAAAACCACCCACCCTGGCCAGGCATCATGGTAACCATTTGCATGAGTTGTTTTATGACAGGAGATCCTGATAAGAAATACAGAACTGATGAGCCACCACCGACCGGAAAAATTTGGAAAAAGTTTAAAAGAGACACTGCACGTCGGTAACATCCACCTTGGCTGAGCGATGACACAGAGTTCATTGAAGGCCCATGATTTGGCCTCCTCTGGGACTAGAGAAGGGGGGAATGTAGAGCCTAAGTGACTCCCTCTTAAAAAGAGGAGCTGCCATCTTGTGATAGAAGACATCACTCAAGTTCCCCCACCCTCAGGTCACCACCCTAGACACGACTGCCAATCAGGGGTTAGTACTGCCAATCAGGGGTTAGCGCGCGAAAATCCCCTCACCTACCCCATCCGAGCCCTCCTACCCTTTGTCTCTGTCCCTTAAAAATCTTGTACCATGCGGCTCGGGGCCGCCGCCCTCACTCCGCTGCGTCGGGTGTGTGTATGTGCGGTCTGGACCCGGGTCTGTAATAAACTCCCTCTTGCTCTTGCATCGGTGAATGGCCTCCTGGTGGTTTGTGGAGATTGGGATCTGGGCACAACAATGATCTCATGGATCTTAATTACCTTTGTAGAGGTTGTATTTCCCAATGTAGTCACACTAGGAATTAAGTCTTCAACATACGAATTTTGAGAGGACACGATTCAATCCATAGCACCATGTTGGCATAAACATTTTTTTGAAAAAGTGATGTTGCAGTTTTGCATATGAGAAAAAACATGTAGTAATTCTTTAGCTCCAGCTTTTAGTGCCTGGCCAAAAATGTGGTTTGTATGACTCCTTATTCAGCTAAGAAGTTAATAAAAAATCTCTTAAAAAATAACCTTTTGTCCATTCTTAGTACTGTAAGCTGTGGTAATGTTAGGAAGAAATAAGATAACACTACAGTATTCATTTTATGTACATAGTTTAGAAATGGATGACTATTTGGTAATTTAAATTCTTTAAAGAAAATTTATCCAGAATTTTATCAAATCCTTCTAATATTAAAACACTTAATTGAATAATTAATTATAACTTCTTTTAAGTGAAAAAGTATAAGGCAATTCAATAATTTCTTAAAAAATAATAGGGGACTATTTAAGATAACTTTAATTTTACTATAGTCAAAGTTCGAATTTGTCATGTACAAGTAATATTTTGTTGTTGTTCAATCACTCAGTCGTTTCCAACTCTTTGTGACCCCATAGAATGTAGTATGCCAGGCTTCCTTGTCCTTCACCACCTCCCAGAATCCACTCAAACTCATGTCAGTTGAGTCAATGATGCTATCCAACCATCTCATCCTTAATGATGATAGTTTTGCCTTAGTTTTTTGCTTATGTAACCCAAAATTTTATGAAAGAAATAGCTTTATTTTCTCTACATGTGATTCAACACATGTAGAAACCATGTCTCAAAATGTTACATGTTTTCTTAATGGTGCACATATACTAATGGATGACTTTAGATTTGGAGCCAGGCATCTAATTCCAGAGTTCATACTCTCAATAACTATGCAATACTGCTTCTCACAATAAGAATTGCTCTCATTGTCATTAAATGTTTAATGTTATCATTACTGATTAATATTAACTTTAAAAATGAATAAATGAAATATATAAAATATAAGTTAATTTTGTTAAGGGTTTTGTTACTTAAAATGATTTCAAATGTAATGTGTTTTAAAAAAGAATAAATAAATTTATAGTTCAAATTTCAATACTTAATGAAATTTATTTTTATTTGATCACTTACATTGATCATTAATTTTGAAAACAGTATTACCCCCAAATAGTCACTTATTTTTTACAGTAGCTAATCATATATTGACATGTTTATCTTCTGAGAATTTAGACTGTTGTTCTATATCCTTTTTGTGCAGTAAATATGTTACAGAGTTCAGAAATGTAGTTCTTTATTTTTGGCAATTAAATGGAATCAACTTAAACTATATTATCTCAAGTGGGATATTTGGAGCATAGTTTTTCTGCTCACTGTCTAAGGAAAATTCAAAATGATGTTTAGGATTTTTAGGTGAAATAAATAAAGATGAACACAATCCCCAAACTATTTCTAATTAGCAGCCTCAAATAGCGTAGTTCTGCTTCACCATTGGGACCAGATGCTGAACACTCTCAGAGTCTATTAAACTCTATAGTTCATTGCATGCACAGTAGCCTCCACAAGTCCCACTGTTACCACTGATTTATATTCTGTGTACACTTATGTCATTCATACTTTACCGGTTGCAGGACAGTACTAACAGTCTCCATGCCAACCTCGGTTCCATATGGCTTCCATTCCTAAGCATTTTGGGCCTATCTTATAGTAGTGTACATGATAGAATTTAAATTGATTGATATTTTTTTCTTTCTGAAAGCAACAAAATAAAATATACTGACTAGTATTAAAGAAAAGATGAATACAAAATATATGTGAAAGGAACAAGTGAGATTGGCATTTAAGGAAACAAAAATTATCATATGCATGATGATTTCCCATGATAAGACTGGCATGTACCTAACATGAAATAGAGTGGAAACTGTCTGAGAAAGAAAATATTCTGAAGAATTTTACCTGAGGCTAATTCTCTTTGAAGAGATTTTTTTCTTCATGTTTAACATAGATATATTTAATTGATCAAGTATTCTAAGAAAACTTGTAGAATATTTCTAAGAAAGACAAAGATATACTTTATATGCTTTCTTAAGGCTTCCCAAGCGTCTCAGTGGCAAAGAATCTTCCTGCCAAAGAAAGAGACTCAAGAGATATTGGTTCGACTCCTGGGTTGAAGATCTCCTGGACAAGGAAATGGCTACCCACTCCAGAATTCTTGCCTGGAAAATCTCAAGACAGAGGAGCATGAAGGGCTACAGTTCACGGGGTCTCAAAGAGTCAAACTCCATTGAGCATGCACACACTCACTACGAACATACACTTTGGAAGATAAAAAAAAACACGGCTTTAATTATCATCCCATCTACATAGTAGATGGATTTGATCAACTAAATGAATGTTTCTGAAGTTGAATTTCTGATGCATTAGACAAATGCACTTCATTTCATATTTTTAGAACTTAAAAGACTATATATGTACCTATATATAGTATATATAATGCATACAATATATAAAAAGATATACATTTTGCTGCATATAATAAGGACTATGGGGGAAAAGTGGAAAATGTGACAGACTTTCTTTTCTTGGGCTCCAGAGTCACTGCAGATGGTGACCGCAGCCATGACATTAAGACGCTTATTCCTTGGAAGAAAAGCTATGACAAACTTAGACAGAGTATTACAAAGCAGGCACATTGTTTTGCTTACAAAAGTTCATAGAGTCAAAGCTGTGTTTTTTCCAGTAGTCATGTATGGATATGAGGGTTGAACCATAAAGAAAGCTGAGCACCAAAGAATTTCAAACTGTGTTGCTGGAGAAGAAAGGAGATTCAACCAGTCCATTCTAAAGGAAATCAGTCCTGAATGTTCATTGGAAGGACTGATGCTGAAGCTCCAATACTTTGGCCACCTGATGCGAAGAGCTGACTCATTGGAGAATACCCTGATGCTGGGAAAGATTGAAGGCAGGAGGAGAAGGGGACAACAGAGGACGAGATGGTCCGATGGCATCATCGACTCAATGGACAAGAGTTTGGGTAAACTCCAGAAGATAGTGAAGGGCAATGAAGTCTAGCATGCTGCAGTCTATGGAGTCACAGAGAGTCAGATACGACTTAGCAACTAAACAACAACAACAACTAGCATTACGCCATGTTTTTACTTGTAGCTATCTTGACATTTCCAGGTTATAGATGTCCAGAAATTCTCGGAAGTGATGGGCACCTGAATCTTTGAGAGTGGTGTCTCTTTTCCTCTGTTTCACCTGTCTTTTTAAAAATACTTTCACTAAAGTATACAAAATGTTTGTCACTTCTTGGTTATAACTTCAATCAACTTAATATACTCAGTATGGTGGACTAATGAGGGACCTCCCTGGTGGCTCAGTGGTAAAGAACCCATCTGCCAGTGCAGGAGATGCAGGTTCCATCCCTGGTTTGTGAAGATCCCCTGGAGAAGGAAATGGCAACTCACTCCAGTATCTTTGCCTGAGAAATCCCAGGGACAGAAGATCCTGGTGGACTTCAGTTGATGGGTTGCAAAAGAGTCAGACTTGACTTCACAACTAAACAACAACAGAAAGTGGACAAATGTGAAATTTTTAGGAAAAGGGTAATTAAGACCTTCATGGTGTACATTATGAGAGAGAAAAGAAATAGCGATAAAAGGTTGTAAAAGTCTATTATTGGCCCTGTAAAAGAAATGACTGCTATAGTCTTTGGAATTTTTTGAAAATAAATAAAAATAAAAATTTTCCCCTTTTAAACCTATAAATTAGGTGCCAGATGCTATGTTTACTTTAGCAAGGAATTCTATCTGGATCAGCAACTAAAATTGTCATCACAACCTGATTATGTATGTAATAAATCATAATGATTCACTGATGCCCACCTGTCTACTATATAAGCCAATCAGATGAGCTGACAGGGTTGTGATGGTATTGGCTCCCCCTTCCCTTGGGTCTTTTACATCTTTGTGGCACTTTTCTCTACAATTTCTGAAAATATTTTTTAAGAGGGAAGGGACATTTAAAAGGCTTCTACCTGACCCTTTCTATTATTAAAAGTTGTCTTCTATGGTGCAAAGTGCTTAACAAAGGGCCATTGTCAATTGCTGACTATTTGAATTATACATTCAGGAACACACAGAGTGTTCCTGTGGGCCTGTTGGAAGTATTGGAATTTATATTGTCTCCATTTTCTATCTTATTGTTAAAAAACAAATAACTCTAAAATGTAGTGGATTAAACACAATAATGGCTTCTCATTTGGCTCAGTGGTTAAGAATCTGCTTGTCAATGTAGGAGCTGCAGGACACGTGGGTTCAACCCCTGGGTCAGGAAGTTTCCCTAGAGGAAGAAATGACAGCCCACTTCAGCATTCTTGCTGGGATAATCCCATGGACAGAGGAGCCTGGGGACCTACAGTCCATGGGGTTGCAAAAAGTCTGACATGACTGAGCATGCATGCATGCACAAAAAAAAAAATAATCACTTATAATCTCTTAGTTTACGTTAACAGTATTTTGAGAAGAACTTGACTGAGCAGGTCATACAGGGTTTCATTGATTTCAGAGCAATTTTATGATGGCTATGGCTTCATTCATCTGAAGGTTTTATGGAGGCTGGCAGCAGCCTCATAAACATGACTATATGATGAGGGTTAGTCTCAAAACTCTTATGACTCCTCACCTGAAATCAGTTGGCATGGCAACCTGTTGCCATGATAATCTTAGTTATTGTTGGCATTCAACTCCCAATGAATATTTGTGGCAGTTTTCTATGTTTTCTGTCTCTTATCATCCAATATCCATCACAGGGATGCCCATTTTCCTTCTCCACATGGCACTTCAGATATGAACCTGATTATTGTTTCCATATCATTAGTGAGGCTGGAGAACTTGTGGATCTACCCTAACAGAAGAACTTTGTAGTCTTTTCTTACTTGAGTTTTGTTATATCATGAGGTGTTAGCTGAAAACTGAGTCTCATTCATTTCTCATAAAGGACACATAGAAACCTCCCTTTGTCCTAGCCCATCCAAAGGGACTTAATTTTAACTGCAAATCCATTTTTCAATTTGCACCTTCAAGACATCCCACCTCTTCCTACAATATCTTTTTTTCCCCCTTTTCATTACTCTACAGACCACATGTTTGCTTCAATATATTTAGTTTCACTAGCAGATGCCAGAGTTCCTTGTTTTTGTTTTTTCTCCTTTTTAACTTTTGCTTTCTCTCCTACTACATCTGTCTTTTGAACAGTGAAACACTGTTACCTTTTCTGGCTATGTAATCTTGAACAGATAGTTAACCCTTTTTGCACCTCCATTTCTCCATGCATACATGTTTAGTCACTCAGTCAAGTCTGATTCTTTCTGACCTCATGGACTGTAGCCCACCAGGTTCCTCTGTCCATAGAATTCTCCAGGCAAGAATACTGGAGTGGGTTGCCATTCCCTTCTCTAGAAGATCTTCCCAACCCAGGAATTGAACTCTTGTCTCCTGTATTGCAGGCAGATTCTTTGATTCTTTACCATTTGAGCTACCGGGGAATCTGGTCACTTCTCCATAGTGTACTGTAGATAATATTTCTACTTCACGAGTTTTTAGGTGGATTAAATAAATCTATGTGAAATTATCAGAGGAGTGACTGGCACAGAGTAGTCCCTATATGTTTTCATTGTTTTATTATAATTATGTAAACAGTCATGAATGGGGGTGGTGTGAATATATTTAGTAAAAATTAGCAACATCCTCAAATTCATATATCAAATAGATATCCTCATTTTGATATAGTTAAAGTTTGTACAGAAAAACAGAATTGAGAAATTATACTGTGAATTGAAAAAGTATAAAAAAAGCAGTCAAATCAATTCATATCAAATAAAACTTTACAACTCAATAATACACTTAATTGTCTCCATTCTCCAATTTATTTTATCAATTAATTTCTTACCTAAAATAATAATTGCACTCATTCAATTATTGTTTAAGGATACAAAAACAAACAAAAAACATTACTAATATTTATCAAAGATAAATACTTCTTTACAATGCTTCAGAAGCTCGTTTATTCCCTAATGAATACTAAACACAATGCTATGCTATGTCTAAAAATATCTGTTAAAAAATTCACATTGAAACTCCTTTTGGTTATTAGATTTTGAATTGGGTAGAGTACATCATTTATACCATCCAGGCATGTAATCATTCATTGATTTAATATGCATTGTAGGAGAGCCATCAAGGGAAATACAGGGTTGATATTAGAACGTGAAATTGCATATAAGAAGATGAATGATAAAAAATTAACCATAACTATATGTGCTTTTCTTTTTTTTTCACACACAGTCTACTCAAACAGAAAACTCTATAAACAGAATTTAAGCACTCTATATTGTTGAAGGATTATATGACATTTTCAATCTAAAATGTTCAGTTGTGAAAGAAACAAACCATTTAAGAAACCTGAAGTGCTTTAAAATGCTTTTCAGATATGAGTCTATATATATTTTAAAAGTAAATTGTTGAGCATAAATGGAATATCACTGTATAAACAATGATAATGGGATTTGTAAAAATTTCATAGGTAACAATTTGTATTTTAGTCCCCACCTCCCCCACCACAACACAGACATACAACTTACAAACTATAGAATCACTGGAGAAATAAAAATAAGGGAAAACTACTCACTTCTCTCAATAAATTTGTCAATTAGAACTCAGCCTGACAGTTTATGTGTTTGGTAATATTTTGGTCATTTTTATTATTTTGGTATTGAAGAAGGTTCATATATGGAATATTAGACTAACCAGGAAAAATATTTTGCTATAACACAAGGTTTGAAAGAAGAGAGAGTCTGTAGTTGATTCAGCTAAGTATGGATGAAGGTTATTCAGAGAGCCAGAATAATGTTTTGACTGAAATGATAAGAAGATTCATACAAGGATTCTAAAGGAGAATGCAGTTCACACAATCAAGAGCTTCAAATATGTAGGATATTAGAGATGAGAAAATGAGTCTATTTTCTTATGAAACAATTAAGACAAGTGAAGTTGAGTTTTGTCTTAAAATCACACAGTTCATATGTGTCAGAGAAGGAATTTGAGCTTAGGCTTTCTCACTCAAGAACATGCACTCTTTTCCTCCTTGAAGCCCAGACTACATCTGGTTGAGGACTGAGAATTGTTTGAATTTAATATATTGTATCTGCACCAGGAAAATTTTACTTCAATATGGGATTGAGCCAGGGGGTGAATTAAAGCATTCATCATAACAAAATAAAGGGTCAAAAAGCAAGGAGCACATTTATCCCCAAACCAGCAGATAGACTCACTGATATCACTTCTACTTCTCAGGATATGATAGGATAACTGAGTCTGAAAGGTAAGCAATCACTCATTTTTACTCACACAGTATAAGACATAATGAACAGAGAAATGTTAGCTATGTTGGTAGTTGTCCTTACCTTTTCCAAGCCATTTTAGCTGAGAACACCTCCTTCCTTTGCTCCTCACTTCAACTAATTCTTCAAAATAAACATGGATAACAGCCTTTTTTGTAATTCTTTTTAAATCGCCTCCTTTTTCCTAAGCCACAATTAAGGACTCATGTCTCTCTTCTTTGCCCCATCATGGTATCATATGCATATATCTCATATATCTGGTCTCTAGCTAATGAAAATTGCTCAGTCAAATCCGACTTTTTGTGACCCCATGGACCTTAGCCTGCCAGGCTCCTCTGTCCATGGGATTCTCCAGGCAAAAATGCTGGAGTGGGGTGTCATTACCTTCTTCAGTGGATCTTCCCAGTCCAGGGATTGAACTTGAGTCTCCTACATTGCAGGCAGATTCTTTACCATCTGAGTCACAAGGAAAGAGCATATATACATAGTATATATATATGTGTGTGTGTGTGTGTGTGTGTGTGTGTATGTGTGTGTACATGTGTGTGTAATATAGTACTAGCAACTTAGAGCTAGAATTTTTTTAAAGCACTGTCATTGATACTAATAAAAATTCCAATATATGATAGTTCTTTTAAAAAATCAAAGCTCAGGGACTTTCCCGTTGGCCTAGTGGCTAAGAATTCACCTTTCAATGCAGAGGATGTGGGTTAAGTCCCTGGCCAGGGAACTAAAATCCCACATGCTTCAGGGCCACTGAGCCCACTCACTGTAAGGACGAGCACAAATGCCACCAGGAAATATCCTGAAAGCCACAACAGAGAGAAAAAAAAAATCAGTTTATTTTTCACTTATGTAAAATACAACAAAAATTTGAAGTTTCTTACAATTCTTAACCTTTAGGACCAGCATGATCAAGAAAATTCCACCTTCACTACGTGTCTTATCATTGACATCTAGCCATCAGTCCAGGGAAGAACACTGTGAAGAGTACACAGCAGTTTTTGTATGAACAAGCCTGAAGTAATGTACATTACACATGCTAATATTTCTTTGGCTATATCTAAGCCATACGGCCACAACTAATTGTAAGGAAGGTTCTGAAATAAGCTATAATTGTGTATCCATGGAGAAAGGAAAAAAAAAAAAGTTTTGGTGCATAACTATAGAGGACCACAAAAGTATTATGTAAATTTTGGTTGAAAGAGTTAATGAATGAAATGATAAATAACTTAATGAAACTATGAGTAAATCAGTGTTTAATCAACATGGTCGATCTTATCTGGATTCACAACAGCTTCCCACTATCTTCAGACTTTAAAGCTTGTGAAAATTGGTTTGTGCTGTTTTCTGCAGTAAAGCTGGGCACTAGTAAGCTTGGAATGGATAGAAATAACATTTTCAGTCTTCAGACTTATAATCCTTAAAACACAATATTCAAATGACACTTTTGGCACTTCAAATAAATTTTCAATTCACAAAAATACTAATAAGTAAGCATTGTTGCATTATTTTTTAGGAAAGCATATAAGAATATCATAGGTTATTTGCCAGTATGACTCAGTTAAAACTCTGGGACTGTTTAACCCCCAAAACTTGTCTCTTCTTATGGCATGTGGCTACCTCACCAACATGCTCCTCTTTAGCGTACAGTAGGATTATATCCTCTGCTATCTCATTCCCAAGAATAAGTACATTGAACAACTTTAGGTGATGCATTCTTGATAACAATCATAGAAAATTGAAGCTCTTCTTTGATTAAAAAAAAATTCTTCTGGAAATGATGATGTATAACAAAATAAGCAATCCTAAGGAATCAGAAAATAAGCAAGATAATCACATCACAGATCACTTCCTGATGCTCCAGGTCACGTGGACTGAAAGGGGAGGTGGGGCTAACAGGGAGTAACCCTAGTTCTCACTGATGGCGGTGAGCAAAACCGTAACAGTGATCCATTGCCAGGGCAAGGTGAGGAGGAGGCATTCCAGGGCTTGCAGGTAGAGGGCCAAGACCCTGAGTAGAGGGGGGGGGTCACCACCCCAATGCAGAGGAGCAGCCCCAGATGGAAAAGGAACTGAGGTCATATGGATGCTGAGCCCCAATGAAGTGGAAGTGACTGCTACCAGAATCTGAAAATCCCAAATCTCTTGGATAAGTGGGGATCAAAACTGAAGTTCAGTTCAGTTGTTCAATCATGTCCAACTCTTTGTGACCTCATGAAATGCAGCATGCCAGGCTTCCCTGTCCATCACCAACTCCTGGAGCTTACTCAGACTCATGTCCATTGAGCTGGTAATGCCATCCAACCATCTCATCCTCTATTGTCACCTTCTCCTCCTGCCCTCAATCTTTCCCAGCATCCGTGTCTTTTCAAATGAGTCAGCTCTCCACTTCAAGTGGCCAAGGTGTTGGAGTTTCAGCTTCAGCATCAGTCCTTCCAACGAATATTCAGGACTAATTTCCTTTAGGATGGACTGGTTGGGTCTCCTTGCTGTCCAAGGGACTCTCAAGAGTCTTCTCCAACACCACAGTTCAAAAGCATCACTTCTTCAGCACTCAGCTTTCTTTATAGTCCAACTCTCACATGCATAGCTGAAGCTTCACCACAAATCATAAGGGGGACTTGTGAGACAGGCAGAAGGGTAGCCAGATGTTGGGAGAGCTGGATAACCTGGAAGGCAGCTGGGTACCCTGACCCAAAAAAACAATATGAACTCTAAAATTGCAACTCACTACTGAACAATCATCGACAGGAGAATGTTGGATCCCACCAGAAAAATATACCTCACACCCAAGGGCAAAGGAGAAACCCAAACAAGACAGTAGGAGGGGCGAAATTGCATTTAGAACCTCATATCCACCAGAAATGCTCAGAGGGCTCAAACAAAACTTGTGCATACCAGGACCCAGAGATTCCACAGAAACTGAGCAAGAACTGCCTTTGAGTGTTTGAGTGTCTCCTATGAGACATGGGTCAGCAGTGGCTGCCACAGAGACAGGGGCTCTGGCTTCAGCAGACCTCGGATATGCAGTGTGCGGCATAAGTCCTCTTGGTGGAGGTCGCCATTAGCCCCACCACAAAACCACCATGCAGACAACCCACAAATTGCAGAACAATTTACCAAAGAAACTCTCATACTGTTAAGAAAGTTTTAGGAAGCACAATAGATTTATCTAGCCAGGGATCCAGCAAAGGGACTGAGAACCCCCAGGGAATTTGACTTTGGAGGCCAGTCGGTTTGATTACAGGAATTCCGGAGGATTGGGGGAAAAGACTCTTGTAGGGAACAGATAAAACCTGGTGCACACCAGGAGCAAGGAAAAAGGAGCAGTGTCCCCACAAGAGACTGAGCCAGTCTTCCCTGTGAGAATCCAGGAGTCTCTGGCAGAGGTGTGGGTTGACAGTGGCCTGCTATGGGGTCAGGGACACTAAATACAACAGTGCAAGTGAAAAAAGTCCTTTTGAAGGAGGTCACTACTACTGTCATTAGTCCTACCATAGATTGGCTTCAGGTCAAACAACAGGAAGGGAACACAGTCTTGCCTGTCAACAGAAAATTGGATTAAAGATCTACTGAACATGGACCCACCCATCTGAATAAGACCGAATCCCCCCATTGTCAATCTTTCTCATCAGGAATATTCCACAGGCCTCTTATCCTTAACCATCTGAGAGCAGACAGAATGAAAACCACAATCACATAAAACTAAGCAAACTGATCACATGGATCACAGTCTTGTCTAACTCAGTGAAACTATGAGCCATGCCTTATTTGACCACCCAAAATGGACTGGTCATAGTGGAGTGTTCTGACAAAACAAAGTCCACTGAAGAAGGAAATGGCAAGCCACTTCAGTATTCTTGCCTTGAGAACCTCCATGAAGAGTATGAAAAGGTAAAAATATAGGACACTGAAAGATTAACTCCCCAGGTTGGTAGGTGCCCGATATGCTACTGGAGATCAGTGGAGAAATAACTCTAGAAAGCATGAAGAGACAGAGCCAAAGCGTAACAACACCGAGTTGTGGATATCACTAGTGATGGAAGTCAAGTCCAATGCCATAAAGAACAATATTGCATAGAACCTGGGATGTTATGTCCATGAATCAAGGCAAATTGGAAGTGGTCAAACAGAAGATGGCAAGAGTGAACATAGACTGATTTTAGGAATCAGTGAACAAAAATGGACTGGACTGGGCAAATTTAATTCAGATGACCATTATATGTACTACTGTGGCAAGAATCCCTTAGAAGAAATGGAGTAGCCTTCATAGTCAACAAAAGAGTTCAAAATGCAATATGTGAGTTCATTCTAAAAAATGATGGAATAATCTCTGTTCGTTTCCAAGCCAAACCATTTAATATAACAGTAACCAAAGTCTATGATGACACAAACACTAATGCTGAAGAAGCTCAGTGGAACAGTTTTATGATGACCTACAAGAACTCCTAGAACTAACACCAAAATAGGAAGTCAGTTTCATCATATGGGAATCAAATGTAAAAGTAGGAAGTCAAGAGATACCTTCAGTAACATGCAAGTTGGTGGAGTACAAAATGAAGCAGGACAAAGGCTAACAGAGTTTTGCAAAGAGAATGCACTGGTTTTAGCAAACACTCTCTTCCAGCAATAGAAGAGATGACCCTACACATGGACATCACCAGACTGTAAATACTGAAATCAGATTGATTATATTCTTTGCAGCTCAAGATGCAGAAGGTCTATACTCAGTAAATATAAGACAATGAGCTAACTGTGTTTCAGATCCCAAACTCTTATTGCCAAATTTGAACTTAAATTAAAGAAAATAGGGAAACCACTAGACCATTCAGATATGACCTAAATCGAATCCCTTGCAATTATACTGTGGAAGTGACAAATAGATTCAAGGGATTAGATTTGATAGACAGAGTGCCTGAAGAACTATGGATTGAGGTCCGTGACACTGTAGAGGAGGCGGTGATCAAGACGATCCTCAAGAAAAGTAAATGCAAAATGGTTGTTGAGGAGGCCTTACAAATAGCTGAGAAAAGAAGAGAAACTAAAGGCAAAGGAGAAAAGGAAAGATACACCCATCTGAAGGCAGAATTTCAAAGAGTAGAAAGGACAGATAAGAAAGTCTGTCTCAGTAATCAATGCAAAGAAATACAGGAAAACAACAGAATGAGAAAGACTAGAGATCTCTTCAAGGAATTTGGAGAAAACAAAGGAACATTTTATGCTAAGATGGGCACAATAAAGGACAGAAATTTTATTGGCCTAACAGACACATAAGATATTAAGAAGAGGTGGCAAGAAGACACAGAACTATACAAAAGTATCTGGATGACCCAAATAACCACAGCGGCCTAATTATTCACCTAGAGTCAGACATCTTGGAGTCCAAAGTCAAGTGGGCCTTAAGCAGAATCACTAGAAGCAAAGCTAGTGTTCAGTTCACTTCAGTCACTCAGCTGTGTCCGACTCATTATGATCCCATGAAGCGCAGCATGCCAGGCCTCCATGTCCAGCACCAACTAGCGGAGTCTAGCCAAACCCATGTCCATCGAGTCGGTGATGCTAACCAGCCATCTTATCCTCTGTCATCCCCTTCTCCTCTTGCCCCCAGTACTTCCCAGCATTAGGGTCTTTTCCAATGAGTCAACACTTCACATGAGGTGGCCAAAGTATTGGAGTTTCAGCTTCAACATCAGTCATTCCAATGAACACCCAGGATTGATAGCCTTTAGGATGGACTGTTGGATCTCCTTGCAGTCCAAGGGACTCTCAAGAGTCTTCTCCAACACCACAGTTCAAAAGCATCAATTCTTCAGCGCTCAGCTTTCTTCACCATCCAATTCTCACATCCATACATGACTACTGGAAAAACCATAGCCTTGACTAGACACACCTTTTTTGGCAAAGTAATGTCTCTACTTTTCAATACGATATCTAGGTTTGTCATAACTTTACTTCCAAGAAGTAAACATCTTTTAATTTTATGGCTGCAATCACCATCTGCAGTGATTTTGGAGCCTCCAAAAATAAAATCTGATGTCGTTTCCACTGTTTCTCCATCTATTTCCCATGAAGTTATGGGACCAGATGCCAAAATCTTGGTTTTCTGAATGTTGAGCTTTAAGCCTACTTTTTTACTCTTCTCTTTCACTTTCATCAAGAGGCTCTTTAGTTCTTCTTCACTTTCTCCCACAAGGGTGGTGCTGCCTTCATATCTGAGGTTATTGATATTTCTCCTGGCAATCTTGATTCCAGCTTGTGCTTCTTCCAGCCCAGCATTTCTCATGATGTCCTCTGCATAAAAGTTAAATAAACAGGGTGACAATATGCAGCCTTAACGTACTCCTTGTAGGTGTTGGAATTCCAGCAGAGCTATTTCAAATTCTAAAAGACAATGCTGTTAAAGTACTGCACTCAATATGCCAGCTAGTGTCCACAGGACTGGAAAAAGTCAATTTTCAATCCAACCCCAAGAAAGGCAAGCCAAAGAATGCTCAAAGTACTGCACAGATGCCCTTTTTCCACATGCTAGTAATGCTCAAAATTCTACAACAGTACATGAACTATGAACATGCAGATGCTCAAGCTGGATTTAGAAAAGGCAGAGGAACCAGAGATCAAATTGCCAGCATCCACTGGATATCACAAAAGCAAGAGCGTTCCAGAAAAACATCTACTTCTGCTTTATTGACTATGCCAAGCCTTTGACTGTGTGGGTAACAACAAAATGTGGAAAATTCTTAAAGAGATAGGAATACCAGACCGCTTTATCTGCTTCCAGAGAAATCTGTATAAGATCAGTTAGAATGAGCCATGGAACAACAGATTGATTCCAAATCAGGAAAAGAGTATATCAAGGCTGTATATTGTCACCCTGCTGCAATGAAGACTGCTGGTAGAAATATCAATAATCTCAGATATGTAGATGACACCATCCTTATGGCAGAAAGTGAAGAGAAACTAAAATGCCTCTTGATGAAAGTGAAAGAGGAGGGTGAATAAGTAGGCTTAAAGCTCAACATTCAGAAAACTAAGATCATGGCACCCTGTCCGATCACTGCATGGCAAATAGATTGGTAAACAATGGAAACAGTGAGAGACTTTATATTTTGGGCTCCAAAATCACTGCAGATGATGATTGTAGTCAAGAACTTAAAAGATGCTTGCTCCTCTAAAGAAAAGTTATGACCAACCTAGACATCATATTAAAAAGCAGAGGCATTATTTGCAACAAAGGTGCATCTAGTAAAAGCTATGGTTTTTCCAGTAGTCACATATGGATGTGAGAGTTGGACCATAAAGAAAGCTGAGTGCAGAAGAATTGATGCTTTTGATCTGTGGTGTTGGAGAAGACTCTTGAGTCTCTTGGACTGCAAGGATATCCAACCAATCCATTCTAAAGGAAATCAGTCCTGAATATTCATTGGAAGGACTGATGCTGAATCTGAAACTCTAATATTTTGGCCACCTGATATGAGGAACTGACTGAGTGAAAAAATGCTGTGAGAGACTGAAGGCAGGAGGAGAAGGGGTTGACAGAGGACAAAATGGTTGGATGGCATCACCAATTTGATGAACATGAATTTGAATAGGCTCCAGGTGTTGGTAATGGACAGGGAAGTCTGGCATGCTGCATTCCATGGAATCAAAGAGTCAGACATGATTGAAGGACTGAACTGAACTGAATCTCATGAATCCTCTTAAATAGTTTCTGATTTCTACAGAGATTCATAAACTGTCCTTATAGAATATTACTAATGTAGAATGACCTATATAAATGCATTGATACTTGTGTATTGTGTTTTTTAACAGAGAGCCTATTTATAGAAGTGAACTCAAATTATTCAATTTAATTGATGGAAAAGTAAAAGAAAGTTTAGTTTCTCAGTCAAGTCTGACTCCTTGCGACCCCATGGACAGTAAAGTTCACCAGGCTTCTCCATCTGTGGGATTTTCCAGGCAAGAATACTGGAGTAGGCTGCCATTTCCTTCTCCAGCGGATCTTCCCAACCCAGGGATAGAACCTGGGTCCTACATTACAGACAGACGCTTTACCATCTGAGCCATCAGGGAAGCCCAACTGATGTAAACTACAAATTAAATTTTGACACTTGATAGCACTTTAGAAAGTAAAGAAAATTCTAAAAGTAAAAGAGAAAAATATGTTTCACATTTTTTTATTTTTGATTATAAGTTAGCAAAAACCTATTACCTTTTTAGAACAAAAGTTATTTAATGGTTAAACTTTCAATTTACCTGAGACTCAGCACAACAAACAATAAATTCCAAGTTTCAATTTCACTCCTATTGTATAAGTTCAATTGTATGTCTTGAAACATCTCAAAATATATCTCATTTATTCCTTGTTTTTTCCTCAAAGAAAACAGAACAATATAAAATACTCTTCTCATGAAATTGAAGGTCAATACAAATGAAACATGCTTCTGGATATAACCACAATTTGCTAACATAAGTTCTGTATTACTTTACTGCAAAACAAAAGCCTCAACATATCTTACACGTATTGATAAGCTAAATACAGACATATTTAAAGTATTTTCTATTGCTTCCTCAGAGTTGAGAATTTTAGTATTCACAGTGCATTATTTACTATAATTGGAAATGATGGTTTACAATATGAATTTGATGGTCAGTTATGGAATATGAATTTGTAAACCATGTTATATAATCAGTCATCAAAGGAAAATACTTGGAAGGATATGCTTTAAATTTCAGATTTCAATTAATGTAATTTATTGATCTTAAAGTTTATGCATATTTAAGAGTTTTCATAGATTTGCTATTAAAATAAGCTGATTCTCTAAAATCATTTAGAGGAATATTTGCAAGTGAAATTCTTTTATTTATTCTTATCTACAATAGTTCCAATTAAAGCAGTATTTTCTTTTAAATATTCCTAAATGATATATCTCTGTATAATACTGAGAAATAGGCAAATGACAGGCTGATTTTATGCAACTTTGTAAATAAATAATTTGTTCTGACTATATTCATAGGATAAGAGACCCATAACCTTACTTCCTTACAATTTCAATTAAACCACAGACTAATTGATGACAAATTCCTTCACTTTCTTATACAAAAATAATGTAAAAATAATAAAAGCTATTTTACATAGAGCATAACAGTAGTCAGATCAATGTACATGAATTTTTAGGTACTAACAGCATGTTGAAAAAATAGTAATCTAGCCTATTCTTCTTACTATTTTTCCTTTAAATCTAAGTTTTTCTATACCTTGTGAAGCCCTTAATATTTGTTTTTTTCTCCTGAGAGAAATAATGGGAGAAATCCAGAATTCAGTCATGGTTATTGCAAGAAATTATCATCAGTAATCATTAGAACATTATTTTTTTTTATTTTGTCTTATAACCACTGAAAATGTGATGTCAATCATATTTTCAAATTTTGATTCAATTGCCACTATTCCTCCTCCTACTGTTTTCCTACATAATTTTTGATTCACAATTAACAGAGAGAAAATTATGCTGAGTCCAAAAAGGAGAAAGAGGCCAAGTGGGGAAGGGTAGCCCCAGGAGAATTTTGTGGTGTAAAACCCAAAGAAAGACACATTTTAAGAAGAAAGAGGGGTCAATAGTGAGCATTTCACAGAGAGACAAATGAAACAATGTGCATTCTTTATACAAGGTCCCTAAAATTGTCAAACTCATATACACAAAGAGTAAAATGGTAGTAGCCATGGGCTGGGGAGAAGGGATCTCATGGGGAGTTGGTACTCAATGAGTATAACTTTACAGTTACTCAAGACAAATAAATTGTAGAGTTTGGTTGTACAGCATTGTGCTTACAGTTAACAGGACTATATTGTACAACTTAAAGTTTGTTGATGGAGTAGATCTCATGTAAAATATTTCCCACAACATAAAAAACAAAATAATCAGTGTAGAGTAAAAATATCTATTTCTTTAGAGACGAGGCAATGAGCTATAACATCTATATGAGGCTTTTTGAAAATACAGTAGTATGAAAGCCATTTCAGAGGGGATTGTGGAGTGAATTAAAGGCTGTGAAACAGAGAGGGCAATTCTAGGAATGCTGTTACCTAGCAAATCTAGGTTTAAAAGAAGGGCTTAAATTCAAGGTAATATATTCTTCAACAATGCTAGTTTTATTTTTAAGTTTAAGTTAAAAAATATTGATAAGTTTCAGATATTAAATATTAAAGAGATGTCATAGGTCACATATGGCAATATTGGAAGAGAAGCTTTTGTGGGCTGGAAAATTTGAATAGGGCAATTAGTCAGTCAGTTCAGTCACTCAGTGGTGTCCAACTCTTCGCTACCGAATGGACTGTGGCTTGCCTGGGTCTTCAGACCATGAAATTTTCCAAGCAAGAATGCTTGAGCGCATTGCTCCAGGCAATCACTCTGACCTAGGGATCAAATTTGTGACTCCTGCATCTTGTGCATTGTCAAGCAGATTCTTTACCATTGTTCCTCTGGGGTGTGTACGTGCATGTGTATGCATACTCTACTCAGTCACGTCTGACTCTTTGCGACACCATGGAATATAGCCTGCCAGGCTCCTCAGTCCATGGAATTTTCCAAGCAAGTTTACTGGAGTGGGTTACCATTTCCTTCTTCAGGGGATCTTCCACATCCAGGGATTGAACTCATGGTTCTTGTCTCTCCTGCATTGGCAGGCAGATTCTTTACCACTAGAAGTGCTACCTGGGAAGCAGTTAAATATTATTTGTTAATATTCTTTGTAAAAAATATATTTGTACATCAGTTAAGTTCAGTCACTCAGTCATGTCCAACTCTACGACCCCATGAATTGCAGCATGCCAGGCCTCCCTGTCCATCACCAGCTCCTGGAGTTTACCCAAACCCATGTCCATCAAGCGCTGATGTCATGCAGCCATCTTATCCTCTGTCATCCCCCTCTCCTCCTGCCCCCAATCCTTTGCAGCATTAGAGTCTTTCCCAATGAATCAACACTTTGCATGAGGTGGCCAAAGTATTCAAGTTTCAGCTTCAACATCAGTCCTTCCGATGAACACCCAGGACTGATCTCCTTTAGGATGGACTGGTTGGATCTCCTTGCAGTCCAAGGGATTCTCAAGAGTCGTCTCCAACACCACAGTTCAAAAGCATCAATTCTTTAGCACTCAGCTTTCTTCACCGTCCAACTCTCACATCCATACATGACTACTGGAAAAACCATAGCCTTAACTAGACATACCTTCGTTGGCAAAGTAAAGTTGCTGCTTTGAAATATGCCATCTATGTTGGTCATAACTTTCCTTCCAAGGAGTAAGTATCTTTTAATTTCATGGATGCAATTACCATATGCAGGGATTTTGGAGCCCAAAAAGATAAAGTCTGACACTGTTTCCACTGTTTCCCCATCTCTTTTGCATGAAGTGGTGGGACAAGATGCCATGATCTTAGTCTTCTGAATGTTGAGCTTTAAGTCAACTTTTTCCCTCTCCTCTTTCATTTTCATCAAGAGACTTTTTAGTTCCTCTTCACTAAAGGATGAATACCACCACCATAAGGGTGGTGTTGTCTGCATATCTGAGGTTATTGCTATTTCTCCTGGAATGTTGATTCCAGCTTGTGCTTCTTTCAGCCCACCATTTCTCATGATGTACTCTGCATAAAGTTTAAATAAGCAGGGTGACAATATATAGCCTTGACGTATTCCTTTTGCTATTTGGAACCAGTATGTTGTTCCATGTCCAGTTCTAACTGTTGCTTCCTGACCTGCATACAGGTTTCTCAAGAGGCAGGTCAGATGGTCTGGTATTCCCATCTCTTTCAGAATTTTCTACAGTTTATTGTGATCCACACAGTCAAAGGCTTTGGCATAGTTATTAAAACAGAAATAGATGTTTTTCTGAACTCTCTTGCTTTTTTGATGATCCAGAAGATGCTAGCAATTTGATTTCTGGTTCCTCTGCCTTTTCTAAAACCAGCTTGAACATGTGAAAATTCATGGTTCACGTATTGCTGAAGCCTGGATTGGAGAATTTTGAACATCACTTTACTAGCGTGTGAGATGAGTACAATTGTGTTGTAGTTCAAGCTTTCTTTGGCATTGCCTTTTCTTGAGATTGGAATGAAAACTGACCTTTTCCAGTTCTGTGGCCACTGCTGAGTTTTCCACATTTGCTGACATATTGAGAGCAGCACTTTCACAGCATCATCTTTCAGGATTTGAATTTGCTCAACTGGAATTCCATCACCTCCACTAGCTTTGTTTGTAGTGATGCTTTCTAGGCCCTCTTGACTCCACATTCTAGGCTGTATGGCTCTAGGTGAGTGATCACACCATCATGATTATCTGGGTCATGAAGATCTTTTCTGTATAGTTCTTCTCTGTATTCTTGTCACCTCTTCTTAAAGTCTTCTACTTCTGTTAGGTCCATACCATTTCTGTCCTTTATAGAGCCCATCTTTGAATGAAATGTTCCTTGATATCTCTAGTATTCTTGAAGATATCTCTATTCTTTCTCATTCTGTTGTTTTCCTCTATGTCTTTGCATTGATCACTGAAGAAGGCTTTCTTATCTCTCCTTGTTATTCTTTGCAACTCTGTATTCAGATGGGAATATCTTTCCTGTTCTCCTTTGCTTTTCACTTCTCTTCTTTTCACAGCTATTTTCAAGGCCTCCTCAGACAGCCATTTTGCTTTTTTACATTTCTTTTCCATGGGGATGGTCTTAATCCCTGTCTCCTGTACAATGTCATGGACCTCCAACTATAGTTCACCAGGCACTCTCTGTCTATCAGATCTAGTCCTTTAAATCTATTGCTCACTTCCACTGTATAATCATAAGGGATTTGATTTAGGTCTTACCAGACTGTTCTAGTGGTTTCTCTATTTTCTTCAATTTAAGTTTGAATTTGAAAATAAGAAGTTCATGATCTGAGCCACAGTCAGCTCCTGCATTTGTTTTTGCTGAATGCATAAAACTTCTCCATCTTTGGCTTCAAAAAATATAATCAATCTGATTTTGGTTTTGACCATATGGTAATGTCCATGTGTCAAGGCTTCTTTTGTGTTATTGGAAGAAGGTGTTTGTTATGACCAGTGAGTTCTCTTTGCAAAACTCTATTAGCATTTACCCTGCTTCGTTCTATACTCCAAAGCCAAATTTTCATTACTCCAGCTGTTTCATGACTTCCTACTTTTGCATTCCAGTCCCCTATAATGAAAAGTACATTTTTGGGGGGTATTGGTTCTAGAAGGTCTTGTAAGTCTTCATAGAACTGTTCAAATTCATCTTCTTCAGCATTACTGGTTGGGGCATAGGCTTGGATTACTGTGATATTGAATGATTTGCCTTGAAAATGAACAGAGATCATTCTGTCGTCTTTGAGATTGCATCCAAGTACTGCATTTCGGACTCTTTTGTTGACCATAATAGCTACTCCATTTCTTCTACTGGATTCCTGGCCACAGTAGTAAATATAATGGTCATCTGAGTTAAATTCACCCATTCTAATCCATCTCAGTTTGCTGATTCTTAGAATGTTGACATTCATTCTTGCCATCTCCTGTTTGACCACTTTCAGTTTGCCTTGATTTATGGACCTAACATTCCAGGTTCCTATGCAGTATTGCTCTTTACAGCATCAGACCTTGCTTCCATCACCAGTCACATCCACAACTGGGTATTGTTTTTGCTTTGACTCCATCCCTTCATTCTTTCTGGAGGTATTCCTCCACTGATCTCCAGTAGCATAATGGACACCTACCAATCTGGGGAGTTCATCTTTCCAAGTCCTATCTTTTTGCCTTTTCATACTCTTCATGGAGGTTCTCAAGGCAAGAATACTGAAGTGGTTTGCCATTCCCTTCTCCAGTGGACCACAATCTGTCATACCTCTCCAACATGACCCAACTGTCTTGGGTTGCCCCATACAGCATGACATAGTTTCATTGAGTTAGACAAGGCTGTGATCCGTGTGATCAAATTAGCTAGTTTTCTGTTTTCATGGTTTCAATGTGCCTGCCCTCTGATGCCCTCTTGCAACACCTATCATCTTACATAGGTTCTCTTACCTTGGACGTGGGGTTTCTCTTCATGACTGTTCCAGCAAAGCACAGCCATTGCTCCTCACGGTTCCCCCTCCTGACTTTGAACATGGAGCAGCTCCTCTCGGCCCTCATGAGCCCTCGCATCCACCGCACCTTGGATGCGGGGTTGCTCCTCTCGACCTGCCGCCCCTGACCTTGGCCACGGGATGGTCTCTCTCCACCGCAACCCACATACCTGCACAGTTTTGAGTTTATTCTTAGATACATCAGCATTTTATATTACTTCTTTACTAATGAGCTGCATTATGGGTATTTGTTTTTAAATCATTTATAGATAAGTTTTATTTTTAATATTTCCTTTTATATCAAGAATGTGAAATGTTCCTTTGGTAGCACATATCACTTCACTTTTGCTTAAATGCATCCTCTTTATTTTTTTTCTTACTTTCAGATAAAATTTAGAAATTGATTTTTCCAGGAGAAAATCAACAGTGGGCTCTGCATAGTAAAGTGTACTAACTGAGGTAGAGATTTAAAAAATGTATTCTACTTTATGATGCAACGACACATGATATGGTTGACCTAGTCAGGCAGCTGCAACAAACTGTCTGGGCTAGCTGTCACACTGCACACATACAGGTTGATCATTTAATTTGATTGAAATTTAAACTATTTGAGCTACATGGAAATTTAACCAAGTAGCAGAATATGGTATTTTGTGGCAGGAGATAGATTGGCTTCAGGCCCAACACTTACAACAAGCCTCCTGTTTGCTTTTTCTGAGAGGAGATGGGTGGACTCCAATTTAGGAATTTACACTCTCTTATTTACTCTCTGAAACAGCAATAGGATAAATATCCAGACTTTGTTTCCTGTGGACACTTTAAGATAACTGTTTTGGTGGGGACAGAGAAGGGCTAAGCCCTGTTTGAATAAAAGATCAAGAAGTCATATATTTTCCCTCTTTGGGCAAGGAAGACACTGCACATGTGGTGCAGGAAGTCTCATTGGAGTTCAAAAAGTAGGTGATGCCAAGTGTTCCTTTCCCCCATCCCCCACCATCAACTCATATCCTCTGAGCTGGAAAGAGGCTTCACACACATTGGTGAGGGTTCTAGTGCAGGTAAGTGTAGAAAATCAAACCAGATAATTGGTCACAGATAAACAAAGACTGATTACAAATTGGGAAAGGAGTATGTCAAGGCTGTATATTGTCACTCTGCTTATTTAACTATATGCAGAATACATCATGCAAATGCCAAGCTGGATAAAGCACAAGCTGGACTCAAGATTGCCAGGAGAAATATCAATAATCTCAGATATACAGATGACACCACCCTTACTGCAGAAAATGAAGAGGAACAAAACAGCCTCTTGGTGAAAGTGAAAGAAGAGAGTACAAAAGCTGTCTTAAAACTACACTCAAAAAATGAAAATCATGGCATCTGGCCCCATCACTTCATGGCAAATAGATGGGAAAACAATGGAAACAGTGAGAGACTTTATATTTGGGGGCTCCACAATCACTTCAGGTGGTGACTACAGCCATGAACTTAAGAGGTGCTTGCCCCTTGGAAGAAAATCTATGAACAACCTGGACAGCATATTAAAAAAGCAGATACATTATTAACAACAAAGGTCCATCTAGCCAAAGCTCTGGTTTTTCTAGTAGTCAGGCATGGATGTGAGAGTCAGACCATAAAGGAAACTGGACTTTTGAACTGTGGTGTTGCAGAAGACTCCAGAGCGTCACTTGGACTGCAAGGAGATCCAACCAGTCCATCCTAAAGGAAATCAGTCTTGAATATTCATTGGAAGGACTGATGATAAGCTGAAACTCCAATACTTTGGCCACCTGATGTGAAGAACTGACTTACTGGAAAAGACCCTGATTCTGGGAAAGATGGAAGGCAGGAGGAGAAGGGGACAACAGAAGATGAGATGGTTGGATGGCATTGCCAGCTCGATGGCTATGAGTGTGAGCAAGCTCCAGGAGTTGGTTATGGACAGGGACTTCTGGCATGCTGCAGTCCATGGAGTCACATAGAATCAGACATAACTGAGTGACTGAACTGACTGAACCCAAAGGAAGACTGGAAGACCTACCCTATATAAATGACTTTACCATCTCTTTACTGTCCTCCTCCTCATTGAGGTGGTGCTCACACCATTCCTCTCTGGGTGTGTATTTCTGTCTTGTTTCTGTCTTAATTAAACAAACTGTGTGCTCTCCAACGTGCTGTGCTATATCTCTATCTGTTTTTACAGTTTTTGCCTCCTTAAGAAATGCATTTTTCAATGGGGTCAAGAGCCAGAGGGGCTTCCCTGGCATCTCAGCTGATAGAGAATTTGCCTGCAATGCAGGAGATACTGGTTCAATTCCTGGGTTGGGAAGATCCCCTGGAGAAGGGATATGCTACCAACTCCAGTATTATTTAGCTTTCCTGGTGACTCAGATGGTAAACAATTCCCCTGCAATGCAGGAGACCTGAGTTCAGTCCCTCGGTTGGGAAGATCCCCTGGAGGTTGGAATGGCAACCCAGTTCAGTACTCTTGCCTAGAGAATCCTTATGGCCAGAGGAGTCTGGTGGGCTACAGTCAATGAGTCAAAAAGAGTCAAACTGAATATGCACACACATGCATGTACACACATACCCAGGTGGCACAATTGTAAAGAATCTGCTTGGCAATGCAGAAGATGCAGGAGACACCCAGACACGACTGGGTGAGTAAGCATGAGAGACAGGGAAAACTTGCCTCTAGCCTCTAGCCCTCGCTGATCTGGTGGTAAGGATTCTTTATTTTCATCCAGGCTACCCAGGTTCACTTCCTGGGCAGGGAGCTAAGACCTTGCTTCAAGCCACTGCTCACTGCTATCTCTCTGAGATCAATTTGGAGGATTGATAAACAAAATCAGGTTTATTTAAGAACATATTTGGTATGTCAACTAAAAATATGCATTTCATTTTGAGTGGCCTAGGCCTGCAATGACTTAAAGAGTGGTTTGGATTCCTAGCTGGAGACTGAGCAGATCGTAGTGGTGAGAGACTCAAATCCTAGCCACTAGGCCAGTGATTAGGGACAAGGCCCTGCATTTCCATTTTGCTAGAAATAATTCCCATAAAGAAGGAAAGTAGTGAAGTAAGTAAAGCATTTATTAGGGGGAAAAAGAGTACAGTACATGTGGATAGACACATGAGCAGGCTCAAAGGGAGAGTCCCTGAGTCACACCCTCTTGGCAGTTTGAATTACTTTTATGGGGGCATTTCTTCTGGACTTCGTTTGGCCAATTCTTTTGATTTTCCTGATGCACAGTTCATATTTGCTATATCTCAGGATTTCTCCTTGCATGTACATACATTTCTTAGGCAAAATGGGTGTTATTGCAAAGGCCGATGGGTAGAGCATCCTTTAGTGTCACTCTCTCTTTGATGTCCAAGGAGGCTTTCTTTAGTTGAGGAGGCCTGCTGGCTTTGAGAATGAGAAATAAGTGGTCTGTCAGGGTTGAGCTTCCTCCTTTAATTGTCATGATAGTCTTGTCTTGGAGTTTTAGTCCACAGG
Organism: Antilocapra americana; assembly: GCA_007570785.1. NCBI lineage: Eukaryota > Metazoa > Chordata > Mammalia > Artiodactyla > Antilocapridae > Antilocapra > Antilocapra americana. Next base: position 5,549,108 of record ML661906.1, on the reverse strand, counting down.
AAATGACTCTCCAATTGATTTATCCTGGGGGAAGAGGGAGACTCTACCTCCAGCCTCCTGTTCACAGTTTAAAAGTTGAGAGTTATGTTTTACTCAGTGGGAATTTTTAAGACTTCAGGCCTGGAGGCAACATCTCACTAACCCTCGGAGAACTGCTCCAAGGAGGCAAGGGAAGGGGAGAGCTAAGGTATACAGGAGTTTTGCAAAAAAGGGCAGATAGTCTGAATATCAAAAGATTACTAATTAAAGACATCAGTTATGTCAAGTTAAAGAATGTAGCATTTTTCTGTGTATGGAAAGATATAAGAGTCTAGGAACTAAAATCAATCCTTTGATAAAACACTTCAGCTGTCTGGGACCAATATCCTGTGTTTTCTCATCCTGAATTTCCTCAGGGCTCACCACAGGGAGTGGCTGCATTATGATTCCTGTTAGATGGCAAGTATTCTCTTTCTTCCTGAGTTCCCTCAGGGCGCACCAGTCACTGTTGGCACTGGCAGCAATCATTGATGACTCTGACATCCTTTGCTTACTGATGTGGTAGGCAGTATTCCATTTATCAGGTAAAAGCAGTTCAGTGAATAATGGGGATGAGTTGGACCATGGCAGAGCAGGAGAGTGACAAAGACCAGGAAGACAGTTCTTGCTGCTCAGTAGCTAGCAGAGACTTTGTCACCAACTAGTTTTCAAGAACAAGACTCGAGTTTCTGAGCATTGGGTAATATTCGGATTCACGAGGTGCTCCAATCTTGGAATAATCTAAATTGCTAATATAAAGCATTGTCTCAGGTGTATAAAACAGAAATTTAGTACCATAAATTGAGCAAAAAGTCCCCAAAGTTGGGGAAATTAACAGAGCTATCTATATATCTGGATAATCAAAATTAAACTAAAATTATTCATTATTTATAGAAAAAATATAAAACTTCACAGAAGCACACCTTCGTTGTTAGTCTTATTAGCTCACGGAGACTGTATATGGGACCTCCTTAGAAGGAGGTGATGATTAAAAAGAATCCTGATAGAACAAGCTCAGGAACTGAATATCCTTACCAATGTCTCTGAGATAATTTCCTGCTTGATATTTTATAATTTTGGTCCTGGTCGAAACCTTAGTTTAATGGATGGATTCTATTTATATTCAATGGTGAAGATTAATGAAATGGTGTCTTGGAAAAAGAAGGTCAGTGAATATATATTACAATTATGCACACTCTTCCTCTTTTCCACCTGTAAAAATATTTTAATATTAAGCTTTATTATTTATGGTGATTTCTGCAAAAGAGAAATCATCACAAGAAGATACAGATGCACAAGTTATTTAAAAAGATATAAAAAAATATTCTAGCCCATCCATTAATATGATATATCAAAACTATGCTCTGATTTAATAATTTTAGAGCACATGACTAAAGTGGCTAATCAGAAATAAGAGTGTAGCTATTCTTCTGTTGGTTATAAGAGATCTTGGAAATTTCTTAAAAGAGAACAAAAAAAATAACGACTTAATTCAATCATGTGACTTTTTCCCTCATTTATTGTATGTGAATGAAAGACGAGCATCATTCATTTCTATTCAGTTTCCAGATTTCTGTTGATTTATGGCAGAAACAAGGCAATTGTAAAGCAATTATTCTTCAATTACAAATAAATAAATTTAAAACATATTAAAAATAAGAGTTGAAAATTGGATTTTTTTTTTTGCAAAATAGCATATTATTGTATTAAGATTCCTGTTAAGATTGCAGTTAAGTGCCACAAATAGTTACTTTAAACAAATAAATTTTACTATTGCATTTTTGAGGAAAGAAGTATAAAATGAGTTTTTCTGGGTTGAAGAATCAGTGATCACATGATTCTATTTTTCTGGAGGCTCTAGGAGAAAATCCAGCCCCTTGCCATTTCCAGATTTCAGTGGCTGTCTGCATTTCTTGGCTTCCCTCTCCCTTCTTCTGCCCTCTAAGCCAGGAAAATAACATATTGAAATTTCTCTCTTAATCTGTTTCTATTCACATATCTCTTCCTATGACTCTTCTTTTTTTTTTTTTAAACTTAAACATTGGTTTTTATTTCTACATTGTTTCTTTCTACAGTTATACATGGAAGGTTTGTAATAATAACCCTTGGAAGCTGATCTGCATATTCAACATTCCTCTAATCTGGGACATTCAGTCAGGTCCACGCCAATACTTAGGTCTTTAAAGTTCCACTGCAAAGTTGAAAATATGGATCACGATTTATAATACAACATAATATATTCTGTACAACATATATCACTCAAAATTAAATTTTCCTATAATACTTTTTGTAGTGATGGGCAATGTATTTGGATAGGGATGCCCAAATACCAAAACTGGGTAGTTTATTTATTTTTTCAAATAACATCTATAGCATGATAATATTTATTTATTTATTTATTTTTATTTTTACAGTTGTTACTTTTATTTTTTTTTTAATTTATTTTTTCCTTTACATTATCATGTTGGTTTTGCCATACATTGACATGAATCCACCATGGGTATACATGTGTTCCCCTTCCAGCACCCTCCTCCCACCTCCCTCCCGATTCCATCCCTCTGGGTCATCCTGGTGCACCAGCCCTGAGCACCCTGTCTCATGCAGCAAACCTGGGCTGGCGATTCATTTCACACATGATAATTTACATGTTTCAATGCCATTCTCCCATATCATCCCACCCTCGCCCTCTCCCATAGAGTCTAAAAGACTGTTCTGTAGATCCGCGTCTCTTTTGCTGTCTCGCATACAGGGCCATCATTACCATCTTTCTAAATTCCATATATATGCGTTAGTATACTGTATTGATGTTTTTCCTTCTAGCTTACTTCACTCTGGAATATTATTCAGCCATAAAAAATAATACATTTGAATCAGTTCTACTGAGGTGGATGAAACTGGAGCCTATTATACAGAGTGAAGTAAGCCAAAAGGAAAAACAACAATACAGTATCCTATGACTCTTTTAAGGGTCTGTGATTACATTGGACCAACTCAGATAATTCAAAATAATCTTTCCATCCAATGGTCCTTAACTCAATCACATCTACAAAGCCCTTTGTTGATATGTAAGGTAACACACTTACAAGTTCCTGAGATTAAGCGTGGACATCTTGGCAGAGGCATTATTGTGCCTACCTATTACATTCCTTTTCCATGAAAAAAAAAAAAAGCAAAAAAACACTTTTACTTATTAAGTAAAATGAAAAAATAATTATGAATTTCAGCATCTGTTTAATGAATCCTCATTAACAAGATCCTCATTTTCATTTTTTCCTTGAATACCTGAATCCTTTTTACCCCATTTGCTTGTTAGCACTCCATTGGCACCTCCTTAGCATATTTCTATTAGCATTTTGCAGCTGCATGAATATATACACAGTTTTATATAATATAATCTCAAAGATTTAGCTTATTTCAAATCAAGAAGTGTATTAATTACTTAAGATTAAAGAAAAAGTATTTCAAAAGCAAAAATATAGTCCAAAAGGTAAACAACACATTCTTCTCATTATCATCTTAATTTGAATTTTACTTTTTTTTAAACCATGACAGGTGCAGAAAGCTAATAATACATATTTTAACAACAGATATTAGAGGTCATTAATTTTGGAATTAAAGTCCAGAACAAAATGCCAGATAAAGAAATTTCCTTCAGAATATTTGGTGTATTACTGAGTAGCAAGTATCAAAACTAGGCCATCTCTTACATTTAAATTTATAAGGCAAAAAGTGTTACATAAGTTTGGAGTGGTAATATAAATGTAAAAAATATCATAAGTGAAACTTAAGGTTTTAATAAAAGAAAGATAATGTGTGGAAAAAAGTCGATCAGCTCTTTATAGTTATTTTTAACTATGATAAGCTTTGCTGTCGAAATGCAATCATTAGATACACTTTAGTGTGTTGAAACATTTGAATAATAATATAACATTTGTAAAGATCTAAAATAGGAAAAAAAACGTTTTTGACACATAGTCTGCTGTTAGCCACTTTATAGATACAGATATATACTTCCTTCTGAATTCTGAATGTCTTAATCTTTTTTTTTTTTTTCTGACATGGTTCCTTTTTTTCCTTACACAGGTGTGTACGTGTATGCCTGTATGCTCAGTGTGTGCAACTCTTTGCAACCCAATGAAATGTAGCCCATCTCTGTCTATGGGATTTTCCAGACAAGAATATTGGTGTGGGTTGCCATTTCCTTCTCCAGGGGATCTTCCTGACCCAGATATCAAACCTGCTATCTCCTGCATTGACAGGCAGATTCTTTACCACTGAACCACCTGGGAAGCCAAAGGAATGGAGGAATACAAATTGTCTTTTATGCAAATCATGTATCTTCATAAACAAATTCACCTATATTTGAAGGTATGGAAAGTAATAAAAATCAATGCAGAGGTCTATACAACAAGGGGCAAAGGTGACTAATATGAAGCATCCAAGAATAATTTCAGTTCATTTCAGTTCAGTCACTCAGTCGTGTCTGATTCTTTGTCACCCCATGAATCGCAGCGTGCCAGGCCAACCTGTACATCACTAACTCCCAGAGTTCACCCAAACTCAGGTACTTTGAGTCAGTGATGTCATCCAATCATCTCATCCTCTGTCGTCCCTTTCTCCTCTTGCCCTCAAACTTTCCCAGCCTCAGGGTCTTTTCAAAGGAGTCAGCTCTTCGCATCAGGTGGCCAAAGTATTGGGGTTTCAACTTCAACATCAGTCCTTCCAATGAACAACCAGGACTGATCTGCTTTACGATGGACTGGTTGTATTTCCTTGCAGTGCAAGGAATTCTCAAGAGCCTTCTCCAACACAGGTCAAAAGCACCAATTCTTCAGTGCCCAGCTTTCTTTATAGCCCAACTCTCACATCCATACATGACTACTAGAAAAGCTATAGCCCTGAATAAATGGACCTTTATTGACAAAGTAATGTCTCTGCTTTTCAATATGCTGTCTAGGTTGGTCATAACTCTCCTTCCAAGGAGTAAGTGTCTTTTAAATTCATGGCTGCAATCACCATCTGCAGTGATTTTGGAGCCCAAAAATTATAGTCAGCCACTGTTTCCACTGTTCCCCCATCTATTTGCCATGAAGTGATGGGGCCAGATGCCATGATCTGAGTTTTATGAATGTTGAGCTTCAAGCCAGCTTTTTCACTCTCCTCTTTCACTTTCATCAAGAGTCTCTTAAGTTCTTCTTCACTTTTTGCCGTAAGGGTGGTGACATCTGTTTATTTGAGGTTGTTGATATTTCTCCCAGCAATCTTGATTCCAGCTTGTGTTTCGTACAGCCCAGCATATCTCATAATATACTCTGCATATAACTTAAATAAGCAGGGTGACAATATACAGACTTGACATACTCTTTTTCCTATTTGGAACCAGTGTGTTGTTCCATGTCTAGCTTTAACTCTTGCTTCCTGACTTGCATTCACGTTTCTCAAGAAGCAGGTCAAATCATCTGGTATTCACATCTCTTTCAAAATTTTCCACAGTTTTTTGTGATGCACACAGTCAAAGGCTTTCACATAGTCAATAAAGCAGAAATATATGTTTTTCTGGAATTTTCTTGCTTTTTCAATCATCCAGCAGATGTTGGCAATTTGATCTCTGGTTCCTCTGCCTTTTCTAAAACCAGCTTGAACATCTGAAAGTTCACAGTTCACATACTGCTGAAGCCTGGCTTGGAGCATTTTGAGCATTGCTTTACTAGCGTGTAAGATGAATGCAATTGTGCAGTAGTTTGAGCATTTTTTTTTTTTGCCATTGTCTTTCTTAGGGATTGGAATGAAAGCTGACCTTTTCCAGTCCTGTGACTACTGCTGAGTCTTCCACATTTGCTGACATATTGAGTGCAGCACTTTCACATCATCTTTGTTTTAATTAATTATTTATTTATTTTTTCTTTACGTTATCATGTTGGTTTTGCCATACATTGACATGAATCTGCCATGGGTATACATGTGTTCCCCTTCCAGAACCCCCTTCCCATCATTTTTAAGGATTTGAAATAGCTCAACTGGAATTCCATTACCTCCACCTGCTTTGTTTGTAGTAATGTTTCCTAAGACCCTCTTGACTTCACATTCCAGGATGTCTGGCTCTAGGTGAGTGATAATACCATCATGATTATCTGGGTTATGAATATCTTTTTTGTACAGTTCTTCTGTGTATTCTTGCCACCTCTTCTTAATATCTTCTGCTTCTGTTAGGTCCATATCATTTCTGTCCTTTCTTAAACCATTCTTTGCACAAAATGTTCCCTGGGTAGCTCTAATTTTCTTGAAGAGATCTCTAGTCTTTCCCATTCTGTTGTTTTCCTCTATTTCTTTGCATTGATCACTGAGGAAGGCTTTCTTATCTCTCCTTACTTTTCTTTGAAACTCTGCATTCAAATGGGCATACCTTTCCTTTCCTTCTTTAAAAAAAAAAAGAAAAACAATTGGCACCCACCAATTGGGATGAAAGTCTGAAGTTAGAAGTTCTGAGATTCTGAGGAAAAGAGGATTGTTTTGTTCATATGTGTATCTGCCTTCAATACAGATATACCCTTCCTGGGTTGGGAAGAACCCTTGGAGAAGGGAAAGTCTACCCACTCCCATATTCTGGCCTGGAGAAATCAGTCCATGGGATCACAGAATGGGACATGACTGAGCAACTTTCATGTCGCTTTACCTTTCAGAATATCAGCCAACTGTCTTTAGTTGATCCACACTTTTACTCATTTCACATGACCTGTTTTTTCTAACCTTAAACTTCTTAGAATTTCTGCTGTATAGGTCAGTTTTTCAGATACCTATTCATTATGTCTAGTACATTTTGTTTGACGTTGTTTTATTTATTCTTTGTTTTTGAAGGATATTTCTCTTGATAGGTCTAGGTTGGTGCCTTTTTCTCTCAACACTTAAATATTTCATTTCATTGTCTTTTTGCTTGGTTTCTGAGCAGAAAAGTGAAAGTTGCTTAGTCATGTCTATCTATGAAACCCCATGGACTGTATCCCACCAGGCTTTTCTGTCCATGGAATTCTCTAAGCCAGAATACTGGAGTGGGTAGCCATTCCCTTTTCCAGGGGATCTTCCCAACCCAAGTATTAAACCCAGGTCTCCCACATTGCAGGCAGATTCTTTACCATCTGAGCCACAGCTGGATATAATTCTTGTGTTTGTTCTTCTATATGTAGAACATTTCTTTTTCCTCTAACTTTTTCAAGCTTTTCTTTTTAAAACAAAATATTTGATTTTATTTAGTTTGAAAATGATATGCTTGAATGCTGGAGTTCTTTAAAAAAAATTATTCCACTTAATGTTCTTTGAGTTTCGGATCTATGATTTGGTGTATAACATTAATCTCTAGAAATTCTCAATCATTATTTTTTCAAATATCTCTTTTATTCTTTTCTCTTTTTGTTCTCTGTGTACTCCCATATTACACTTGTGTTACACTATATTTTAGTTCTTTCATAGTCCACTATAATTTTGTTTTGTTTTGCTTTTAGGATTCTGATATTTCATTTGGACACATTCAAATTGGTTGAGCCATCTTAACTTATCTTTTTGTTGTGTTTGATACAATCTTGCTCATAACAGGCAGTCTCAGTAACATGGTCAATTTGTGTTTTAGCATTCAGGTATCTCCTTTCTAAATGGCCCCAAATCATGCCAAGAGTTGTTGTTAAAAGAAATTCTCATCAACTCTAAAAGTTACTTTTCCCATTACTCAACTCCAGCATAGAGGATCTACTGAATTTTATTACCCACCAACCAGGGCTGAGTGAATTGCAGTATAGAGTTGCCATATAGCCTTTTCCTGTTAGGAGTCTTATTCAAATCTGACTGTATTTTCTGTTACCTACTATTTCTATAGGAGCAGTACCTTTAAAAAGAGAAATCAGCTTTAAATAGAGAAGTCTGCCATCTCAAAAACCCAAAATGCCTCATTGGACATTTTATAATATATAAAATGCCATTTTGCTTTTTACTGTCAAGTGGATATGCTTATCTGCCATGGACCACTCAGGCTGCTAGTTCTTCACAGTTTATCTTTCACTTGTATGAATGCATGTGTTTTTGTGAACAACCAGTGTTCCTTTCTAAACAACAACTTGCTTATTCTGACTGGTCTGTATAATACTATTAATGAACAGTTTTTAGTGGTACTGGTGTCTCCAGAAGGAAAATTCTCATAACCCTGATAAATGGTAGTTCTGGAATTTCCTGTGGAACATAATCTTCTGATAGGTCTTCTAGTCATGCATATAATATCCATTTCAGCATGCTTTCTCCTCTGAAACATATATCATGACAATTTGGACATTTTAAGTGTGTTCAGTGTGGGGCAGCCTAGTAGCAGTTCTCACCATTGCCTGGAAAATGGTTATGGTGTTACATCCTGCATACTGAAAATGTACCTCTCAGATTAAAAAAAAAAAAAAAAAAAGAGCTCTTCCTTACTTCATCTTATGTATTGCTTTCTTGGACTCTCAAACTTTATTCTCCTGAACATTTCATCAGAAGCTACTATTATACAAAGTAGCTAGGTATTATATGCGAAATAGTCATTTTTATCCCTTATGTGGATTGCACATATTTCAAACTGAGTTCTGGTATAATTTAATCATGATTTTATTCCCAATGGCCAGGAGGAAGATGGGAGCAAATCCTGAGTGGCCATATTTTTTTTTTCACTGTATGGTAGAGGGTTCTACATTATCTTTAAGTGCAAAACAGAGAGAAAAATCTAGTTTTTGACAGGTAGGAATGGATTGCATGAGCAGGCTCAGAAGGTTCAAAGAAATCTTCAGAATTAAAATGTTCAGGGTATCCATGTAGATGTAATCATTTCATGTGTCAAGAAACCAGGTTTTTCTAATTAGAACTTGAGCTTGTCATGAAGAGTTGCTTTTATTGGACATTTAATCATAAATAATGTTTATTCACTCACTCTTACATCCTGGACTTGGTCTTGAACTTATTCGTAGGCTCTTTCATTGTAATGTAAAAAATGTGAACTTCTTTGCATGAAATGAAGGATATCCCCTAACTTTCACACCTTGCTTTGAACCTGCCAGTAGCCCAAATCTTCATTATCTTGCTTTAGAGCACTAATGGGCTTCCCTGGTAGCTCAGCTGGTAAAGAATTCACCTGCAATACAGGAGACCTGGGTTCAGTTCCTAGGTTGGAAAGATCCTCTGGAGGAGAGCATGGCAACACACTCCAGTATTCTTGCCTGGAGAATCCCCATGGACCGAGGAGCGAGCCTAGGGGGTTACAGTCCATGGGGTTGTAAAGAGTCAGAAAATGACTGAGCGACTAAACACACACACACAAAGCACTAATGAGAAACAGAAAGAGTACTAATAGCATTTAGCAATTGTCACCTAATCCTATTTCACTTATAACTTCTGTTTCTTCTTTATACATCAAACATTTGATACAGAGTACCATCTATTTTCTTTCCTTCTACCAATAAACCCTGCCAATTCTCTGTGTGTAAGGGTTTTAAAGAGGTTCTTAGGTTCCACTAATGGTAAAGAATCTGTCTGCAATGCAGGAGACACAGTAGAAATGGGTTTGACCCTTGTGTTGGGAGGATCGCTGGAGGAGGAAATGGCAACCTACTCCAATATTCCTACCTGGGAAATCCCAAGGATGTAGGAGCCTGGTGGGCTGCATCCATAGGGTTGCAAAGAGTTGGACATGACTAAAGCAACTGAGGGCAAGGGTTTTAAAAGTTGAGAAGCCAGAGGCTGTCTGTTTTCCATCTGCACTAGTGATGGCAGTTATAATTTCAAACTGGATTATTTTGAAATTTATTTTCTCAGGCTATTTCCGGCATCAACTCTTGTGGTTCTCTAGAAGCAGAAGTTGGAATGGAGTTTGGGATACAAATTATTAATATTTTATGTAACAACAGCTGTGCATGGAAGAAAAAGAGGCAAGAATGGTTTAGCAGTCATAAAAGCTTTACAAAACCTTGGCTAAATTAATAAGGTGTGTCCATGCATGCTAAGTTCCTTTAGTTGTGTCCAGCTCTCTGTGACCCCATGGACTGTAGCCCACCAGGCTCATCTGTCCTAGGGATTCTCCTCTGGAGCAAACAGATTTCCATGTTAAGCTGAGAAGTACAGATATTCATAGCCTTACACTTTTCAGGAAATGAAGAACTAAAAATGGAGTTTGTTTGTTGATCGGATTTCCCATATTTAGACATCAAATATTCCCTCAAAGGAAAAAGATTTCGGGCAAGATATATCTTTAAAACGATAGCAAAAGCAGTTACAATGTGGAGAGAGTTTAACATATCTTTCTAGAAATTATTTGTTAAGTGAGCTTGAAATATTTCCTTGCTTATATTCCTGATATTTATATCAAGAATTCAATAAAATCTTCTTAAATTCGTTAGAGAAGTAATATTGATTTCCACAAATTATTATGGCAGCCAAAGAATTGTGGCTATTTGTAAAATGTAGAGAAAAGGCACATAAACAAGGTTGGGAGAATAGATAACATTGAAATCAAATAATAAAATGCAGTGGCTAGTTTCTGTTCTGAAGGTAACTTTTTTCTCCTAATTATTATTTTAGAAATAGGATAGAGAGGGAAAATAACCCAAGTCAGGAGAACAGAATTGGCAAGATCAAATTTGTAGTATACAATTGGCCGAAGACATGCCCATAAGCAGTGAAATATCTGCTTTAGCAAGAAATATTAAGCCAATAGTCAATTCAGCCCCTCGTTTGAAGGCCCAGTCAACATTTTGAAGAAATGCACCAGGAAGCAAACACCAGAAAAGTCATGCCTATTGACTCTTCAGGGATTTGTTGAGGAGTGTTTAAACACTAAAATGAAGAGTTCTAAATCATCTTAATAATTTATCTGCTATTGTTTTTGGTAACATTGCAAATAAACACAACAAAGTGACTTTGGAGATACATGGTCAAGCCTGATGCAGCTGGCTGTTTATGTTTTATATTTTTAGGGAAAAGAGTGACATAAAAAGCATGATTGCTTACAGGTATTCTGATCATAAAATATGACTTGAAGGAAAGGTTTATTTTCTACAGTTTGAATTTAATTTGAGTTACAAAACATATATAAATTATACATTAAATATTATAATGAATTTTCAAAACTATCTAGGGAAATAAACATCTTACAAAATGCAAAAATTGGTGATTTTTTTAAAAATGCCTAAATTTAAATGAAAAGAACAAAACAGGATCTTAGTCATTTTGCTGCTTCTGTTTATGAAAGGTACACATTTGTCTGCATGAACTTTGGAAGTTAATATAGCCATATATAAAGAAAAAAATCAATGCTACATGTCAGCATCTGTATATTACAGTTGAGCTTAGAGAAAAGAAAATTTGTATCTGTGTGCTGATTTTGAGGTCTTTAACTGTTTAAATGCTATATAATTAAAACAGTCTTCCTAACAGAAATTATTTATTGTCATTTAATTACCATTTAATAAACTAAATATGGCAATGCCTTTTTATGATCTAACAGGCATATTGAATTTTATAATTTTATCTCATCATGAAAAGACTGGGAACTCAACATTATATAAAACTGATTGCAACAGATAGAGTATCTTTTATCAAAAATGTCATTTTATTTCCCCAAATTTTTATTATTTGGTTGTTTAATAATTCTCCAATTTTTAAGTTATTTTATTTTATTCAATTGTCTTGGGTATTTGAGTAAGAATACAACATGAAGGGAAAATATCATTTACTGAGTGCTATCACAATCCTTCAGTTCAGTTCAGTCACTCAGTCATGTCTGACTCTTTGAGAACCCATGGGCCAAAGCACACCAGGCCTCCCTGTCCATCACCAACTCCCAGAGTTTACCCAAACTCATGTCCATTGAGTCAGTGATGCCATCCAACCATCTCATCCTCTGTTATCTCCTTCTCCTCCTGCTTTCAATCTTTCCCAGCATCAGGGTCTTTTCAAATGAGTTGGCTCTTCGCATCAGGTGGACAAAGTACTGGAGTTTCAGCTTCCAATGAACACTCAGGACTGACCTCCTTTAGGGAGGACTGGTTGGACCTCCTTGCAGTCCAAGGGACTCTCAAGAGTCTTCTCCAATGTCACAGTTCAAAAGCATCAATTCTTCAGACTCAGCTTTCTTTATAGTCCAACACTCACATCCATACACGACTACTAGAAAAACCATAGCCTGACTAGACGGACATTCATTGACAAAATAATGTCTCTGCTTTTTAATATGCTATCTAGGATGGTCATAGTTTTCCTTCCAAGGAGTAAGCATCTTTTAATTTCATGACTGCAATCATCATCTGCAGTGATTTTGGAGCTTTTAAAAGTAAAATCAGCCACTGTTTCCACTGTTTCCCCATATATGCGCCATGAAGTGATGGGACTGGATGCCATGATCTTGGTTTTCTGAATGTTGAGCTTTAAGCCAACTTTTTCACTCTCCTCTTTCACTTTCATCAAGAGGGTCTTCAGTTCTTCTTCACTTTCTACCGTAAGGGTGGTGTCATCTGCATATCTGAGGTTATTGCTATTTCTCCAGACAATCTTGATTCCAGTTTGTGCTTCACCTAGCCCAGTGTTTCTCATGATGTACTTTGCTCACAGTCCTTGGGCTGAGTTAAATCTTTTAGCAACATCACCACATTTCTTCTTAACTATACACTTTGTGGGGTCATTTTTTTTTTTTTGTCCTTTTTGAAAAGGAAGACAAATTCTCCTTCTCCCTTCCTTAAATAAAGGGTGGGCTGCTCTCAAGTTCAGAAAGAGTGATGGGATTTCACAGAATCTAGAGAAATTCAAGTGAAAGAAAAAAAAAAAAAAGAACAAACAAAAACACCTTAAGTTTTATGCAAGATCATCACTGTTGTGACATATTTTGATGAGTCTCTTGTGAGCAGAAGCAACGGCCTTATAAAACTTTTTCATATTATCTATTTAAGACTTCTGATTCATAAACATTTCTGTAGTTTAACATAAGAACTACAGTTCTTATGTTAGTTGCCTCACTAATAAAGATGTTGCCAGTTTTTTATTCTTTATGCTAGTGTTTCTGATTGAGATACAGAGCTGTGTCACTGTGGTTTTAATATTTGGTGCCTTAATTATTAATCATTTGAACATCTATCTCCACATTTATTGATATTTAGGATAGACTTTTAAGTAAAATTTCTTTCAATTTTTGACATTTTTTGGAGGGAAAAGGGGATCCCAAGGAGATCAGGCTATCACAGTTCTCCAGCATCATACGTTGGTACAGGTTTCTCTGAGAAGGCCTCAGATTTCTCCACTCATTCCAGTTATGAAACATAGTAATATCCTGGAAAATCGTTGACACCTGAGACCTTGCTGCCATCTGTTCAATAGCCATAGCATCTTCCCAGCCTCTTTCCTCTGGAAAGGGACAGAGTCTCCAGAATGCGGATCTCCCCCAGGCCTCCGGAGTTCCTCGGGTGAGAAGCTCCGGAACTGTTCTAGCTGGACCGCATCCTCGGGGCGGGACTCCCATCCAGAGGATCCCTGGGTCAACCTCAGGCCTGCCTGGAAGCTGCTCACTCCAGTGGCAAAACTCAGTGCCCCCTATTGATGTTTTAAAAATGGATGGTTTATCTTAAAAAAAAAAAAAAATATTGAGTGTATCTTACATATTATGGGTAAGAAATTTTTTTCATGTAGATGCAAATGCATATATATATATATATTCTTCTTTCTGTGATTTGCCCTTTCACTATTTTAATTTATTTTTACTTTTATAATTTCACATTTTATTTTATTTATTTAAAAAATTCATTCATTTATTTTCTTTAGGGTTTTTCTTATGAGTAACTATAAAAAGCATGAAATTTCAAAGGAAAGATTCCATTGAAAGTGGTACCTTCTCCCTCCTAATATATTTTTTAGGCCAATTTTGTTTTTAACTTCTGAAATTTCTCTAATAATTAGTGATTATTTTATTGGAGTATAGTTGATTTACAATGTTGTGTTAATTTTAGGTATACAGCAAAGTGACTCAGTTATAAACATAGATATAGCCACTCTTCTGTGAATTCTTTTCCCATACAGGCCTTACAGAGTATGGAGTAGAATCCCCTGTGCTAATGTTATATTTAAATATGTTGTTGTTTTTGGTTAGTTGGTAAGTCATATTCGACTCTTTGTGACCCAATGGGCCAGAAAATTATAAATTAATGAAATATGTTTTATAAATCTTAATGTTTTTGGTTTGCATTATTGTGTCCTGGATTTTAAAAACATCCCTTTGACCTCTCCCCAATATCATAAAAAAATATTCTCCTATATTATCTTTCAGAAGACTTAATTTCATCTTGCAACAAATTTAATTTGATTATGGTGTTTTAATTTTTCAATATATAGCATATAACTTCTTCATTTAAAATTTTGTTTTTGGTATTTGCATCTATTTTCATGACAAATATTGAACTATAACTTTTCCTTTTTTTAGTATCCTTATCTGCTGAGCATAAGAATTTTATTCACTTTTATATATTTTGTTAAGTGTTTTTTCTTTACTATGAAATAACATATATATTTATTATGACTTTGTCTGAATGCTTCTAAAATTCCAAGCAAAGTATTACAAGTCTGGAATTTTCTTCTTTAAAAGGTTTTTGCATTTGATTCAATTTTTAATAAAGTTATCCATATGTCTGCTTCTCTTATAGTTTTTATGTGTTGTGTGTTTCACAGAATCCCTTGTTACAACTAAATTATCAGCAATTGTGCTTTATTCATTGGTCTTTTGAAATTACTTTGAAACATAGATAGCAATACCTCTTCCTTTTTTGATTTGGAAATTGCTACCTTATCACATTTTTTCCCTTGAAAATATTGCTAGAGTTTTAGCAATTATTTAGCCTTAGTGGACATTTTTACATCACACACAGATTCTTTTAATGAAGTGTATCATTACTTAATTCATCAGTCTTTCCAGGAACACCTCTGAAGAATAATCAAAACAAAGTTACAGAAGTTTAGCCCATCAAATAGCTGGGGATAAATCAAAAGGGTTTTCCAAACTCCAATGCTTCCTATGAGTACCATGAGTACAACTAAAACCTTCATTAGAATGTATGGTTCTATAACGCTAGAACCTAGAACATAAATTTAATAATAAAGAGCCTATCAAAGTAACCTTTCCAACAATATACATGTTTCTTATTCCAAAAAATGTATAAACATGCTGATAATACAAATCTGTTTTGTAAATAGAGGCACAAATTTAGGTATAGTGACTAAATAAGCTAATACTTTCAAATTATTCTAGAGAATAGAAGAACTAAAAAGAAAAAAGTAAACAGCTGATTACTGCTTAATCTTACCATCCATGATAGAACTTAAAAAATAAAGAATTCTATCAGAAGGATAAATATGCTCCCTAAAACAGAAATTCTTCATTTTGATAAAACCAGCAGTGATCCATTTGAGTATGAGACATGAGGCATATTTAACATCAGGATAATATTTACAAAAGACTTCCCAGATGGCACTAACAGTAAAGAATCTGCCTGCCAATGCAAGAGGTATAAGAGATGCCGATTTGATTCCTGGTTAGGGAAGATTCCCTGGAGGAGGGCATGGCAACCCACTCCAGTATTCTTGCCTGGAGAATCCCATGAACAGAGGAGCCTGGTTCTCTACAGTCCATAGGGTTGTCAAAAGTCAGACATGACTAAAATGACTTAGCCTGAATGCACACATACTTACAAAAAGACCTAGGTTAATTAATTAATCATAAAGATATAATAAAAACAGAACTTCTCATGTTTTAGCATTTCTGCTTTTATAATCTTTAAAAATTTCATAATTTTTTTTAAAAAAATTGAGATATGTTACATTAGGAGCTGATCATTTTCATTGTTGGAAATCAAGTCAGTGAATTAGTGATCTAAAATTCTCTTCACAAAGAGTTCATTTTAACATGATCAAATTAGCATCTAAAAATAAATGAGTATACTCTTAAGTGTGAATATTTGCATCTTTTCTGCTTAAACGATTGACAGAAAGATACTTAAAAAAAAAAGAAAAAGAGCAGCTTCTTCTCTCATACATATGCCACATGATAAATGTGCTAAGAAAAGTGAGAGTACGTTTGTCTTCCTGTTTTTGGTAAAAATTTTCCCCAGGACATCATTGCAGATACATAGATAATTTTGATGTATTTTTAGAAAAAGAACATAAACAACTATAGTTTCTTTTCCTTTGGTATGGAAGTTATCTTGATATGAAGAATTCTGGAGTCTCCAGACTTCAGCAACTTCAATTCAGGCTTCAGACTTCTGAGATGGCATCACATATGATTTTCAGCTAACATAATCTTGAAATTTTCTAAATGAGATCAGATAGAAGCTAAAGTCTGAAGAATCAACAGAGTACCTAGAAAAAGGGGTTAGCGGTTTTCCCAGAATATTTATCAGTTCCCAAAGGCAAAGGGTACACAGAAGGTTCTGGGAGCTGTGTTCATATTTGATTTGCTACTTTCATCTTCTCCTACAAATACTCCCATAAGTCCCTCAATCATTCAGATGTACAGGTAAAAGTAACATACTATACATTACCTCTGTACACAATCTATAGGCTACCTGGTAAGTGATTATTGACATCTCATGTGGTTTTTGCCTCTTGTCATGTTTGATTTATGACTATTTCTATTTCATTAATCAATTTACAATTAAATGTGGATTAAAGAACATGTTGATTACAATATTAAAATATTACAACAAATCCTTTAAGGTAAAATTATTTTTCCACATTATAGGTTGCTATGTTTTATATTATGAAATGTCTTCCTCAGTTCTAAAAATAATTAGCATGGAATATCTAAACCACATACAATATGCTCTATGTTGAGGAACACTATGAACAAAAAAATGAACAAAGTCAATTATTTAATCTTTCTTAAGAGTTATAAAAGAATTACTGAGGTAAGGATATTGTTAATATCCAAAGCAGAAGTGAATAGGCTGCAAGAAGAGTGATGAAATTAGCATAGGACAGAGGAAGTCAGTTTAGCCATCTCTCAGAAACTCTGAATTATAAAAATGTAGTAATTATGAGGGATAAAGAAGATATGATGTGAAAAAATTTACTTAAAATATAGAGAGTAGACATAGCGTGGTCCCAAATGAGGCTTAAATATCATGAGAAAAGAAAAAAGTAGTTCCATAAGAGAAAAATCATTCCTAAATTTACCTCAGCTCCTATAAACTTCCTTTTTTAAAAATTTATATGACTGGTTATTTTATGTTTTCAGTCTACATAAGATGCTATAGTTTTAAACATGACAAATTCATATTTCAATTCAAATAAGTAAATGTGCAGATTTTTGTGTTGAGATGTTGAAGAGGGTTTAAGTTTTTGTACTTTCCCAACTATCCCCATATCAAGAGAAATATTTACATATTGACACATTATAGTAGCTAGTGACTGGAATCCATAACTATACTTTCTGAAATAAGGAAGCACATTGCTTAAGAGTTTCTGCACCAAAGATTCAACACTAATGATATTTATCCACAGGTCATAATACATATGTTCTTTTAAAGGTGAATTAAAACTAAGTAGACATTATAGCACTATCTTTGAAATTCAAACCAATTTTGAATAGTCAGAAACATTAAGAAAGAAAGTCTCAGGAACATCTCCTATAGTTTACACTGAAATTCAGTAGGGTCTATTGTTTGTTGTCTTGTTTAATCTCTAAGTTGTGTTGGATTCTTTTGAGACCCATGGACTGGGACCCATGAGGCTTCTCTGTCCTTGGGATTTCCCAAGCGAGAATATTGGAGTGGGTTGCCATTTCCTTCTCCAGAGGATCTTCTCATCACTCAGGAATTGAACTTGTGTCTCTGTCCTCTCCTGCAGGCAGGCAAATTGTTTACCACTGAGCCACCAGGGAAGCCCTTTCTGCTTGTTAAGGAAGGGCTTCCATAGCAGCTCAGAAGTTAAAGAATCCATCTGCAATGAAGGAAACCTGGGTTCAATCCCTGGGTAAGTAAGATCCCCGTGGAGAAGGAAAGGAAAAATCCACTCCATTATTTTTATCTAGAGAATTCCACAAACAGAGGAGCCTAGAAACAGTCCATGGAGTCATAAAAAGTTGGGCATGTCTGAGGGACTAACTGGTATTTAAATAGTACTTAGCTACTGTTTAAGTGCAGAAGGTATCATGCTTCGTTCAAACTAAAGGATAAAGATTTTCATAAATGGAATCAGTAAATATGTTTTATTAGGTAAGAAACCCTAAAAAATCTTCAGTTTTCTTGCTTGGGAAATTCCATGGACAAAGAAGCCTCATGGGTCCCAGTCCATGGGGTGGCAAAAGAGTTTGACAAGACTTAGCAACTAAACAAAGCAACAGACAACAGATCCCATTGATTTTCAGTATAGGATGTGTTCCTGAGACTTTCTGTCTATCCTTTCTCCAGTGGATCTTCCCGACCCAGGAATCAAACCTGGGTCTCCTACATTGAAAGCAGATTCTTTACCAACTGAGCTATCAAGGAAGCCCCAAAATAACCTCAGTTTTAGTTGTAATGAACATATTATTTTAAGAAATAGATCATCCATCAGAAATGTATGTGGGAAAAGGTCAAGTACAATAACAAAACCTATATTCAAACACATAAAACACAAATCTAAAAAAAAAAAACCTCAATTGACCAGTGTGGAAAATATTTTTATCAGATTAATATTAATTTAAAAGTAGAAGTCTAATACATTTCAAAATATCATCAATGTTTCAAATCTAGTTTTCTTAACTAATGCCACGTGAATGGGAACCTTTCTTAGAGTCTGAACTGCAGAGACTCCGTGTATGTTTTCCTTCCTGCTTTCTACTCTCAAAATATTTTCTAGAGCCTTTTATCCAATTTCCTCCCTATTTTCTAAAAATATTGGCTATCACCCTGAACATTCCTTAATTTGATGTAACATATCACAAGACTGATTGTATTGTATGTATGCATGTGCATATACATCCCAACTCAAGTTGGACTTAAGAGTGGCAACAGAAATGTCAACAACCTCACATATGCAGATGATACCACTCTAATGGCAGAAAGTGAAGAGGAACTAAAGAACGTCTTGATCAAAGTGAAGGAGGAGAGTGAAGAAGCCGGCTTAAAATAAAATATTTAAAAAAAAATAATAATGTCATGGCATCCAGGGCCATCACTTCATGGGAAATAGAAAGAGAAAAGGTAGAAGATTTCCTCTTCTTGGGCTCCAAAATCACTGCAGATGGTGATTGCAGCCATGAAATCAGAAGATGATTGCATCTTGGCAGGAAAGCTATGACAAACCTAGACAGTGTGTTGAAAAGCAGAGACATTACTCTGCTGATAAAGGTCAGTATAATCAAGCCTATGGTCTTCCCAGTGTTCATGTATAATCGTTGGTCTGTAAAAAAGGCAGAATGCCAAAAAATTGATGCCTTCCAACTGTGGTGCTGGAGAAGACTCTTGAGAGTCCCTTGGACTGCAAGGAGATCAAATCAGTCAATCTTAAGAGAAATCAACCCTGAATACTCATTGGAAAGATTGATGCTGAAGCTCCAATACTTTGGTCACCTGATGAAGAACTAACTCTTTGGGAAAGACCCTGATTCTGGGAAAGATTGAGGGGAGAAGAAGAAGAGGGCATTGGTGGCTGAGATGGCTAGATGGTATCACTGATGCAATGGACATGATCTTGGGCAACCTTTGGGAGATGGTGAGGCCTGACATGCTACAGTCCATGGAGTCACAAAAAGTTGGACACGACTAGATGACTGAACAACATACATATTTATATACTTGTATGTATATAAATGTATATATATTTATATTTATATATTTTGAGATCTTAAAAAATCTTTCTGGCAGAGGAGAAATTCTCCTTCCATAGGTTAGTCAATTCTTAGATATAATGAAGTGTCCAGCTGAAAGCATTGTGTGAAGCTAGCCAATCTAGAGCCATAATTCTTCTTTCTGATTCATGTACCTTCACATGGAATATTCTTTTGTTATAATCCCCTCAGAGCTAGGCACCAATCAGCTTGAGACCACTCCAATAGCCCAAAGTCCACTGAAGAAATTATTCAACTATCCAGTCTTAAGTTGTCTACTATGGTCCAGAGAAAATCCACAAGAAATGCTCTAAGCATCCCCATACCCACTGCTGTCTCCTGCCTCCTGACCACCCAGCTGTTTTTCCATGTGGTTCTGCATATAAGGCCATATCTCCCATCTCTAGACTTGGGAATTTAAATAACCTTGCTTTATGAAAGAACAAAGAAACCTCAGAAGCGTTTTTCAATTCTATCAATTCAGAAAATTTAGATTTCAAATTTATTTAAAATTCAGTTTGTATATATTTTCAAAATAAAGTGTTATGCTTTCCCTTTTTTAAATTTTTTTTGGCTGTTGGGAATAATTAATAGAGATGCAATAAATATTCTGAAATGAATATTTGCACTTATGCAAGTTTTCAACTTTTAAGATTATTAATAATCTTGTCAACTTCTTAACAACTTTTAAAATGTTCATCAATAAATGTGTGCATGCTCAGTCATATCTGACTGTTTGCAACCCCTTGGACTGTAGCCTGTCACGATTCTCTTTGCATGGGATTGTCAAGGCAAGACTATTGGAGTGAGTTGACATTTCCTCTTCCAGGGGATTCTCCCAATCCAGGGATTGAATCCCCATATCCTAAAGGAGGGTTATTTACCACTGAGCTACCTGGGAAGTCTAGGTGCCTCACATCAGAGAGCAATTCCCTCTGATATCTAACCCAACCAGTAAAATGCTTAATTTAAGAGAAAAACAATTTCAAATAATAATAATTTGACTGATAGGGGTATAGGAAAGAAAAATGTAGCACATATGAGTTGTCATAGACATTAAAATATATGCCTACATTTTTTTTTCATTTTACTGTACACACTGAAAGTGAAAGTCACTCTGTTGTGTCTTACTCTTTGTGATGCCATGGATTATAGAGTCCATGGAATTCTCCAGGCCAGAATACCAGAGTGGACAGCCGTTCCCTTCTCAGGGTATCTTCCCAATCCAGGGATCAAACCCAGGTCTCCTGTATTGCAGGTGGATTCTTTACCAGTTGAGTCACCAGGGAAACCATCCTAAACTAAAAGTCACTACCGGAAATAAAATTCACAATTTCTACCTTCACTGGAAGAGTCCTCCATATGTTGACTCCAATCTCCTAAAAGTAATTTTCCTCCTTTATTTTAGAATCAATACTGGTATTTGTAACATTTCCTATTCAGTGTGTTTTATTTATTCATACATAATCTATTTTATCCCTGAAGGATCCTAAACATGTTTGTACTTATTCTACTATTAAAATTCTTTTTCACTTTCTCTAGTGTTCTTTTAATAATTGTAAAAATTATGTGAAGTTCTGTTACTGCATTGGTTCAAAGTGATTTGAATATGACAAAACTGAATAAATATTTGGCAAATCAATTTTTCTTTTTATTCAAAAGTTACCATACTTTGGAGTATGTACAGGTAACAAAGTTTTATCTGTGTTTATGGTCTCTAGAAAGACAAGAGAAATTACATGCTATAAAATATTTCATGTTTATAAAACATTGCATACAAAACAAAGTCATAATGAAAATAAGGGAACAAATGATTTTTATTCTTTTCAATTTTTCAGTCTAAGAAGAAATGAAAACCCATAGTTTTATTTACATATTTAGAATATAGAAAACTGTACAATCAATATTTAGCTGTAGCCACGGTAAGTCACTAAAACAAAATAAAATTAAGTAGTATAAATCAAAATTCATGCATTATTATAAGACATTTAACTGTTTTTCTATAATTCCAGAAAAGTTTTCTAAAATTTTAGACATTTAGTGTTGTAATAAAGTATATTGTTGATATTTTTTCTCTTCGAGTGCATTTGAGCACCACCTGATCCTTTGCATTCTGACAAAGACTGGCTTGTTTGGGCAAAGCAGATGCAAGTTTAAATTTTAAACATTGACTGAAATGCTATTACATAATTTTCAACAAACACTAAGTTTGCAGCTTTTGCAACATCCTACAAAGATCAACTCTAGACTTTTGTAAGATAGTAACTCTACCACTGTTGATTGTATTCAATGACTAATGTGAAATTAGTAATACCGTAATACAGCCACTTTGGTATATAGGTTGCTTGTGAATGGAACAATTATGCACATCAAGTATTCCAGGGCATCAAAGATCATAATAAGACTAACATTATTTCCGAATAAAAGCTATGGTTTTTCCAAAAGTCATGTATGGATGTGAGAGTTGGACTGTGAAGAAAGCTGAGCACCAAAGAATTGATGCTTTTGAACTGTGGTATTGGAGAAGACTATTGGAGAGTCCCCTGGACTGCAAGGAGATCCAACCAGTCCATCCTAAAGGAGATCAGTCCTGGGTGTTCATTGGAAGGACTGATGTTGAAGCTGAAACTCCAATACTTTGGCCACTTCATGTGAAGTGTTGACTCATTGGAAAAGACCCTAATGCTGGGAAGGATTGGGGATAGGAGAAAGGGATGACAGAGGATGCGATCGCTGGATGGCATCACCTACTCAATGGACATGAGTTTGGGTAAACTCTGGGAGTTGGTGATGGACAGGGAGGCCTGGCGTGCTGCGATTCATGGGGTCGCAGAGTCAGACATGACTGAGCAACTGAACTGAATAAAATAAATAATCACCTAATATATTTCATAAGTGTAAAAATGTACCCAGAGAAAAATAAAAAAAAAAGAAATCTTCTAAAATGTATTTCTTGAAATGATGCAAAGTTTTGAATAGTTTAATAGGAAAACTTGAAGTCTATAATTTCCTATTTCAAAGTGTGTGAAAGTTCCTAGTTATTTATGAATATTTGAAGTTATTTTCTTCATTCTTTGTTAATTGCTTGTGACAGCCAAGAGTTAAAATATGGGTATCCTATTATATAATGTAGGAGAACAGCTGCAACACAGTCTGCTTCTGCTGATGCTCTTGACAATGTGTCTCCTAAACCCTAAAAACAGCTTCTTCAGGCATGGCTGTTACTTCACACTTTCAGACTCCAACAATTGGCCTACTGAAATATTCAAGTGCCATGCTGAAGAAAATCCA
This sequence comes from Antilocapra americana, assembly GCA_007570785.1. Taxonomy (NCBI): domain Eukaryota; kingdom Metazoa; phylum Chordata; class Mammalia; order Artiodactyla; family Antilocapridae; genus Antilocapra; species Antilocapra americana. The sequence goes on along the minus strand of ML661906.1, from coordinate 5,525,950 downwards.
TTTCCACTCATCATAAACAGATAGCAAGACAAATTTGCAGTGAGGACAGTAAAACAAAGCAAATTGCTGACATTCGTGGTTATCCCAGTTTGTTGAGGAAACAACCAAAAAATTAACTTTTTGAAGAAAGCATCACCTCTGCTCATATGTAAAATGGTTCTAGGAGAAATATTTAAGATGTTCAAAGAAAGAAAGAGATTATGGAAAAGTAAAAATAAGCATTGCAATGATGAAATAGGTAAAATTTAAATTTAACTCTAGTGTAAGTAGTGATTCACTTGTTAAAATTATGGAGGTCAGTAACAGGAAAATCTTTGAAGATAGTTTGTTCCTTGGGAACTTTCAGGTGAGCCTCTATAACAGATCAAAATTTGTCTCTAAACAGGTTTCATATGGCTTGAGTCAGAGACCTTTCCTCATTCCATCAAGATAAATTCTTCCACAGATTAATATCAGAATCAAGGTTTGCAATGCATCTCCTGCTAGTGAGAACTTAGTTCACAAAATAATTTTTCTAGGGAAATGCTTGTACACACCATCTTTAACATTTTAAACCTAGTCTAAACAAAACTCTTAACATAGCATAGGAAAATACACTACCTGATCAAGTGTGTGCACAGTGAATCATAGTGTCTTCCTTTTGAAAGTCATTATGGTTACATATACATAAGTCTTGATAAAGAATTCTTGGATCTTCATGGAAGTCTGTAAAATCAAAATCACAGTGGAAGGAAATGCAAATATATCTTATCCCTGCACATCTGTTTATATTGACTATCAGGTTAGGGCAACAGGAAAACCACTAAATCAAAAAATTTTTAGTTATGCAGAACTCATATATAAGCATTTTCATTCATTATTAAGAAATTGGTTTAAATCTGCTATAAACATGTCTAATTGATATACTTATATAATGAGGCTCAGGACAGACTGAAAATTTGGTCAATTACTTGGAAGAAATATCTCAGGACAAAAGAAGAAGTAGAAAACACACCACACCTAAATAAATTTTAGAATGTGTAAAATGTAATCCCAAAGAAATTAAATAATGTCAGAAAGCTGTGAGCAAAGTTATTTCTCAACAGAGACCACCAAGAACACAAATATATAGAAGATGCTACTAGATTTTTAATAATAATCATAAAACTTATTGTTTTTAAAATTTTAATAGAAAGAAACATCAGATAGTATCTATAACTGAGCAGTTTATAAAACTAGAGAAAACTCACGGATAAAATGGCTGCTGCTGCTGCTAAGTCACTTCAGTCATGTCTGACTCTGTACGACCCCATAGATGGCAGCCCACCAGGCTCCCCCATCCCTGAGAGTTTCCAGGCAAGAACACTGGAGTGGGTTGCCATTTCCTTCTCCAATGCATGAAAGTGAAAAGTGAAAGTGAAGTCTCTCAGTCCTGTCTGACTCTTAGCGACCCCATGGACTGCAGCCTACCAGGCTCCTCCGTCCATGGGATTTTTCCAGGCAAGAGTACTGGAAAATTGCCTTCTCAGGATAAAATGGCTAAAGAATCTTAAAAGATGACCCTACAGAATGTCTAAAAGAGAAGAGATTACTCACTAATGAGAAACCAGATGAGAGAAACAGTGCATATAAAAGCATGACCTGGGTTCGAATTGTGATGCTGGGAAGACTCTGGAGAGTTTCTTGGACTGTGAGGAGATAAACCATTCAATTCTAAAAGAAATCAACCCTGAATATTCACTGGAAGGACTGATGCTGAAGATGAAACTCCAATTCTTTGGCCACCTGATGCGAATAGCCAGCTCATTGGAAAGGACTCAGATGCTGGGAAAGATTGAAGGCAGGAGGAGAAGGGGACAACAGAGGATGAAATGTTTGGATGGCATCAATGACTCAAGTGATGAGTCTGAGCAAACTCCGGGAGATAGTGAAGGTCAGAAGCCTGATGTGCTGCAGTTTCTTTACGTGTTTAGAAGTTTATAATTAAATACTGAATATTAAGAATGATATATTTTTAAATGTCTATTTTTGTTTTTATTTTTTAAATGGCATTTCTTTTGTCTATCAACTATCTAAATATATTTTTGGAATGGCTTGTGTTCTAAGACTTATTTTATTTATTTTTTAATGTAATTCTAATTTTTATTTTTTTTAATTTATTTTTACTTATTTATTTATTTTTCTTTACATTATCATGTTGGTTTTGCCATACACTGACATTTTAAAACTATGCTGGGCCAGAAAGATTTATCTTTACTCAAGTGTTCATTTCTGCTACAATGCAAAATAATTCTGGCATTCCTAAGAAATAAACTTTGTGTTCAATATCTCCATAAGACTGGTTAGGGCTCAAAAGTCTCCAAGTCCTACGTAAGCTAGGGAATGATTTTGCTTCCAAGTGCCAAATAGTTTCTATGTAATCTTTGTGAAACTTTATACAATGCATTACTTTTTTACTTTGTAACTGTGAGTAAAGGAACTGCCATGTCACTAAAAAAAAAACCAAATATATATATATATATAGTGTTTGTTTTGCCTTTATTTAGGGCAATATGTGGTCCTAGAAGTTCCAGCTACTTCTACTTTCTCAAACTTCTATTGTTGTATTAACTCAGCCAATCTGATGTGCTTTGCAATTTATCAGGTAGCGCTAATGGTAAACAACCCATCTGCCAATGCGGGAGACAAAAGACATACAGGTTTGATCCCTGGGTTAGGAAGATCCCCTCAAGGAGGGCATGGAAACCCGCTCCAGTATTCTTTCCTGGAGAATCCCATGGACAGAGGAGCCTGGCTGGCTGTGCATGGCTCATAGGGTTGGTAAATGTCAGACATGACTGAAGTAACTCAGCATGCACATAGGCTTTTGAATAATTAATTTAATTTTTATTTAAACATTCAATTATTATATTAGATAGATAATGTTTTGTTTCATTTAATTTATTTATTTATTTTGGTTATGCAATGATCATATACTTTATCATTCAAACTTGACAACGTTTTCAGCTCCATCAACAATATGCCAGAAAAACAGGAATAAATAGGGTCATGGGCAGAGAAGGATCCATGATTACTCACTATCATGCCATGTCAGAGTTTCTATGAGTATATTCTTCTTTCTGAAGTAGGTTTTCAGAAGGACTTCATATGGGTGATTAATTCTGTCTGGTGTCCATCTGATCTCTTGTTTTGATTCCTTTCCTTTCTTTTACCTTTTTTTCAATCTATTTTTTTCTTTTTTTTTTTTTATTGTTTTTGCCATACATTGTCATGATATCACCATGGGTTTACATATGCTTCCCCTCCGGAACCCCCCTCCCTCCTCCCTCCCCCCCGGGAAATCTCGCTGCACCAGCCACGAGCATCAATCCTGGGCTGGCGATTGATTAGACATATGACAATTAACATGCTTTAATGCCTTTCTCCCATATCATCCCACCCTTACCCTCATCCACCAAGTCCATGAGTCTATTCTGTACATCTGCATTCCTTTTGCTGTCTCGCATGTTGGGTTCTTGTTACTGTCTTTCTAAATTCCATATATATGCGTTAATACACTGCATTGTTGTTTTTGCTTCTGGCTTACTTCACTCTGGATAATGGGCTCCAGTTTCATCCATCTGAGTAGAATTGCTTCAAATGAATTTTTTTTTAATGCTGAGTAATATTGCATTGTGTATATGTACCACAGCTTTCTTATCCATTCGTCAGTTGATGGGCATCTAGGTTGCTTCCATGTCCTGGCTATTGTAAACAATGCAGCGATGAACATTGGGGTACACGTGGCTCTTTCAATTCTGGTTTTCTCGGTGTATATGCCCAGCAGTGGGATTGCTGGGTCATACGGCAGGTCTATTTGCAGCTTTTTAAGGAACCTCCAAACTGTTTTCCATAGTGGCTGTACTAGTTTGCATTCCCACCAACAGCGTAAGAGGGTTCCCTTTTCTCCACATCCTCTCCAGCATTTATTGCTTGTAACTTTTGGATGGCAGCCATTCTGACTGGTGTAAGTGGTACCTCATTGTGGTAGAAATTTGCATTTCTCTGATAATGAGTGATGTTGAACATCTTTTCATGTGTTTGTTAGCCATTTTTATATCTTCTTTGGAGAAATGTCTGTTAAGTTCTTTGGCCCACTTTTTAATTGGGTTGTTTATTTTTCTAGAATGGAGCTGCAGGAGTTGTTTGTATATTTTTGAGATTAATTGTTTGTCCGTTGCTTCATTGGCTATTATTTTCTCCCATTCTGAAGGCTGTCTTTTCACCTTGCTTATAGTTTCCTTTGTTGTGCAAAAGCTTTTAATTTTAATTAGGTCCCATTTCTTTATTCGTGTTTTTATTTGCAATATTCTCGGAGGTGGGTCATGGAGCATCCCGCTTTGGGTTATGGCAGAGAATGTTTTGCCTATGTTATCCTCTAGGAGTTTTATAGTTTCTGATCTTATGCTTAGATCTTTGATGCATTTTGAGTTTATCTTTGTGTATGGTGTTAGAAAGTGATCTAGTTTCATTCTTTTACAAGTGGCTGTCCAGTTTTCCCCACACCACTTGTTAAAGAGGTTGTCTTTTCTTCATTGTATATTCTTGCCTCCTTTGTCAAAGATAAGGTGTCCATAGATGCGTGGATTTATCTCTGGGCTTTCTATTCTGTTCCATTGATCTATGTTTCTGTCTTTGTGCCAGTACCATACTGTCTTAATGACTGTGGATTTGTAGTATAGCCTAAAGTCAGGTAGGTTGATTCCGCCAGTTCCATTCTTCTTTCTCAAGATTGCTTTGGCTATACGAGGTTTTTTGTATTTCCATACAAATTGAGAAATTATTTGTTCTAATTCTTTGAAAAAGACCTCTGGTAGCTTGATAGGAATTGCATTGAATCTATAGATTGCTTTGGGTAGTATACTCATTTTCACTATATTGATTCTTCCAATCCACGAACACGGCACATTTCTCCATCTGTTTGTGTCCTCCTTGATTTCTTTCATCAGTGTTCTATAGTTTTCTATATACAAGTCTTTTGATTCTTTAGGTAGAAATACTCCTAAGTATTTTATTCTTTTTGTTTCGATGGTGAATGGGATTGTTTCCTTAATTTCTCTTTCTGATTTCTCACTGTTAGTGTATAGGAATGCCAGGGATTTCTGTGTGTTGATTTTGTATCCTGAAACTTTGCTATATTCACTGATTAGCTCTAGTAATTTTCTTGTAGAGTCTTTAGGGTTTTCAATATAGAGGGTCATGTCATCTGCAAACAGAGAGAGTTTTACTTCTTCTTTTCCAATCTGGATTCCTTTGATTTCTTTATCTGATTGCTGTGGCCAAGACTTCCAAAACTATGTTGAAAAGTAGTGGTGAGAGTGGGCACCCTTGTCTTGTTCCTGATTTCAGGGGGAATGCTTCCAGCTTTTCACCATTGAGGATAATGTTTGCTGTGGGTTTGTCATATATAGCTTTTATTATGTTGAGGTATGTTCCTTCTATTCCTGCTTTTTGGAGGGTTTTTATCATAAATGGATGTTGAATTTTGTCAAAGGCTTTCTCTGCATCTATTGAGATAATCACGTGATTTTTATTTTTCAATTTGTTAATGTGGTGTATTACATTGATTGATTTGCGAATATTGAAGAATCCTTGCATCCCTGGGATAAAGCCTACTTGGTCATGATGTATAATCTTTTTGATGTGTTGTTGGATTCTATTTGCTAGAATTTTGTTGAGGATTTTTGCATCTAAGTTCATCAGTGATATTGGCCTGTAGTTTTCTTTTTTTGTGGCATCTTTGTCGGGTTTTGGAATTAGGGTGATGGTGGCCTCATAGAATGAGTTTGGAAGTTTACCTTCGGCTGCAATTTTCTGGAAGAGTTTGAGTAGAATAGGTATTACCTCTTCTCTAAACTTTTGGTAGAATTCAGCTGTGAAGCCATCTGGTCCTGGGCTTTTGTTTTTTGGAAGATTTCTGATTACGGTTTCAATTTCCGTGCTTGTGATGGGTCTATTATTATTATCTATCTCTTCCTGGTTTAGTCTTGGAAAGTTGTACTTTTCTAGGAATTTGTCCATTTCATCCAAATTGTCCAGTTTATTTGCATATAGTTGCTGATAATAGTCTCTTATGATCCTTTGTATTTCTGTGTTTTCTGTTGTGATCTCTCTGTTTTCATTTCTAATTCGGTTGATTTTGTTCTTCTCCCTTTGTTTCTTGATGAGTCTGGCTAATGGTTTGTCAATTTTATTTATCTTCTCAAAGAACCAGCTTTTGGCTTGGTTGATTTTTGCTATGGTCACTTTTGTTTCCTTTGCATTTATTTCTGCCCTGATCTTTAAGATTTCTTTCCTTCTACTAGACCTGGGCTTCTGCATCTCTTCCCTTTCTAGTTGCTTTAGGTGTAAAGTAAGGTCATTTATTTGATTTTTTTTTCTTGTTTCCTGAGGTGAGCTTGTATTGCTATGAACTTTCCCCTTAGCATTGCCTTCACAGTGTCCCATAGGTTTTGGGCTGTTGTGTTTTCATTTTCATTCGTTTCCATGCATAACTGAATTTCAGTTTTGATTTCTTCTGTGATTTGTTGGTTATTCAGCAGTGTGTTGTTGAGCCTCCATATGTTGGAAGTTTTGAAAGGTTTTCTCCTATAATTGATATCTAATCTCACTGCATTGTGGTCAGAAAAGATGCTTGGGATGATTTCAATATTTTTGAATTTATCAAGGTTAGATTTATGGCCCAGGATGTGATCTATTCTGGAGAAGGTCCCGTGTGCACTTGAGAAAAAGGTGAAATTCCTTGTTTTGGGGTGGAATGACCTATAGATGTCAATTAGGTCTAGTTGGTCTATTGTATCATTTAAAGTTTGAATTTCCTTGTTACTTTTCTGTCTAGTTGATCTATCCATTGGTGTGAGTGGTGTATTAAAGTCTCCCACTATTATTGTGTTGTTGTTGATTTCCCCTTTCATACTAGTTAGCATTTGCCTTACATATTGTGGAGCTCCTATGTTAGGTGCATAAATATTTATAATTGTTATTTCTTCTTCCTGGATTGATCCTTTGATCATTATGTAATGTCCATCTTTATCTCTTTTCACTGCCTTTATTTTAAAGTCGACTTTATCTGATATGAGTATTGCCACTCCTGCTTTCTTTTGGTCTTTATTCGCATGGAATATCTTTTTCCAGCCTTTAACTTTCAGTCTATATGTGTCCCTAGGTTTGAGGTGGGTCTCTTGTAGACAACATATATAGGGGTCTTGTTTCTGTATCCAATCGGCCAATCTTTGTCTTTTGGTTGGGGCATTCAGCCCATTTACATTTAAGGTAATTATTGATAAGTATGATCCCTTTGCCATTTATTTTATTGTTTTGGGTTCCAGATTATCTATCCCATCCGTGTTTCCTATCTATGCAAGTTCCTTTAGCATTCGTTGGAGGGCTGGTTTGGTGTTGCTGAATTCTCTCAGTTTCTGCTTGTCTGAAAAGCTTTTGAATTCTCCTTCAAATTTGAATGAGATCCTTGCTGGGTACAGTAATCGGGGTTGTAGATTGTTTTCTTCCATGACTTTAAGTATGTTTTGCCATTCCCTTCTGGCCTGAAGCGTTTCTGTTGAGAGATCAGCTGTTATCCTTATGGGATTCCCCTTGTGGGTTAATTTTTGCTTCTCCCTTGCTGCTTTTAATATTTGGTCTTTATATTTGATATTTGTTAATTTGATTAATATGTGTCTTGGGGTGTTCCGCTTGGGGTTCATTCTATTTGGGACTCTCTGTGTTTCTTGGACCTGAGTGGCTATTTGCTTTCCCAATTTAGGGAAATTTTCAACAATTATCTCTTCAAGAATTTTCTGATGGTCTTTCTTTTTGTCTTATTCTTCTGGGACTCCTATGATTCGAATATTGGTGCGTTTAATATTGTCCCAGAGGTCTCTAAGATTGTCCTCATTTCTTTTAATTCTTTTTTCATTTTTCCTTTCTGTTTCATTTATTTCTGCCATTCTTTCTCACTTATTCTGTCTTCTATCTCTGTTATTCTACTGTTGGTTCCTTCCAGGGTGTTTTTGATCTCATTTATTGCATTATTTATTGTATTTTGACTCTTTTTCATTTCTTCTAAGTCCTTGTTAAAGCTTACCTGCATCTTCTTAATCCTTGCCTGCAGGTTATTGAGCTGCAACTCCAACTTATTTTCCAGGTTTTGGATCATTTTCACTATCATTATTCGGAATTCTTTGTCAGGTAGACTTCCTATCTCTTCGTCTTTTGTTTGGTCTAGGGACTATTTATCCTCTTCCTTTACTTGCTGGGTATTTCTCTGCCTTTTCATCTTGTTTATCTTGCTGTGTTGTCCCTTTATTGTGGGGGTTCCTCTCTGTGGGACGGGTTGGATGTGTGGTTTGTCGAAGTTTCCTGGATGGGAAGGCTTGTGTGGTTTTCTGGTGGGTGGGTTTAGGTTTCCTCACTGTTAAGCGAAGGGAAGGGTCTGTAGATTTTCAGATGATTACTTGGTCCGGCTTCTCCTTCTCACAGTCTATAGACTCCTTTCTATGCAGTCTGTGCCACCTGTAGGGATTTAATCTGCTACTCCTGTCAGTTCCAAAGCTGTTCGCTCTGCTCGCCTCAGCGTCCTCTGTTTGCTGGTCTTTTAAGCGTCTATTTGGAGTTTGCCCTGCTCCTGGTGAGAGGGCTTCCCCCGCCCTCTCTGCTCAGGCTCTCTGTTGTCCACCCAGCACAGTTGAGGAGTGCAGCTTCTCCCCTCCCCCGGCCCAGCCGCTCGGTTTTCTCAGCGTGCAGCTCAGCAGGCCTTCTTGGTCGGGCTTGTACTTCTCACGGTCTATAGTCTCCTGTCTATGCAGTCTGTGCCACCAGCAGGGATTTAATCTGCTACTCCTGTCAGTTCCAAAGCTGTTGGCTCTGCTTGCTTTAGCGTCTTCTGTTTGCTAGTCTTTTAAGTGTCTATTCAGCGCTTTGGGGTTTGTCCCGCTCCTGGTGAGAGGGCTTCCCCTGCCCCCTCTGCTCAGGCTCTCTGTCGTCTGCCCAGCACAGTTGGGGAGTGGGGCTTCTCCCCTCCCCCGGCCCAGCCGCTCAGTTTTCTCGGTGTGCAGCTGAGCACGCCTTCTTCTGTGTGTACAGCACCGATACGTCCAGAATCCCCAGAAGTCTTGGTTAGCCTCGCTGGGGCTGGGCTATGCCCACTGCTCTTGGGCGGGGGCTGGGCGGTCCGCAGCCCGTAGCTGCCCAGCTCCACCTGGCCGGCCACCTCTCTGTGGACTCCTCACCGCCCTTTGTTCTGTGCGCGGGCCTGGGGGGGGTGCTTTTCCTGGGAGGTTAGGTCCCTCGGGCTGCTCCGTTCCCTGAGCCCGCGGCCCGCCCCTCCCTGAGAGGAGCAGTCTGCTTCGGCTTGTGGTGGGGGTGGGGTGCCCGTGCTGCCGCTCTGCTGTGCCTTGTAGCCAGAGACGTACCTTGCAGGGCTTAGCTATTAATCTGCTTTTACTCCCAGCTATATTGCTCTCCAAGATTCACCGCAGATCTGCCAGAGAGAATGCTCCCTAGTATTCGGAAACCTTTCTCCTCTTTCTTTTTTTTTTCTCTTTATTCCAGACTCCCCTTCCGGGACGGAACCCGTCCCCAGCTCTTTGTCTCTCCCTTTACTTTTTTTCTTTTTCTTTTTTCTTTCATCCTACCTCCTCACGTCGGCAATGGGTCGCCCCTCCAGATGCCCGATGTCCTCTGCCAGCATTCAGTTCCTGTTTTTTGGAGTTTGCTCGGCCTTTAAAAGTTCTTTTGGTATATTTATTGGGGAGAGAGTGTTCTCCCCATCCTATTCCTCCGCCATCTTTGTTCCCTCTCCTCAATCTATTTTTTTTATTATTGAAGGATAATTGCATTACAGAATTTTACTGTATTCTGTCAAATCTCAACATGAATCAGTCATAGGTTGACATATATCCTACCCTTTTGAAACTCCCTCCCTTCTCGCTCCCCATTTCACCCCTCTAGGTCTATACAGAGTCCCTGTTGGAGTTTCTTGAGCCAAAAAGCAAGTTACCCTTGGCTATCTATTTTACATATGGCAATGAAAATTTCCATGCCAACCTTTCCATACGTTGCACCCTCTTCTCCCCTTTCCCCATGTCCATAAGTCCATTTTCTACGACTGTTTCTCCATTCAATTCAATTCAGTTTAGTTCAGTTGCTCAACATGTCCAAATATTTGTGACCCTATGGACTGCAGTGCACCAGGCCTCCCTGTCCAGTACGAAATCCCAGAGTTTACTCAAACTCATGTCCACTGAGATGGTGAAGCCATCACATGCTCTGTTGTCCCTTTCTCCTCCAGCCTTCAATCTTTCCCCAAATCAGGGTCTTTTCAAATGAGTCAGTTATTCGCAACACGTGGCCAAAGTATTGGAGCTTCAGCTTGAGCATCAGTCCTTCCAATGAATGTTCAGAATGGACTGGTTGGATCTCCTTGCAGTCCAAGGGACTCTCCAGAGTCTTCTCCAACACCAGTGTTCAAAAGCATCACTTTTTTGCTGCTCAGCTTTCTTCAGAGTCCAACTCTCACATCCATACAGGACTATTGGAAAACCCACAGCTTTGACTAGATTGACCTTTGTTGGCAAAGTAATGTCTGTGCTTTTTTAATATGCTGTCTATATTGGTCATAACTTTTCTTCCAAGGAGTAAGCATCTTTTAATTTCATGGCTGAAATCACCATCTGCAGTGATTTTGGAGCCCAAGAAAGTAAAGTCTTTCTCTATTTTCACTGTTTTCCCATCTATTTGCCATGAAAGGATGGGACCATATGCCATGATATTAATTTTCTGAATGCTGAGTTTCAAGCCAGCCTTTTCACTCTTGTATTTCACTTTCATCAAAATGCTCCTTAGTTTTTCTTCACTTTCTGTCATAAGGGTGGTGTCATCTGCATATCTGAGGTTATTGATATTTCTACCAGCAATCTTGATTCCAGCTTGTGCTTCAACCAGCCCAGCATTTCTCATGAGGTATTCTGCATATAAGTTAAATAAGCAAAGTGACACTATACAACCTTGCCATACTCATTTCCCTATTTGGAAACAGTCTGTTGTTTCATTTCCAGTTCTAACTGTTGTTTCCTCACCTGCATACAGATTTCTCAAGAGGCAGGTCAAGTAGTCTGGTATACTGATCTCTTTCAGAATTTTCCATAGTTTGTCACAATTCACACAGTGGAAGTATTTGGCATAGTCAATAAAGGAGAAATAGATGTTTTTTCTGGAATTTTCTTGCTTTTTTGATGACCCAATGGATGTTGACAATTTGATATCAATTCTCTGACTTCTCTAAGTCCATCTTGAACATCTGGATGTTCATAGTTCATGTACTGTTGAAGCCTGGCTTGGAGAATTTTGAGCATTACTAGCATGTGAGATGAGTGCAGTTGTGCGGTACTTTGAGCATTCTTTGGCATTGCCTTTTTCGGGAGCTGGATTGAAAATGGACCTTTCCCAGTCCTGTGGTCATTGCTGAGTTTTCCAAATTTGCTGGCATATTGAGTACAGCACTGTAACAGCATGATATTTTAGGACTTGGAGTAGCTCAACTGGAATTTGATCACCTCCAATAGCTTTGTTCATCATGATGTTTCCTAAGGCCCACTTGATTTCCCATCCCAGGATGTGTGGTTCTAGTTGAGTGATCATACCATCATGATTATCTGAGTTGTGAAGATCTTTTTTGTATAGTTCTTCTGTGTATTCTTGCCACCTCTTCTTAATATCTTCTGCTTCTGTTAGGACCATACCATTTCTGTCCTTTATTGTGCCCATCTTTGCATGAAATATTCCCTAGGTATCTTTAATTTTCTTGAAGAGATCTCTAATCTCTCACTCTATTGTTTTCCGCTATTTCTTTGCACTTAACACTGAGGGATGCTTTCTTATCTCTCCATCCTATTCTTTGGAACTCTGCATTCAAATGGGTATATTTTTCCTTTTCTTCTTTGCCTTTCGCTTCTCTTCTTTTCAAGCTATTTGTAAGGCTGCCTCAGTTTTCTCAATTGCTGCCCTGTAAATAAATTCTTCAGCACCATTTATCTAGATTTCATATATGTGGGTTAAAATTCCATATTTATATTTCTCTTTCTGACTCACTTCATTCTGTATAATAGATTTAGGTTCATCCTCCTCATCACAACTGACCTCAAATGTGGTCCTTTTTATGACTGAGTAATATTGCATTGTGTATATGTACCACAACTCCTTTATCCATTCATCTGTCAATGAACATCAGCTACCATGTTCTAGCTATTGTAAATGTACTGTAATGTACAATGGGATGCATGTGACATTTTCAATTTTCATTCCCTCAGGGTATATGCTTAGGAGTGGGATTGCTCCTAAGGGATTGCAGGTGAGGAAGCAACAGTTAGAACTGGAAATGGAACAACAGACTGTTTCCAAATAGGGAAATGAGTATGGCAAGGTTGTATAGTGTCACTATGCTTATTTAACTTATATGCAGAATACCTCATGAGAAATGAGGAGCAATAAAATGGTGGTTTTATTTCTAGTTTTTAAGGAATCTCCATACCATTTTCCATAGTAGCTGTATCAATTTACATTTGCCCAAACAGTGTGAGAGTATTCCCTTTTCTCCACACTCTCTCCAGTATTTATTGTTTGTAGACTTTTTGATGATGGCCATTCTGACTGGTATGAGGTGATAATCTCTTTGTGGTTTTCATTTACATTTCTCTAATAGTGAGCAACATTGAGCATCTTTTAACATATTTGTTAGCCATTTGTATGTCTTATTAAGAGAAATGCTTGTTTAGGTCTTTTTCCCACTTTTTGATTAGGTTGTTTGTTTTTCTTGGCATTGAGTTGTATGAGCTGCTTGCATATTTTGGAAATTAATCCCTTGTCAGTTGTTTCATTTGCTAATATTTTCTCCCATTCTGAAGGTTGTCTTCTCACCTTGCTTATAGTTTCTTTTGATGTGCAAAAGATTTTCTGTTTAATCAGGTCTCACTTGTTTACTTTTGTTTTTATTTCCATTATTCTAGGAGCTGGGTCATAGAGAATCTTACTTTATGTCATCAAGTGTTCTGCCTATGTTTTCCACTAAGATTTTTATACTTTCTAATCTTACATTTAGTTCTTTAGTCCATATTGACTTTAGCTTTGTGTATGGTGTTAAGAAGTGTTCTAATTTCATTTTTTTACTCATAGCCATCCAGTTTTCTCAGCATCATTTATTGAAGTGGCTGTCTTTGCCCCATTGCATATTCTTACCTCCTTTGTCAAAAATAAGCACCCTCTGGTGCATGGGTTTATTTCTAGGCTTGCTATTTCTTGCTCTATTGGCCTATATTTCTGTTTTTGTGATAATATCATACTGTCTTGATGACTGTAGCTTTGTAGTATAATCTGAAGTCAGGAAAGTAGATTACTTCAACTCTATTCTTCTCTCTGAAGACTTCTTTGGCTCTTTGGTGTCTGTGTTTCCATATGAGTTGTTAAATTTTTTGTTCTAGTTCTGTGAAAAATGCCATTGGCAATTTTAAAAGGATCACATTGAATCCATAGATTGCATTTGGCAGTATAGTCATTTTCACAATATTGATTCTTCCTACCCAGGAACATGGAATATCTCATCTTCTTTTAATGTCATCTTTGATTTCTATCATTCATGTCTAATACATTTCTGTGTACAGTTCTTTTGTCTCCTTAGGTAAGTTTATTCCAAGATATTTAATTATTTTTATTGCAGTGGTGAATGGGATTGATTTCTTAATTTCTTCTTCTCATTTTATATTATTAGTATATAGAAATACGAATGATTTCTGTGTATTGATTTTGTATCCTGCAACTTTACTAAATTCATTGATTAGTTCTAGTAATTCTCTGGTACTATCTTTAGGGTTTTCTATGAACAGTATCATGTCATTTGGAAACAGTGAGAGCTATATTTCTTCTGTTCCAGTCTGGATTCCTTTTATTTCTTTTCCTCCTCTGATTACTGTAGCTAGGACTTCCATAAACATGTTGAATAATAGTGGTGAAAGTGGATACCCTTGTCTTGTTCCTGATCTTTGGGGAAATGCTTTCAGTTTTATAACACTGAGAATAATGTTTACTGTAGTCTTATCATATATGGTGTTTACTATGTTGAAGTAGGTTCCTTCTATTCCCATTTTTGAAGAGTTTTAAACATAAATGGGTCTTAAATATTGTCAAAGTCTTTTTTCTGCCCCTATTGACATGATCATATGTTTTATATTGTTCTATTTGTTAATATGGTGTATCACATTGATTGATTTGTGTATATTGAAGAATCCTTACATCCCTGGAATGAACCCAACTTGATCATGGTGTGTCAGATTTTTGATATGTTGTTGAATTCTATTAGCTAAAATTTTGATAAAGATTTTTGCACCTATGGCCATCAGTGATATTGGTCTGTAGTTTTCATTTTTTGTGTTGTCTTTGTCTTTGTCTGCTTTTGGTATCAGGATGATGGTGGCCTCATAAAATGAGATTGGAAGTGTTCCTTCCTCTGCAATTTTTTGAAAGAGTTTTGGGATAGGTATTAGCTCTTCTCTATATGTTTGATAGAATTCTCCTGTGAAGCCATCTGGCTGTGAACTTTGTTTTCGTTTTTTTCTTTTTGGGAGGAGGGGTAGGGCTGCTTCTGCTGCTAAGTCACTTCAGTTGTGTCTGACTCTATGCAACCGAATAGACAGCAGCCCACAAGATTCCCTCATCCCTGGGATTCTCCAGGCAAGAACAATGAAGTGGGTTGTCATTTCTTTCTCCAATGCATGAAAATGAAAAGTGAAAGTGAAGTCATTTAGTCGTGTCCAACTCTTTGTGACTACATGGACTGTAGCCTACCAGGTCCCTCTGTCCATGGGATTTTCCAGGCAAGAATACTGGAGTGGGTTGTCATTTTCTTCCCCAGAATGGGTGGGTGGAGATTCTTAATCACAACTTCAGTTTCAGTGCTTGTAATTCAGTTCAGTACAGTTTAGTCACTCAGCTGTGTCTGACTCTTTGAGACCCCATGAACCACTGCATGCCAGGCCTCCCTGTCCATCATCAACTCCCAGAGTCCACCCAAACACATGTCCATTGAGTTGGTGATGCCATCAAACCATCTCATCCTCTGTCATCCCCTTTTTCTCCTGCCCTCACTCTTTCCTAGCATCAGGGTCTTTTAAATTAGTTAGCTCTTTGTATCAGGTGGACAAAGTATTGGAGTTTCAGCTTCAACATCAGTCCTACCAGTGAACACCCAGGATTGATCTCCTCTAGGATGGACTCGTTGAATCTCCCTGCAGTCCAAAGGACTCTCAAGAGTCTTCACCAACATCACAATTCAAAAGCATCAATTCTTTGGTGCTCAGCTTTCTTTATAGTCCAACACTCACATCCATACATGACCACTGGAAAAACCATAGCCTTGACAAGACAGACTTTTATTGACAAAGTAATGTCTCTTCTTTTTAATATGCTATATAGGTTGGTCATAAGTTTACTTCTAAGAAGTAAGTGTCTTTTAATTTCATGGCTGCAATCACCATCAATAGTGATTTTGGAGCCCAAGAAAATAAAGTCTTGACACTGTTTTCACTATTTCCCCATCTATTTGCCATGAAGAGAT
Source organism: Antilocapra americana (assembly GCA_007570785.1). Taxonomy (NCBI): domain Eukaryota; kingdom Metazoa; phylum Chordata; class Mammalia; order Artiodactyla; family Antilocapridae; genus Antilocapra; species Antilocapra americana. The sequence continues at coordinate 5,510,331 of ML661906.1, read as the reverse complement.
GAGACTAGATGCCATGATCTCAGTTTCCTGAATGTTGAGCTTTAAGCTCAACTTTTTTCACTCTCCTTTTTCACTTTCATCAAGAGGCTCTTTAATTTTTCTTCATTTTCTGCCTTAAGGTTGGTGTCATCTGCATATCTGAGGTTATTGATATTTCTCCCAGCAATCTTGATTCCAGCTTTTGCTTCATCCACCCCAGCGTTTCTCATGATGTACTCTGCATATAAGTTAAATAAGCAGCATGACAATATACAGCCTTGACATACTCTTTTTCCTATTTGGAAGCAGTTTGTTGTTCCATGTCCTGTTCTAACTTTTGCTTCCTAACCTGCATGCAGGTTTCTCAATAGGCAGGTCAGATGGTCTGATAGTCCCATATCCTTTAGAATTTTCCACAGTTTATTGTGATCCACACAGTCAAAGGCTTTGGCATAGTCAATAAAGCAGAAATAGATATTTTTCTGGATTTTTTTTTTTTTTTTGCTTTTTCAGTCATCCAGCAGATGTTAGTAATTTCATCTCTGATTCCTCTGCCTTTCCTAAAACTAGCTTGAACATCTGGAAGTTCATGCTTCATGTATTGCTGAAGCCTTTCTTGGAGAATTTTGAACATTACTTTACGAGCAAGTGAGATGAGTGCAATTGTGTAGTAGTTTGAGCATTTTTGTTTGGGATTGTAGTTGGGTTACTCAAAATTTCTATTTCTTCCTGATTCAGTCTTGGAAGATTGAATTTTTCTAAGAATCTGTCCATTTCTTCCAGGTTATCTGTTTTATTGCTGTATATTTCTTCACAATACTCATAATTCTTTATACTCCTGCATTGTCTTTTGCAATTCTCTTTTTTCATTTCTAATTTTTCATAATCAAATTTTGTTGATTTGATTCTTCTCTTTTTTGCTAAATGTGTCCTGCTAAAGGTTTGTCAATTTTATTTATCTTTCCAAAGGAAGAGCTTTTAGTTTTATTAATCTTTACTATTCTTTCTGTAATTTATTTCTGATCTGATATTTATGATTTCATTCCTTCTACTATTTTGGGTTTTGTTGGTTCTTCTTTTTCCAGTTGTTTTAGGTGCAAAGTTAGGTTGTCTATTTGATATTTTTCTTGTTTCTTAAGATAGGATTGTGTTGCTGTAACTCTCCTTCCTAGAACTGCTTTTGCTGCTTCCCATTGGTTTTGAGTTGTCTTGTTTTCATTGTCACTTATTTATAGAAAATTTTGACTTCTCTTTTGATTTCTTCCATACTGTGTTGGTTATTTAGAAACGTGTTGTTTAATCTCCATGTGTTTGTGTTTCTTAATGTTTTTTTCTTGTAACTGATATCTAGTCTCATAGCGTTGTGGTTGGAGAAGATATTTGATACAGTTTCATTTTTCTTAAATTTACTGAGGTTTGATTTGTGACCCAAGATGTTGTCTACCCTGGAGAATGTTCCATGTGTACTTAAGAAGGTGTATTCTTCTGCATTTGGATGGAATATCCTGAAAATATCAATGAGATCTATCTCCTCTAATATTTTATATAAGACTTGTGTTTCCTTATTAATTTTCTGTTTTGATGATCTGTCCATTGTGTGAGTGGTGTTAAAGTCTCCTACTTTTATTGTGTTATTGTCCATTTCTCCTTTTTTTGTCTGTTAGTATTTGTCTTATGTATTGAAGTGCTTTTATGTTGGATACATAGATATTTACAATTATTATGTCTTCCTCTTGGATTGATCCTTTGATGATTATGCATCGTCCTTCCTTATCTCTTGTAATCTTATTTATTTTAAGGTTTATTTTGTCTTATATTCGGATTGCTACTCCAGCTTATTTTTTGCTTCTCATTTGCATGGAATGTTTTTCTATCCTCTCATATTTAGTCTATATGTGTCTTTAGATCTGAAGTGGATTTCTTGTAGACAACATATATATATAGATCTTGTTTTTGTATCCATTCAATCATTCTGTGTGTTTTGGTTGGGACATTTAATTCATTTACACTTAAAGTAATCATTGATATATATGTTCCTATTGCCATTTTCTTAATTGTTTGGGATTGATTTTGTAGATCATTTTTCTTCTCTTGTATTTCTTGACTATATAAGTCCGTTTAACATTTGTTATAAAGCTGATTTGGTAGTACTGAATTCTCTTAGCTTTTGCTTGTCTGAAAAGCTTTTTATTTTTCCATAAATTTTGAATGAGCTCCTTGCTGGTTAGAGTAATCTTGGTTGTAGATTTTTCCCTTTCATTGCTTAAATATATCATGCCATTCCCTTCAGGACTGCAGAGCTTCTGCTGAAAGATCAGCTGTTAAGCATATGGGTTTCCCTTGTATGTTACTTGTTGCTTTTACCTTAATGCTTTTAATGTTCTTTCTTTGTGTTCAGTCTTTGAATAGTATGTGTCTTGGTGTGTTTCTCCTTGGGTTTATCCTGTATGGGACTTTCTGTGCCTCTTGAATATGACAGATTATTTACATGTTGGGGAAATTTTCAACTATAATCCCTACAAAATTTTTCTCATATCCTTTCTTTTACTCTTCTTCTGTGACCCTGATAGTTCGAATGCTGGTGCTTTGGATATTGTTCTAAAGGTCTCTGAGAGTGTCCTCAACTATTTTCATTCTTTTTACTTTATTCTACTCTTGAGAAGTTATTTCCACCATTTTATCTTCCAGCTCACTGATTTGTTCTTCTATTTCAGATATTGATTGCTTCTAGAGTATTTTTTAATTTCAGTAATTGTGTTGTTCGTCTCTATTGTTTATTCTTTAATTCGTCTAGGTTTTTGTTAATTGATTCTTACATTTTTTCCATTCTATTTCCAAGGTTTTTGATCATCCTTACTTTCATTATTCTGAATTCTTTTTCATGTAGGTTACTTATTTTTTCTTCATTTATTTGTTCTTGTGTGTTTCTAGTTTGTTCCTTCATTTGTGTAGTACTTCCCTGTATTTTCATTGTTTTCTTTTCTTTCTTTTTTTTTCTTTTTTCTTTTTTTTTTTAGTTATTGTATTTGAGGTCTCCATTTCCCAGACTTCAAGGTTGAATTCTTTCTTCCTTTGGTTTCTGCCCTCCTAAGATTGGTCCAGTGGTTTGTATAATGGTGAGATTTGTGCTGAATTTTTGTTTGCTTGTTTTTCCTCTGATGGGCAAGCCTGAGTGAGGTGACAATCCTGTCTATTGATGACTGAATCTGTATTTTTGTTTTGTTTGTTGTCAGATGAGGCATTCTGCACAGGGTGTTATTCATGTTTGGGTGATGATGGGTTTTGTGTTCAAATGGTTTCCTTTCTGTGAGTTCTCATTATTTGATACTTCCTAGTGTTAGTTCTCTGGTGGGCTAGTGTTTTGGAGTTAGTGTTCCCACTCCAAAGACTCAGGGCTTGTTCTCTGGCCAGGAACAAAGATTCCACAAGTGGTTTGTAATTAAGTGAGATTAAAACAAATATAAAAATCAAGAAACAAAAGATGAATCCTAGACAAATGGTAGCTACAAAACCAGGAAAATAATAATTGAAATAATGGAATATACACATATATATATGCACCCATGAGCAAAATCAAAACAGTGTAACAAAAATAAAGTACAATAGATTGACCTGGCAAACAAAGGAAAACAAAAATTATGTTTACCTGTTAACAAAATTAACTAAAGTACAAACTGGAAAACAAAACTAAAGTAAGTTGCCAAGTGGAGAATAAAGAAATGAAAACAAAACTAACAAATAGGTTGAGAGGAAAGGAAAGAAAAACTAGTTATTCAAAGTTAAAATGAGGTCGATGAAGAAGATTTATATACATTAAAGATTAACTGCAAGGGGAAAAGAACAGTAGGAAAAGAAAACAAAGGAATAATTGTACAAAGAATATGATAGGCTTGAGAAAATTAAACATTAAAATAATTAAAGAGAGAAAAAAAACAACAGAAAAAAAAGAAAAAAAAAGGGGGGGTATGGAATCTCTACAGAACTGCAGAAGCCCATTGTCGATGTAGATGTTTATAACAACAATAAAAAGTGTGACTGAATATACACATATTCATATACACCCATAAGGAAAATCAAAACTGTCCAACAAAAATAAAGTACAGTAGATTGTCCTGGCAAATAAAGAGATCAAAAATTGTATCTACCATAGAAAGCTAACTAGAAAACAAACTGGGAAAACAAAACTAAAGCAAGGTGCCAATTGTAGAATAAAGTGATGAAAATAAAAATAACAAATATGTTGAGAGGAAAAGAAAGAAAAAAAAGAAAGACTAGATATGCAAAGTTAAATAGAGACAGTGAAGAAGATATAGATATACATTAAAGATTTACTGCAGATGGAAAATAACAGTAGGAAAGGCTAATAAAGGAGTAAATGCACAAAAAATATAGTAGGTTTAAAAATAAAAATAAAAAAAGGGAAAAGATTAAAAACCAAGTCAGAAGAAGAAAGAAAAAAGACATAAAGAGGAAAACTCCACTGAACTGCAAAAGCCCAGTGTAGAGATACAGATTTCTAAAAACAAACAAAAAAGAGTATAACAATATACATATATTCATATACACCCGTAAGCAAAATCAAAACAGTCCAACAAAAATAAAGTACAATATATTGACCTGGTGAACAAAGGAAACCAAAAATTTTACCTACCATAACAAAACTAACTAAAACACAACGTGGGAAACAAAACTAAAGCAAGGTGTCAGTTGGGAAATAAAGCAATGAAAATAAACTAACAAATATGTTGAGAGGAAAGGAAAGAAAGAAAAGAACGAAAGGATAAATCCTTCACTTTCAGTCTGTATGTGTCCCTTGTTTCCAAGTGGGTATCTTGTAGACAACATATATAGGGGCCTTGTTTTTGTATCCAGAAGGAAAAACAATACAGTATACTAATGCATATATATGGAATTTAGAAAGATAGTAACAATAATCCTGTATGCGAGACAGCAAAAGAGATGCAAATGTATAGAACAGTCTTCTGGACTCTGTGGGAGAGGGCAAGGGTGGGATGATATGGGAGAATGGCATTGAAACATGTAAATTATCATATGTGAAATGAATCTCTAGCCCAGGTTTGATGCATGGTATAGGGTGCTCAGGGCTGGTGCACCAGGGTGACCCAGAGGGATGGAATCTGGAGGGAGGTGGGAGGGGGGTTTTGGAAGGGGAACACATGCATACCCATGGCAGATTCATGTCAATGTATGGCAAAATCAACACAATAATGTAAAGAAAATAAATAAATATATTAAATAAAACCAAAAAAAAAGAAAGAAAGGATAAATATGCAAAGGTAGATACAGGTAGATAAAGAAGATTTATATACATTAAAGATTAATTGCAAGGGGAAAAGAACATTAGGAAAAACAAACAAAGGAATAAATGTATAAAAATAATAGTAGGTTTTAAAAATGAAATTAAAAAAAGAGAAAAGAGAGAACAAAAAGAAAAAAAAAAAGGAAACTCCAAGAACTACAAGAGCCCAGCTTAGAGGGAGACTATTATAACAATAAAAGAGTGACTGAGAAAAAAATTAAAAAGCTGAAATGTCTTAATTACATTTCATAGTGTGAATAAAATCAACAAATGTTTTCCTTGAGTCACTGCTGTCAGAGTCCTTTCCTTCACTGGGAATTACAGTTCACCTCACTTTCCTAGGATGCCCTCCAACACTGTGCTGATCTTTGGACCTGCTGTGGGGATAGCTCAGATTCTATTCTGGTCCTTCTCCTCTGTGTTCTTGCCTCCAATGTCCACAGCTATCAAAACTAGTGTATTTTCTTTGTGTGAGCTCTCAGTGGACTTTTATATATTCCATAGACAAAGAGTCTGCCTAGTTGATTGTATGGATTTAATCTGTAGCTTGTATAGCTGGGAAGGTTTTGGATCTTATTCCTTAGCCATATTGTCCCTGGGTTTCAATTGTGGTTTTATTTCCACCTCTACGTGTGGCTCATCCACTAGGGTTTGCTCCTGAGGCTGCTCTGGAGGCCTTGGGTTTGCCCCTGTGAGGACCAGGTGTGAATGGTGCAGCTGCTTCAGTTGCAGGGGTTCTGGCAGCATTGGGTACTCAGGGGATTTGGAGACTAGGGCAGCAGGAAATATACTGCTCTAGAAGGGTATGGCAATCAGCATCGGCCAATATACTCCAGTATTCTTGCCTGGAGAACCCCATTCTCTGACAGAGAAGCCTGTCAGGCCACAGTCTACGTGGTTGCAAATAGTCAGACACTACCAAAGCGACCCTGTTTGCAAAGATGCAAGACTTTTTTGCTTCTGGCAGCTCTGCTCCAGTGAGATTTGAGCATGAAGATGGTGTAGCTGCTTGGCTTGCAGGGACTCTGGCAGCAGCAAGTGTACAGGGACTTGGACTGCCTCCACCGCAGGAGTTATGACCCTTTCAGGGACTTTTTTGCGCCTCTTGTAGCTGGCGATCAGAAGGTCTGTTTGGCTAGTCTTTCTCTGTAGCTCCACCCATTCATGGACTTAAAGGGACCCCCATGGCTGGTATCATACTCTCTAGATCAGCATATCAGGCACTTAAAGGGGCATCTTGAGTCGGATTCTACTCTATAGTTTGGCCCATCAGTCACTTAAAGGGCACCCTGGGTGGGGTCCTACTCTGTAGTTCAGTGCATCAGGGGTTTGATGGACCAGCCTCTCTACTGTTCAACTGGCGATGCTAGGGGAAGAGAAGCTGTGGTATGGCTCCAGCCCCTAGGCGTAACTCAGCAGTATCCCTTGCTTCCATGGCTGCTTGACTTTCCTCCACAGGCAATGCCCTCCACAATCTCCTCCCTCATATCCACTTGATCCCTCTCTCTGTAGTCAACTGTAGACCTCATCCTGAGATTCACAATACCTAAAGTCCAGCTCCCAGCCACTGCATCTTCCAGGGGACCTGCATCCCTGTCCGGGGAATGTATGGCTACAACAAGGACTGTCTGATTCTCATTGCATTTAGGCTGTCACAGATCAGCTGCCTCAGTCTCAACCATAAATGTTTCTCCTGTGACTCAGACAATTGCCCCAATGTGGGGATCATACCCCTGCCTCAGTTCCCCCACCCTCTGAAGGCAAGTCCAGTCCTACTAATACTCTTGTTTTTTCCCCTATTTCCTTTGTCCTACCAAGTTTTTTTTTTTTTAATTATTGTTTTTGCCATACATTGTCATGATATCACCATGGGTTTACATATGCTTTCCCTCCGGAATCCCCCTCCCTCCTCCCTCCCCCCCTGGAAATCTCGCTGCACCAGTCCCTAGCATCAATCCTGGGCTGGCGATTGATTAGACATATGACAATTAACATGCTTCAATGCCCTTCTCCCACATCATCCCACCCTTACCCTCATCCACAAAGTCCACGAGTCTATTCTATACCAAGTTTTGCGTGGGTCTATATATCCCTTTCCACTGGGCATGTACTCCTGTCCTCTCTCAGCTGGTGTTCTGCATGCACTTCTGTGTCTGAAGGGGTATTTATGATGTATCCATGGGGAGAGATATACTCCATATTCACCTCCTTCTCTGCCATCTTGTTTTCTATATTAGATAATATTTTAAAAGATTCTTCTAAATTTAGGTTGCATTTAGTATAAAATAAATAGGTATCTTTAGATAGATATTTCATTAATATAATGTCTAAAATTATGTTTTTATGCTTCTATTGGCACAATAACAAGACTAAAAAAGAATAATCAAAGGTTATGTTGGAATGAAATAACTGAATAAGTCCTTAATATTCAAATGTGTCAGAGTTTAATTTTGAAATTCTATAATTGCCTTTTGAAATAACTCAAAATCTGGGAAAAACATTTTTGTGAGGTCTTATTTGAATTAAAAACTTTTTTTCTCCTTTTCTGAATGGAATGCAGTTGAGGAGGTCTATAATTCTGCAGACCTACATGTGGAAATATACAGGCTTAATATAAGTAGATACAATTTATTTGATAAGTTTATCTTGCAAGTATACTTTAGAATTATTAGAAGCAAGAAAATAATACAAAAAGTGTTAACTCAAAATCTTTAAACATTTGGATATGAAAGTATATATAAGTAAGCACATTTTACCCAGAGCTGCAAAATACTTCAACACCTGTAGTGACAGATCTGTGTTAAGTAAAAAATATTTTAGCTTTAAAAATATATAAACAGATGTCAAAAACTTCAATTTTTAAAAGACACATTTAAAGAAAGCATTAGCAAATGTTGGTAAAAGTAAGACATTTTTGAAAAAAACATTTTCAGAAAAATAACAATATCATACAATTAGGGACAGACATTGCTAAGAAGTAAATAGATTGCAAAAATGTTTTGAGAATTGTTAAATTATGATTTCCATTGAGTGATTTTTTATTGAGTTCTAAATAATATATAATAACATTAAACTATCAAAAGTATAGAGCTGGATGTCTCTTGTGAATCAATATAACATGTAACTATTAGTCAAACCAAAATATGTAATATTTCCATAATGGCATAAAATTTCCCTTTCCTCTTTCTATTCAATAGTATCATTCACTGGTTATCAGTTTAATATAGACTGTTATAATCCATTTTATATAAATGCAAATAAAATACCAATAGAAGATACCAGTAAAGAAACAAAATTACATCGCACTATATCTTTATTAAAAAAAAAAAATGTTGAAGTACACGTGTCTCTTTCAATTCTGGTTTCCTCGGTGTGTATGCCCAGCAGTGGGATTGCTGGGTCATATGGCAGGTCTATTTCCAGCTTTTTAAGGAATCTCCACACTCTTCTCCATAGTGGTTGTACTAGTTTGTATTCCCACCAACAGTGTAAGAGGGTTCCCTTTTCTCCACATCCTCTCCAGCATTTATTGCTTGTAGACTTTTGGATGGCAGCTATTCTGACTGGTGTAAAGTGGTACCTCATTGTGGTTTTGATTTGTATTTCTCTGATAAGGAGTGAGGTCGAGCATCTTTTCATGTGTTTGTTAGCCATTTTTATGTCTTCTTTGGAGAAATGTCTGTTTAAGTGAAGTAAGCCAGAAGGAAAAACAATACATCATACTAACACATATATATGGAATTTACAAAGATGGTAACAATAACCCTATATGCGAGACAGCAAAAGAGACACAGATGTATAGAACAGTCTTTTGGACTCTATGGGAGAGGGCAAGGGTGGGATGATATGGGAGAATGGCTTTGAAACATGTAAATTATCATATGTGAAATGAATCGCCAGCCCAGGTTTGATGCATGATACAGGGTGCTCAGGGCTGGTACACTGGGATGACCCAGAGAAATGGAATTGGGAGGGAGGTGGAAGGGGGGTTCTGGAAGGGGAACACATGTATACTCATGGCAGATTCATGTCAATGTATGGCAAAACCAACACGATAATGTAAAGAAGAAAAAAAAATCAATAAATCGCTAAAGATAGCAAGAGGAGAAAAGAAGGATAAAATTACCATAACTCTAATAGGAAACAATGAACAAGATGGCAAAAGTAAGCCCTTCTCTATCTTTAATTACTTTAAACTAAAATGGATTAAACTTCTCAGTCAAAAGTCACAAAGAAGCTAAATGAATAGAAAAGTAAGATTCAACAGTTTAGATTTAAGGACACAGTCTCTTGACTCTGAAAGTGAAGATATGTAGAATAAAGTCATACAAATAGTAACCAAAAGCTTAGATGGATATACTGATATCTGACAAAATAGGCTTTATGTCAAAAACTGTCATAAGGCAGTAAGATATAAATCATATATTGACAGAACAGAAGGGAGAAAAAGACAACAATACAATAATAAAAGGAGACTTTAATAAATTACCTTTAATAATGGATTGAACAGTCAGAGAGAAGCCAATAAGAAAAAAAAAAAAAGCTAGACTTGAAACAACACTGTAAACTGACTGGACACAGCATTGCTTCCAAAAGCAGCAAAATAGACATTTTCTTAAGATAAAAGAAACATTCTCTACCAGTATCACACATTAGGACCCAAAAAGAGCAATACATATAAGGAGACTGAAATTGTAGCAAATATATTTTCTAACTACAAAGGAATGAAATGAGAAGTCAATAAGAGAAGGAAAACTAGAAAATGCAAATATGTGTGAACTAAGCACACACTCAGAAAACAAATGAGTCAAAGAACAAGTTAAAATGGAAAATAGAAAATATATTGAGACAAGTAAACATGGAAAGGCAATGCACCAAAATGAACAGCAGAAGCAGTTCTAAGAGCAAAGTTCAAAGAGGAAAACATGTGCATTTAAAATAATATGTTAAATAAACAATATAACATTACACTTCAAGGGTCAAGAAAATATATCCCAGAATTTGGCAAAAAGAAGTGGATAACAAAGATTAGAGCAGAAATAAGTGAAACATAGGCAAGTAAAACAGAAGAAAACAATGAAGGAAACCATACACTGATTTTTGATAACATAAATAAAAGTTGCAAAACTTTAGTCTGACTAAAAAAAAAATGATAATATATAAAGCTTAAATAAAGAAATTCAGAAGCTAAAGAGGAGACATTACTACTGACACCACAGAGCAAATGGTAAATAGGACAACTATATCTAATTATATGTGAATGAATGAGATAGCTTAAAAGAAATGAATAAACTCTTAGAAATACGCAACATGTAAGTATTGAATTATGAAGGAATAGAAAATATGAACAGATCAGTAACAGGTAGAAGATTAAATCAGTAATCAAATCTTACCAACAAAGAAAAGCCTATGTCCAGATGTCTTCATTGGTGAATTCTCTGAAACATTTAAGTAATTTATACCAATCTTTCTCAAATTATTCCAAAAATCGAAGAGGAGGGAACACTTCTGAACTAATCTTTTGAAGCTAGCATAACCTTGATACCAAAACCATACAAAGACATTATAGAAAACCAATAGCCCTGATTAATATAGATGCAAAGATTTTCAAAATACTAGCAAGACAAAGCCAACAGCTCAGTAAAAGAATCATGATACAATGTGACAATGAGGTATTTATAGCTATGATGCAAAAATAGTTGAACATATGCAAATAAGCATGAAACACCACATTAACAGAAGGAATGAAAAAACTTTCAAAATGAAGTATAGAGGAAAACAGGGGTGGAATTTTATGATGTTGTTTTCAATATGATAACAAGAATATAGGCACAAAAGTATAAGTAGGTATGTTGAACTTTATTAAACTAAAACGTTGCTGCAAAGAAAACTAACAGAGTTAGTCAATGTTTTATAAATTCCTTTATAATTTCATAATAGCAATGTTGAAAATGAATAGCATTATTATGGAAGTGATGTATATAGATAAAGAAAACCTCCTCCAAGACAGTAGATATAATGACCTATCACCGATAGCTTATTTATTAAAGAGTCAGAGATTGCTAGTCATTTGCTATTTGTTCCATGATTTTTGTCATTTATTTTTGTTTTGACTATAATATTAGTATTTTGATCTCTTTTCTTTCTTTATTCCACTTTGATTTATTTTGCTCCATATAGTTATTTAATTAGAAATAAAATATTAATAATCTGAATTAATAATTTCCCAATATGTTCATCTCATGAAGATAAAACCCTGCCTCACTTCTTTCTTGTTTCAGACCAATATCTTACCCTGCATTTAACTGATAAAATCTTATTAGAGACAAAATATGTTTTTTTCAAAATTAAATTTCATGATTGACAGATGCTTTTGAATTCCACAAAAAAAAAAAAAAAAAAGAAAGCAGCTCTGGAACTCTAGGAACCCAAATGATTTATACTTCAAACATATCGTTTAAATGGGTATGTGCTATATCTTAAACTTACCTTAATATTTTAATTGCTTTTAACTCACCTAAATCAAATGCAGAGTTATACCTATATATTTCTAAAATAAAAAATGATTATTTCCCTGTTACTAAATATAAAAATTTTTATTTTATTGCATTAATTATTTGCAATGATGAGTACCAAATAAATAGCATTTTGTTAAGAATCTGATAAAAATTTTCCACTCCTCAAAAGCATGATTGTTCTTAAAGATATACAGGCAATGCTGAATTATCCAAAATGATTATTAATATATAGATAAGCGGCATCACATATATAGATCATCAAGGCCTTATATTAACCATTTCTTTCTACTGCTGGGCTGACAAAGTTCTTTCTACTATCAATTAATGAGATTAATGAGATTTTTAAAAAGGTCTGCAGACTTTCACATAGAACTGTATTAATACAAGCAAATTCAGCCCTGTGAAAATGTTTAAATTAGTTATTTAGAAAATGCAGTAAACATAAAATTTCACATTATTGAAAAGGAGAGAATTAAAACAAGCAAAAAGAAATATTATTTCTATCTAAAACCCCTGGCAAACAGAGTATTTGTAGCTTCTTAGATTCTGATATGCTTCTGAGCCATGGTATGGCCTGAATCTGATATAAATAAATCATAGCTATGTAGCTTCTAAAATCAGAAGATGATACTTCAGATTAATAAAATAAACAACAACAACAACAAGAAAAATCAATGCACTCTTAGTTTTCAAATCAGAAGACATCTAGAAGATTTGGCAGTGTATTCACCTTAAGAAAGTTTATACCACAAGTTCTGTTGATGCTATTATTATTGTTTTGTGTGCCTGGTTGTGTGAATGAGTTTCATTTGTTTACAGAAAAGAGTAGTTTCAAAATATATACAATGAAGAGTTATTTGTCATTGTTCCTACCTGCAGTAATTACTGGTGGCATATGTTGACAAATTATTTTTACTTCTCACTGCCTGAACAACGTGGACATCGAGTGAAAGAAATAAACACTAATTCCCACATAGCTTTTGTGTCACTTATATATTTTAAAAAAGAGACTGGTGTTTAAAGTTTAAACAGTATGTTTAAATATTAAATAGAATTTTCCTCTGATTAATTAAATGAGAATGTAAGGTTAAAAAATGAATTTCTAATGCCTGCAATGTCTAACAAGACAGTATCAAAAATAACACTTTTCCACAATATGATGATCACAGGGAGTTTTTTTTTTTTTTAAAGTGCACTTTAATTTTTTATTTCACTTAAAATATATTCATAACACATGTGAAAAACTTATTTATCATTCAAGAAACTTGCTGCACTATGGCAGGCAAAAGGAAAGGGAGGGACTGAGCTTTTGCAAAGCAGTTGGTAATATACTCTGGTCTTTATTTGTCCTTGGTCAAAACCAAGCTATGAACAGCCTGAAGATGGATCCTTTCATATTTTAGTGTATCTGAAGTATTCTTTAAGAAATTCTTTCACTCACTGTTTAAACAGAATGAGATTTCCTCTCTCTTGTACTATTTGTATCTGAAGCACTTTACTGGTATTTTCATTTTTCAGGGATACTGAAGTCAACAACATATTATTTCTCCTTTGAACTGTGGAGTATAATCCTTACAGTTTGTGTGAAGAATGTGAAATAAATGAATGAAAAGTGAGCAAACAAATATATTTTCCATTTAAATTATGTATTTCCTCATTATTGTATACATCCTTGATATTCTCTTTGAAATAACATATCAATATCCCTTAGATCATAAATTCTTGAGACTGAAGATGTATAATTTAAACATGATTGTGGTATTCCCATTCCTACATAGTCAAAGCCCTTGTGTGGGTGCAAACTCACTTCAGTCGTGTCTGACTCTTTGCACCTCGATGGACTGAAGCCTGTCAGGCTCCACTTACCATGGGATTCTCCAGGGAAGAATACTGGAGTGGGTTGGCATGACCTCCTCCAGGGAATCTTTCCAACCCAGGGATCAAACCCTTGTCTCCAGCATCTATCTACATTGATAGGTGAGTTCTTTACCACTAATGCCACCTGGGAAGCTCTGCGTAGTCAATGCTGACTTAAATAACTAGGTGTCTCAGTCTGGAGATATGTTCAAAACAGGATATAACTTATGTAACATAATAGTAATGAATTAACCACTTGCTCACTGTATGGCACTGTAGTCTAGACTGAGTATATATGAGTTCCTTTAATACAACTCTAAGGAGAGCATTACCCATTGGCCAGAGAATTTGTTCTCCAGCTTTGACTTGATAAGAGAGAACAAGCAGGAACTGCAATCCAAGGAAATTCTGCATTTTAACTAAAGAGCATCAGTACACTTCCTTTCCATTCTTGCTAAAAGGAAGATTATCCAATTCTGAAAGTTATCCTATATGAGATGACAGAGGGGAAGTTTAATTCTGCAAGACTTAAGGAACTGCTGAGAACTGAGTGTAAGGGATTCTGAAATTAATCTCCATTTTATTCCACCAAGGCCTTATCCTCCAATTAGGCATTATTATTAAAATTCAAAAAAAAAAGTTTTAACAAAACTCTTTATGTTTTCAACAGCAGTGATACATTAGCATCATATTACCCCTGTAGACCAAAAAAGTATAATATTTCCAACCACTGACAGAATCAAGCTCAACTTCCCAGCTTTGATGTCACAACAGAAGAGAAAATGACACATATATCCATCTAGGTCATCCTTCTTCATTTCCTGACAGAGATCCTCCACTTTAATCAATCTAACCAAAATGAAATATTGAATCTTGCCATTAAATTTACTTTTTTAACATGGATTATCATTGTCATATTTTCCGACTAATTTTTTAAAAAATCTATTAATTATTTCTAATACTAGGATTCTATATAATACTCTATATAGATAGATCTACATTCAATATTGAAGGCATTCAATATTGAATATAGACTGTTGGTGTTCAGTCACTAAATAGTGTCTGACTCTTGTGATCCCAGGGATTGCAGTATGCCAGGCTTCCTTGTCCTTCACTGTCTCGCAGAGTTTGCTGAAAATATCTATTGAGTCAGTGATGCCACCCAACTATCTCTCCTCTGTTGCCCCCTTCTCATCCTGTCCTCTATCTTTCCCAAGGTCAAAGTCTTTTCCAATGAGTCAGGTGGCCAAAGTATTAGAGCTTCGGCATCAGTCCTTCCAATGAATATTCAGGACTGATTTCCTTCAGGACTGACTGCTTTGATTTCCTTCCTGTCCAAAGGATTCAGTAGCGTCTTCTCCAGCACAATTCAAAAACATCAACTCTCTGGTGCTCAGCCTTCTTAATGATCCAAATCTCCCATCCATACATGACTACTAGAAAAAACATAGCTTTGACTATACAGACCTTTGTTGGCAAAATGATGTCTCTGTTTTTTTTAACACTCTGTCAAGGTTTGTCAGAGCTTTTCTTTCAGGGAGTAAGCTCCTTTTAATTTTCCATAGCTGCAGTCACTGCCCGTAGTGATTTTGGAGACCAAGAAAATAAAATCTATCACTGTTTTCACTTTTTCCCCATCCATTTTCCATTAAGTGATGGGACCAGATGCCATAATCTAAGTTGTTTGAATGTTGAGTGTTAAGCCAGTTTTTTTTTTTCTTTTCTCTTTCCTCTTTCACCTTCATCAAGAGGCTCTTTAGTTCCTCTTCACTTTCTGCCATTAGAGTGGTATCATCTGTGTAGCTGAAGTCGTTGATACTTCTTTCAGCAATCTTCATTGAAGAGCAGAGACATTACTTTGCCAACAAAGGCCCATATAGTCAAAACTATGTTTTTTTTCCAGTAGTCATGTATGGATGTGAGAGATGGACTATAAACAAGGCCGAACACCAAAGAACTGATGCTTTTGAACTGTGGTGTTCGAGAAGACTCTTGAGATTCCGTTGGATAGCAAGGAGATCAAAACAGTTAATCCTAAAGGAAATCAGTTCTGAATATTCACTGAAAGAACTGGAGCTGAAGCTGAAACTCCAATAGTTTAGCCATCTGCTGTGAAGATCTTACTCATTAGAAAAGACCTTGATGCTGGGAAAGATTGAAGGCAAAAAGAGAAGAGGGCAGCAGAGGATGAGATGTTTGGGTGGCATCATCGACTCAATGAACATGAACTTGAGTGAGCTCTGGGGGATGGTGAAGGACAGGAAAGCCTGGCATGCTACAATCCATGGGGTTTCAAGGAGTCAGACACATCTGAGTGACAGAACAGCAACAATCTTGACTCCAGCTTGTGATTCAGCCAGCTCTGGCATTTCACACGATCTACTCTCTATATAAGTTAAGTAAGCAGGGTGACAATATACCCCTTTCCCAATATTGAACCACTCTGCGGTTCCATGTCTGGTTATAACTGTTGTTTCCTGACTTGCATACATGTTTCTCAGGAGGCAGATAAGATGGTCTTCCCAGGTCTTTAAGAATTTTCCAGTTTGTTGTGATCCAAACAGTCAAAGGTTTTAGCATAGTCAATGAAACAGAAGTAGATGTTTTTCTGGAATTCCTTTGCTTTTTCTATGATTCAATAAATGTTGGGAATTTGATCTCTGGTTCCTCTGCCTAAATAGACAACAAATAGTTAGATATATAGGTAGATATCCAATATTTAGTATTGTATTAATATGTTGTTGCTGTTTAATACTAAGTCATGTATGACTCTTTTGGACCCCATATACCTTGCCAGGTTCCTCAGTCCCTGGGGTTTCTCAGGCAAGTATTCTGGAGTGGGACGCCATTTCCTTCTCCAGGGGATCTTCCTGACCCAAGATCAAACACACATCTTCCTGCATTGGCAGGTGGATTCTTTACCACTAAGCCAGCAAGAAAGCCATACTAATATGCACCTATATGTTAATATTAAATCAGATAAAAGGGTGCAAGATGAAATATACAAAAATGGACTCATGACTCAGTTTTAGAAAAAAATGCATTTTAATGGTATATAGGAAACCTGTATACTCTTAATTCCATCTCTGCCTCTTCAGAGAACAGTCTCCTGCATTTACCCTTATATTCTTTATATGATGTCATCACACATACTTATATCCTAAACAACAGAACACTTAACTAAAAATGTTTTTGAATTCATTAAATAGAATTAGGCATGTATTCTAAAACTGTTTTTAGTTAACATTATGCTTCTGAGATTCATGAATATTGTCTCATAGAGCAATAACTCATTCTATGTGGCATCTTATGAATGACTTATTTCAACCTGTTTCTCTGTGTTGCTGTTGATATGTCAGTTACTAATTTTATATTAAAAATCTTTGCTATGGATATTTTGTGTGTTTTGTTTGGTGCATATGTAAAAGTCCTTCTCTGAAATATGGCTGTGAAATTACTGAATTATAAAATATTTAATTTTCAAAATTACTGGATAATGCTAGAATGATTTTCAAGTTAGATTTATGAAAATTCACCACCTTCTTCAGTGGATAATATTTATTGTTTCTCTATGTTGTCACCAATACTGAAAAACTGAAAGTCTTCTAAAATATTTGCCAAGCTGGTATGTGTTTAATGAGGTTGACTTTGTAATTCAGTGATAGCTAACGTTGTGTTTTAGACTTATAGACCATACATTTCTTCTAGGCTATCCTTGTTCAAAACATTTGTCTATTTCCATATTGAAAAGTTTGCTCTTTTTCTTCATTGTATTAAGAGTTCTTAATCTTTTATTTTCTATATGTGCATAAAGTCTTATCCTAATTGTACAATATACTCAATTTCATTGTAGTAAAATTTACAACAGATATTTTTATTCTGATTTATTGACCCACTCCAGAATTCTGGCCTAGAGTGTCTGTTTGTACTCTCATTCCAAACAATATAAAGAATTTTAACAGTTTGATTCTCATCACTTTCCTCCTATATATTTATTTATCTAGTGTCTTAGTTTGAAAACACAAAAGCAATTATTACTAATTTTTACACTTACTAGTCCTATGTTTAACTCATTTATCACTTTATTTATTAATCCTTCTTGTAATACAACCTTTCCCCTGAAATAAATTTTATTTTTCAATCATCTTTACAATTTCTATTAATGAGAATCCATGTAATAAACACAACTTTTGCTCAAAAATATTTGTTTTCTCCTTTTCACAAATTATACTGGGGCAATATTTCATCATACTGAAGATATGTGTTCATTATCTTTGAACTTCCATTATTTCTCGAAAGCTCTGGTGGAAAATCAAAGATGGATTACAGTTATTCCTACCTGCCAGTACTCCTTATGTGCCCCTTCTATAACTTGTAACTCGATTATGGGCAGGATCTATGACTTGGGGCTTCCATGGCCATCAAGTAGTTAAGACTCCACACTTCCAATGCAGGACACATGGGTTTGATCACTAGTTGAGGAGCTAAGATCCCACATGCCACAGGTACTTCCAAAAACAAACAAATAAACCTACAAATATCCGATGACTTGAATCCAGCTAAAGGAATTTGATAAAAATTGCCATAGTCACAATAATGTTACTTACTGTTACCAGAAGGTGCAGCCAAAAATAAACAAATTAACAAAAATTCTATGACTTGCTTCCAGCAAAGGGAATTTGATAAAAGTTGCCACAACCACAATAATGTCACTTCATGGTATTTCGGATTCAAAAATATTTGCCAAGCTGGTGTGTATCTAATGAGGTTGACTTCGGGTGATTTGGTGATAGTTAATGTTGTGTTTTGGCTTATAGACCATAGGTTTCTTCTTCTAGGCGCTCCCTGTTCAAAATATTTGCCAATTTTCACATTAAAAGTTTTGCTCCTCTTCTTCATTGGGTTAATAGATCTTAGTCCTTTATTTTCTATATATGCATAAAATCTTTCCCTAATTTATACAACCAGATAAATAACTTCAATGTAGTTAAATTTATCACAGATTTTTTTTTATTCTGATTTATTGCTTTGTCATGTCAGGAACTTAATTACATGGATCTGTTTTTAATGCAGTCATCAAATAATTTTTTCCTACACTCATAAATTGTTGTTTAGTTTATGTAGCCAATTTTATGAGCTCTGTCTCTTGCTGGCTTAGAAGTAGCTATGCCATAGTCTGCTTTTTGACAAGGAATTTAAGGCAACCTTTGGCTAACAGGTGGGCTTCCCTGGTGGCTCAGACAGTAAAGAATCTGTCTGCAATGCAAGAGACCCGGTTTTGATTCATCCCTGGGTCAAGAAGATCCCCTGGAGAAGGGAATGGAAACTCATTCCAGTATTTTTGCCTGGAAAATTCCATGCACAAAAGAGCCTAGTGGGCTATACAGGCCATGGGATCACAAATAGTCGGATGCAACTGAGCAGCTAACACTTTCACTTTGGCCAACAGACAGTCAGATGCCCTCAGTCCGATAACTAGCATGCAACTGAATGCTGCCAACAATCCACACGAGCTTGGAAGTGGTTTCTTCTCCAGGTGTACTTACAAATGAGTACAGAAATCTGACCAACACCATGATTAAAGCCTTACAGAGCACCAAGCTAAATCATATCCAGGCTTCTGGTCCATAGAAACTGTGTGAGATGATAAATGTAGTCTTTATTTGTTTGTTTTGCTGCTAAGTTTGTGGTACTATTCTTATGCAAAAATGTATGAAATATTTATTTTTAATTTTAATTTCTGTGGTAATACATATTTATCTATATGGAAGTAGCTTTAGAATTGGGGGATGTATTGAGACTGAAAAATTTTGATGATATGACATATGAGCTCTAATTTGTCTTAAATAGACTTTTATTTTTAGAAATCTGCTTTGAAGATGTTATCAGTTGAGGGTGCAAAAGGAAGAGAAAACCATTGAAAATCAATATTTCTTATACATCATGGCAGAAAACAGTAAGTTTTGCTTATACTTAGGTAGGAAGCAGAACATGTAAGTGATAAATTTGGTTGGTTAGCTGAAGAGGTAGATTTTCAGGCATAGTGTTGAAGCTTGTTTCTTTCTTCCTGTTGGTCATAGCAAAATATAGCAGAAGACAGACTTTGAGGAATTTAATGGTTAAACAGAAAGGTAACATGACTTGACTCCAAATCTCTTCAAATTTATGGAAGAGCCCAAAATTGAGAAAATTTTTTCAATGAAAACTCTGCCAGCTTGGATGAAAGAGGCAGAGAGAGTTAATAATGAAAAGAGGTTTTGGGGTCTCCAATTCTATTGCCAAATAGCAGGTTGATAAAATGTCCTTAGCTTCAAACATGTGATACATTTCATGAGCTAGAAAGGATGACTCAGAGGACAGAAACCAGAGTCCAGAAAGCAAAGATTAAAATGTGAATGATGCCTAGGCTTTAAAACCTAATCAAAGAATCTATAACACTTGACAAATTGGATTTTAGGATTATTCTAGGCCAATGGATACCTTAGTTCTTCAATGGATCCCTTATTTTTTAAAATGTATTTATTTTTAATTGATGAATAACTGCTTTAGAGTATTGTGTTGTTTCTTCCAAACATCAGCATGAATCAGCCATAGGTTTATCCATGTCCCCTCCCACTTAAACATCCCTCCCACCTCTATCCTCATTCCACCCTCTAGGTTGTACTGAATCCCTGCTTGAGCTCTCTAGTCATACAGCAAATTTCCATTGGCTATACATACATTGCCTCTTTTTGAATGGTAATTTTTATAACGGTTAACTACACCATTACAAATCTTCCTTTTGAAAGTGGACAAGATCTGTGGCTTGCTTGTAGCCAGAGTAATATTAATTTTATTACGTTTTTGACAAATTAAAAATTCTAATTTGAGTCCCATTTGCCCAGGTATTAGTTTCTATTTTATTTTCTTAGAGAATTATTGCTCATTTTAAATCTACTTGATTATGCTTTAAAGTCATTGATTGCTACTTGCATATTCAGTCCAATATTTTTCATTTAATTGTTTCATCAAACACATTAAATATTTCACATTCTTGACTTCTAATATGTCAACCCGTTTTTTAGTTAATTCTTGCTCTCATCTATGCTTCCTTATTTTCTTATAGTTTTGAACTTCTACTTCTTGGAAAATTACATGTAGGTTTTGTGTAGATCCAAATTGCAATTGTGTTGTTTAGAGAAGATGTGTGATTGCTTATGGCAGGTGCTTGTAGACAATATGATTCCTATTACTATTCTACAATATATTCATAAGTTGAAATTTTAATGATGAACAAAATGACTTGTTTATGGGCTGAAAACTTGGCTGGGGATTGCTCCTGTTTACCAAATCTCTGTGGAGAATTTCCTGTCCATGTTATCAATATTTTCGAACAGGATATTTTCTTTGAAATCTTCTTTGCAATGAGTAACATCATTTAAAATTTATACTTAAATTAATGCCTTGGACTATAGGATACCATATATATATATATATGTATATATGTATACATATATATATATATATTTTTTTTTTTTTTTGCAGGAGGAAGAAGGGAGCAGCAGTCTTATACTATGGGTGGACACTACACACTTTTATCTAAGGCCATGAAAAACAGACAAATAAGCTTGAATTTGCCTACTTCCTCAAACATCTTGAAGATAAAGGCAACTTTTTTTCTATGACAGCTCTGAGGTGCTGCTTAATGAAAGTGAAAGTCTCTCAGTCGTGTCCAAATCTTTGCAACCTCATGGGTTGTAGCCCGCCAGGCTCCTCTGTCAATGGACTTCTTCAGACAAGAATACTGGAGTGGGTTGCAATGCCCTTGTTTAGGGTATCTTCCCAACCCAGGGATTGAATCCAGGTCTCCCACATTGCAGGCAGATTCTTTACCATTTGAGCTACCAGGGAAGCCCCTCAAAATATTATCAGGAACATTTAATGAATGTATTATTAAAATATTTTAGTGACATTTACATGTTTTCAGAGGTGGTTTGATCAGGGTTAAAAATCAGATACCTGCTGGAAACAGAATTTTCTCATAATTGTTCATATCTTTATTCAAATTTCACATCCTTCATGATCCAAATCCCAGGTTTTTCCAACTTATTTAAATTCTTTACAAAACTTACATTCTAAAACATTGTTATTGGCTGAACTATAAACTCTCAGTATTCATAACTCCCATTGTGGCAACTCAGGAAGAGAACTCTCATCAAAAACCAACTTGACACCACTTTGCTCTTGGACTTTGCACCCTTAAAACAGAAAAATAAATTTCTGTTTTTCAAGCAACACACTCTATAAAATCTACCGTGGAAGAATTTGCAGACAAATATGGACTTTAGAATTAGGAGTGAAGCTTCCTGTAACAAATATTAAACATTATTGTTCAGTCACTCAGTCATGTCCATCTCTGTGACCCCATGGGCTGCAACACTTTAGCCTTCCCTGTTCTTCAGCATCTCTTGGACTTGCTCAAACTCATGTCTTTTGAGTCAGTGATGCCATCCAATCATCTTGTCTTCTATCATCCCTTTCTTCTGCCTTCAATCTTTTCCCCAGATCAGTCCGTTCTAAAGTGTCAGCTCCTCACATCAGGTGTTCAAAGTATTGGAGCTTCAGCTTCATTCCTTCCAATGAATATTCAGGACTGATATCCTTTAGTATTGACTGGTTTGATATCCTTGAGATCCAAGGGACTCTCAAGAGTCATCTCCAACATAACAGTACAAAAGCATTAATTCTTTGGTGCTCAGCCTTCTTTATAGTCCAACTCTCACATCCATACATGACTATTGGAAAAATCATAGCTTTGACTAGACGGACCTTTGTTGGCAAAGTAATGTCTCCACTTTTTAATATGCTGTCTGTGTTGGTCATAGCTTTTCTTCCAAGGAGAAAGAATCTTTTAATTTCATGAATTCACCATCTGCAGTGATTTTGGATCCCAAGAAAATAGTCTTTCACTGTTTCCATTGTTTTCCCATCTGTTTTCCATGAAGTCATGGGACTAGATGCCATGATCTTGTATTTTTGAGTTTCAAGTCAACTTTTTCACTCTCCTCTTTCACCTTCATCAGGAGCCCCTTTAGTTCCTCTTCACTTTTTGCCATAAGGGTGGTGTCATCTGAGGTGACATATCTGAGATTATTGATATTCCTCCTAGCAATCTTGATTCCAGCTTGTTCTTCCTCAAGTCTGATATTTCACATGATGTACACTGCATATAAGTTAAATAAGCAGGGTGACCATATGCAGCCTTGAGGTACTCTTTTCCCAATTTGTAACCAGTCCGTTGTTCCAATAGCAGTCTAACTATTGCTCCTTGACCAGCATACAGCTTTCTCAGGAGGCAGACAAGGTGGTCTGGCATTCCAATCTCTTTAAGAATTTTCCAAAGTTTGGTGTGATCCACAGAGCCAAAGTCTTTAGTGTAGTCAATGGAGCAGATGTAGATGCTCTTCAGGAACTCTTTTGCTTTGTCTATGATCCAACATGTGTTGGCTATTTGGTTTTTGGTTCTTCTGTCTTTTCTAAATGCAGCTTGAGCATCTGGAAGTTCTCAGTTCATGTACTGTTGAAGCCTAGCTTAGAGAATGGGTAGAGGGTGGATGAGTTTTGTGATGTCTGAAGGAAAAAAAAAATGATGTTAGGGTATCTCTGGCAAAGTTATATGGAAATGAGAACTTGTTATTGGAAACAGGAGAAAAGGCAGTCTTTGTTATCAAATATGGCAATACAAAGAAAAAAGCCATCCCAATTGAAATGTGTTAGAGGGCATTTTGGAAGATAAAATTTGTGTCCAGTGGAATTGAATATTACCTGAGGAGACTTGTAAGCAAAGTTTTAAAGGAGCAAATTGGTTCCTGTTGACTTCTTACAGTAAAATGTGGAAAGAGAGAGATAAAGGAAGGGAGGTGAAGAACGAAGAAATAAGAACTTGAAAACATAAAATTTTCAGCCTATCCATAACACGAAAAATGAGAAAGCTTACTCTGAAGAGGACCCTGGGAATGTAGCTAATAAAAATTATGAGTTTGACTCATGGACTTATCACCTATCTCAGCAGGAGCCAGGAACATAAATGGGATTGTACCACCAAAGACTGAACTAAAAGTAACAGAGGAAGCAGGACAAAATAAAGGCAGTTTGTTACACTTGATGGATTCCACAGAATTGGATCACAGAGCAATTAAATCATGACTGTGAATGTGTATCATTTTTCAAGTAAAGAAAGAATGACTCAAATGTGATTCAGAGATTACAGTGCTCCGTGACTCCTTAAGACATGAGGACTGATGAAAGACACTGTTCTACTAGTTAACAATTTTTGTTTCTTAAAATCTTCTTACAAGGACCTACTTTTATATCTTCCATATATATATATATATATATATACACATATACATATATATATATATACATATATATATATTCATTTATATCAAGTTTAATACTTGATAGCTATTTGAAAACTGAATTTTGTTGAAAATGAAAATAGAAAACTTTCTAACAAGAATATTACTTTCTTTCCTACTTTCAGTAATTTCTTTTACATTTTTTATTGGACATAGCTAGATTTGGCCAGCTGTGAATCCATTTTAGGATTCTGTTAATGTAAAAAAAATCTCTGATTTCATTAGAAAAACTTAGAGAAATATAAGAATAAGGTTATTCTGATAGGTAGGTGCTAGTATTCTTAAAATGAGTTTAAACTAAAATAAAATAGGTCAAGGCTTGAAGTCAAATAATTGAAACATGTTTTACCCTATCTACATTATTGGTCCATATGTATGTCTGAATGTCAATTGAAAAACAAACATAAATTTTCTGTCAAATAACTCCAAAATGACATTGCAAAAGTACTCAACTTGAATTTTAAGGAATTATTGGGCTATTTAATACAAAGTTATTAATACTTAATAGTGATTTTCTTGAAAAATGCACAAAATAGTTCTATCATAAATTGTCCTTGGCATATTGGATTTTGCAAAAATCTTTCTCTCTCTCTTTATAATTATTTTTCTTTTTAATGATAATAATAATAAAAATAATAAAAATAAAAATCTTAAAAAAATAATATCTTTTTTAAGACAATTGCTAAATCAAGGGCAAGAGTTCTGGTGTTGACCCTACAATTCCTACAATTAATTCAAATATTTTTCTTGGCCAAGTGTCTGCCATACTCTAGGCTTAAATTTCAGTTAATACAAATGGATAGTTTTGGTAAATACACTATCAAACCTTCCATTTTTTCTAGACCCTTAGATTCTCTGCCATGTACCTCATTTTCTAGATTGTATAGTACCAAGTTTATTTCTTCTATATAGACAGTTAATCACTTAATTGGCTACCATGACACTTTTTCCTGCATTTTCCTATTGTTATTAAAAGCTTCCATGAAAAGATAGTTCAAAATTTGAAAATAATTTTTCTCTTATGGAATCATTCTAATTCTGGAAGTAATCATCAGAATAGCAGACCTCACATTTCTAGGGACAATAACCAAAACTTTTGAAAGTGAGTCTATAAGAATAATAGTTGGATGTACTCATCTACATTTTAATTTGCAAGCCTGTGTCTTTTTGAAATTGGAAAAGCATTGCTATATGTATAAGACAAGACCTTAAAATCTTCCTTTAGTTATAAAGAGATAATGAAATATGTCACTAAGAATTATAATGGCAAGGGGATTTTCATTCCAAGATTATCTTTTCTATTTCTGCTGCGTTCTATCATAACATAAAAAACAATCTTTTGTGGTTTTGTCAATGTGTCATAAAACTTAAGGCAAAGTAGGAAAATAGTGTGGTTAGTAAAGCAACATTCTACGCTATGCTTTTATTCTGTCTTTGTTCTCTAAAGGAGGGGGGAAAAAAGAGCTTCAAGGTGCAGAAGAAAAAAAATGTTCTTGGAAAAAAGAGAGTAAGAAATATTATAGAGGCCTTTCTCTTTTCACCCCAATCCAGGTTTTATGTATGGGGAAGGTGGGCATGTAATAAATTTACTTATAACTATGCTTCCCTCAGTGCTCCAGAGGCAAGTTGATGATGCAAGAAATGTTTTCCTGGAGCTTACAATATTGAAAACTTAGAAGAAATGAAGATTGTTATGTCTACTGAGAGGCAGAGCAAATTCAAAGAGATGTGTGTTACCAGAAGGAAGTGGAAAACTATCTGAAGCAATAAGTGGCTAAATCTCATTGGCTCAGCAGTTAGAAAGAGCTGAATCAAAGAAGATCATGTGCTGTTTGGCCTGGAAAACTTAGCTAGAAAAGCACAATGTATCACTAAAAAGGTTTGGCAACATAATCAAAACCAATAGACACATAAAAATACCTATTCCCACCTCTGAATTTTTGGAGGGAGGGATATTGGTGAAAAGTTTAAATCTATATTGAGACTATTGAATCTTATTTTCTAAGAAACTAATGGATTTAAATAGAAAACTAACTCAGAATTTTAAAGTAAATGTCTTGCCATCAGTATAGCTAAAGGTTTGGTTGCAGCAGTTACACTGTCTTAGAGAAAATGTATTTCTGAACAGTTTAATTATATAACTTATTGTAACTGGAAAAGCCCACTTGCTACACCTACAACTTTTCGTTCCTTTTGTTGTCACATCAGTTATTTTCATTAATATGATCATATGTGTTTGAAAGTTAGCTTGAATTTGGACCAGGAAAACTAAGATGGCGGAGGAATAGGACGGGGAGAACACTCTCTCCCCAATAAATATACCAAAAGAACTTTTAAAGGCCGAGCAAACTCCAAAAAACAGGAACTGAAAGCTGGCAGAGGACATCGGGCATCTGGAGAGGCGACCCAGTGCCGACGTGAGGAGGTAGGACAAAAGAAAGAAAAGAAAAAAAAAGTAGAGGGAGAGACAAAGAGCTGGGGACGGGTTCCGTCCCGGAAGGGGAGTCTGGAATAAAGAGGAAAAAAAAAAAAAAAGAGGAGAAAGGTTTCTGAATACCAGGGAGCATTCTCTCTGGCAGATCTGCGGTGGATCTTGGAGAGCAATATAGCTGAGAGCAGAAGCAGATTAATAGCTAAGCCCTGCAAGGTTCGTCTCTGGCTACAAGCACAGCCGAGAGCAGCAGCACAGCCGAGAGCAGCAGCACAGCCGAAGCAGACTGCTCCTGCTCAGGGAGGGGCGGGCCTCGGGCTCAGGGAACGGAGCAGCCTGAGGGACCTAACCTTCCAGGAAAAGCTCCCTCTCCCCCCCAGGTCCGTGCACAAAACAAAGGGCGGTGAGGAGTCAACAGAGAGGCTGGGCAGCTGAGGGCTGCGGACCGGCCCAACCCCCGCCTGAGAGCAGTGGGCATAACCCAACCCAGCCCCGGGGAGGCTAACCAAGACTTCTGGGGATTCTGGACAGATCGGTGCTGTATACACCTTAGAAGGAGTGCTCAGCTGCACGCCGAGAAAACAGAGGGGCCGGGCCGGGGGAGAGGAGAAGCCCCACTCCCCAACTGTGCTGGGCTGACGACAGAGAGCCTGAGCAGAGGGGGCGGGGAAGCCCTCTCACCAGGAGCCGGGCAAACTCCAAAATTAAATCTCTGCCGGTAGATCAGACTGCATAGAAAAGAGACTGTAGGACTGTGAGAAGGACAAGCCTAACCAAGAAGGCCTGCTTAGCTGCACGCTGAGAAAACAGAGCGGCTGGGCCGGGGGAGAGGAGAAGCCCCACTCCCCAACTGCTGAGCGGACGACAGAGAGCCTGAGCAGAAGGGGCGGGGGAAGCCCTCTCACCAGGAGCAGGGCAAACTCCAAAGCGCTGAATAGACACTTAAAAGACCAGCAGACAGAAGACGCTAGCAGAACTAACAGCTTTGAAACAGACAGGAGAAGCAAATTAAAGCCCTGCAGGTGGCGATAACTGCATAGAAAGGAGTCTATAAGTCTGTGAAAAAGGAGAAGCCGGACCAGGGAATCATCTGAAAATCTACAGACCCTTCCCTTCACCGAATGCACCAGCACCAGAGAAAGCCTTCATTATAACTGTACTAGGAACATCTTTTAAATTTTTAAAACTTTTATATATATATATATTGTTTTTTTTTCTTGTTTTTTTCTTTTTCTTCTTCTTTTTTTTTTTTTTAGAATTTTTGAGTCCCATATGACCTTGCTATTTTTTTTTTCTTCTTCTTATTTCTTTTTTCTCCTTTATTTTTATTTTCCGTTTTTTTTTTTTTAAGTATTTTTGAGAACCCAGTCTTTACTCTAGATTTTTAATCTTTGCTCATTAGTACCTGGTATGAACTTTGTACCTCTCAAGATCCAAGCACCAGTACCCACTGCTACCTGGGAATGAGATCATTGGCTTGACTGCTTTCTCCCCATTCTTATCTCTGGCTAGTAACAGTGAGGAAACCTAGACTCACCCACCAGAAAACCACACAAGCCTTTCCGCCCAGGAAACTTCGGCAAACCACGCATCCAACCCCTCCCATAGAGAGGAATCCCCACAATAAAGGGACAACACAGTAAGACAAACAAGATGAAAAGGCAGAGAAATACCCAGCAAGTAAAGGAACAGGATAAATACCCCCTAGACCAAACAAAAGACAAAGAGATAGGAAGTCTACCTGACCAAGAATTCCGAATAATGATAGTGAAAATGATCCAAAACCTGGAAAATAAGTTGGAGGTGCAGCTCAATAACCTGCAGGCAAGGATTGAGAAGATGCAGGTAAGCTTTAACAAGGACTTAGAAGAAATGAAAAAGAGACAAAATACAATGAATAATGCAATAAATGAGATCAAAAACACCCTGGAGGGAACCAACAGTAGAATAACAGAGATAGAAGACAGAATAAGTGAGGTAGAAGACAGAATGACAGAAATAAATGAAACAGAAAGGAAAAATGAAAAAAGAATTAAAAGAAATGAAGACAACCTTAGAGACCTCTAGGACAATATTAAACGCACCAATATTCGAATCATAGGAGTCCCAGAAGAAGAAGACAAAAAGAAAGACCATCAGAAAATTCTTGAAGAGATAATTGTAGAAAACTTCCCTAAACTGGGGAATCAAATAGCCACTCAGGTCCAAGAAACACAGAGAATCCCAAATAGAATGAACCCCAAGCGGGACACCCCAAGACACATATTAATCAAATTGGCAAATATCAAATACAAAGACCAAATATTAAAAGCAGCAAGGGAGAAGCAAAAGATAACTCACAAGGGGAATCCCATAAGGATAACAGCTGAT
>ML661906.1:5336002-5476456 GCA_007570785.1 Antilocapra americana | reverse complement strand
ATATACACAATGGAATATTACTCAGCATTAAAAAAAAATTCATTTGAAGCAATTCTACTCAGATGAACGAAACTGGAGCCCATTATCCAGAGTGAAGTAAGCCAGAAGCAAAAACAACAATACAGTATATTAACACATATATATGGAATTTAGAAAGACAGTAATGAGAACCCAACATGGGAGACAACAAAAGGAACGCAGATGTATAGAATAGACTTGTGGACTTTGTGGATGAGGGTAAGGGTGGGATGATATGGGAGAAGGGCATGGAAGCATGTTAATTGTCATGTGTCTAATCAATCGCCAGCCCAGGATTGATGCTCGTGGCTGGTGCAGCGAGATTTCCCGGGGGGGAGGGAGGAGGGAGGGGGGTTCCGGAGGGGAAGCATATGTAAACCCATGGTGATATCATGACATTTAATGGAAAAAACAATAATAAAAAAAAAATAATAAAAAAAAATAAAAAAAAAAAAAACAAAAAAAAAAGAAAAGAAAAAAAAGAAAGTTAGCTTGAATTTGGAGTTCTAAGTGTCTGTAGGCTAAAGATAAATCTCTAATTTCATATAAAATTGCAAGAAGAAAATGTAATGAGGATCAGAGAAATACATTTATTCAACTTAAATTTGGCCCTGCAAAGTAAATTTTATATATTAGTGAAAAAAAAAAAAACCCAGAAACAAAACTTTCACAGATGTTTTGTTTGGTAAATAATCATATTTTAAATAAAGATTGTTAAAAAAAAGCATAAAAAACTTTTACTTTGTTTTGCCAGAGATATGTAAGCAACTTATTAATCATGAACCATGAAATGAAAATGATGGCAAAAACTATGAAATGTTTCAAAATATTGTAGAAAGTATAGAACTCAGTATGATTGAACTGAATCATGTGCTGTAAAAGATGTGATGATACAAACATCTGGCAATCAATATTTTTTTCTATCCACTTTTTAAAAGAAGCTATATTCAAGCATTATATAATTCAGCTAAGGAAAAAAAAAGGAGATATTGATTTAACCATGTAGGAAAAGAGGATGAAACTATAGCAACTTTTGTAAATAGTTCGTATGTTCTAGGGACAATAAAAATATACACTGTCTGAACACCTATAATGAAAAGTCATTTGTTCCTATGAAGTATTATGTTGATATAAACATATCTGCGGTTTCAGACCGTGAATTTTAAATCATTATAATGAGGCTCAAATACATCTTTATTAATCAAAATAGGAATCATTACAATCAACACAATTTTGCCAATGAGAAGTAAGTTTGTTTACTTCTGTAGCATAAAAATCAGTGATTCAGAATTCAGTGAACTCTCAGGAAGCATTTTCTGCTTTCTGCTGGTTTTTCTTGCAAAAAGTTTTTGAGATACTTGAAGAAGTGGTAGCTGACTTAAGAGAAGTCAGGTGAATACGGCAATTATGCAAAACTTTGTAGCCCAATTCATTCAACTTTTTATTATTATTATTGTAACAGATTCAAGAAAGACGTTTTTCTTTACATTATTGTGTTTCTTTTGCCATACAGCGACATGAATTTGCCATGGATATACATGTGTTCCCCTTCCAGACGCCCTCCCTCCCACCTCCCTCCCAATTCCATCCCTCTGGGTCATCCTAGTGTTGGTTGTGAAACCTGCAGTCAGGCATTGTCATGGAGAAGAATTGGGCCCTTTCTGTAGATCAATCCCTGCTGCAGACTTTACAGTTTTCAGTGCATTTCATTGATTTGCTGAGTTTGCTTCTCAGATGTAATGGTTTGGCTCGGGTTCAAAAAATCATAGTGGATCAGACAGACAGAAGACTACTAAACAGTGATCATGGCCATTTTTTGGTGCAAGTTTGTCTTTGGGAGATGCTTTGAACCTCTTCTCAGTCCAATCACTGAGCTGGTCATTGCTGGTTGTCATATAAAATCCACTTTTCATTTCATGTCATAATCTGATCAAGAAATAGTTCATTGCTGTTGCACAGAATAAGAGAATGCTACTCCTCAAAACAGCATTTTTTTTTGGTTTTTAATTTTCAATCAGCTCATGAGGCACCCACTTATTGAGCTTTTTCACCTTTTCAATTTGCTTCAAATATCAAATGACCACAGAAAGATCAATGTTGAGTTCTTTGCAACTTCTGGTGTAGTTGTAACAGGATAGGCTTCCATGATTTCCCAGGAAAGAATACTGGAATGGGTTGCCATTTCTTTCTCCAGAGAATCTTCCTGATCCAGGGATCAACCTACTGCTCCTGCATTGGCAGGTGGATTCTTTACCACTGAACCACCAGGGAAGTCCAATTAAAATGGATGCAGAAAAAAGTTTTTAATTAATTTCATTTTTTTTCAAGTAGTCAAGTCACAGCAAAATGAACTGTGACTCTGGTACTCTCAAATACAGAACTCCCATAAACTATCCCACACCCAAGAATGCACAGCATTCTATACTGACATCCCACATTATAGTGGTACTTTCATTACAGCTGATAAACCTATATTAACACATCATTACACCCAACATTCATAGTTAACATTTGGGCTCACTCTCGGTGTTGTACATGCTTGGGTTTGAACAAAAGTATAATGACACCTATTCATCACTTTAATATCATACAGAACATTCTCAGTGCCCTAAAATTCTCTGTGTTCCCTTCTTTTCTCTTGCTAATTCCTGGAAAATACTAATCTTTTTCCTGTCTTTATGGTTTTCTCTTCTCCAGAATGACAAACATTTAGAATCAAACAACCTGAAGCCTTTTCAGATTGGCTTTTTTCACTTAGTATTTATTTAAACTTCTTCTATGTCTTTTCATAGCCTGCTAGGTGCTTTCTTTTTACCACTGAGCACTATTCCATTGTCTCTATGTACCACAGTTTATTTATTCATGCATTCTACTGAAGGGCAACTTGGTTTCTTCCAAGTTTGAGCAATTATAAATAAAGCTGCTATAAACATTCTTATTCAGGCTTTAATTCAGTTCAGTCACTCAGTCTTGTCCGACTCTCTGCAATCCCATGGACTGCAGCACACGAAGCCTCCCTGTCCATCACCAACTCCAGGAGTTTACTCAAATTCATGTTCATTGAATCAGTGATGCCATCCAACTATCTCATCCTCTGTCATCCATCCCCTTCTTCTCGCACCTTTAATCTTTCCAAGTGTCAGGGTCTTTTCAAATGAGTCAGCTCTTCCCATCAAGTGGCCAAAGTATTGGAGTTTCAGCTACAACATAGGTCACAACCATGAACACCCAAGACTGATCTCCTTTAGGATGGACTGGTTGGATCTCCAGGCAGTCCAAGGGACTCTCAAGAGTCTTCTCCAACACCACAGTTCAAAACCATCAAGTCTTTGGCTTATAGCTTTCTTTATAGTCCAACTCTCACACCCATACTTGACTACTGGAAAAACCATAGCTATGACTAGACAGACCTTTGTTGGCAAAGTAATGTCTCTGCTTTTTAACATGCTGTCTAGGTTGGTCATAAATTTTCTTCTAAGGAATAAGCATCTTTTAATTTTGTGGCTGCAGTTACCATCTACAGTAATATTGGAGCCCAAGAAAATAAAGTATCTCATTGTTTTCATTGTCCCCCCATCTATTTGCCATGAAGTGATGGGATCAGATGCCATAATCTTGTTTTTCTGAATGTTGAGTTTTAAGCCAATATTTTCACTCTCCTCTTTCACTTTCATCAAGAAGCTCTTTAGTCCTTTTTCACTTTCTGTCATAAGGGTGGTTTCATCTGCATATCTGAGGTTATTGATATTTCTCCTGGCAATCTTAATTCCAGCTTGTGCTTCCTCCAGCCCAGCACTTCTCATGATGTACTTTTCATATAAGTTAAACAAGCAGGGTGACACTACACAGCCTTGATGGACTCCTTTTCTACTTTTCCACATAGGCTTATGTTTAGACATGAATTTTAAGTTGGTTGGGTAAATCTAAGAATAAAATTGTTTGATCACAGAGTAAGCATATGCCATTTTTTTTTCTGTTAATGTCAACCTATCTTACAAAGTGGCTGCACTAATTTACATTCCCCTCAGTAGCGGATCTCTGGAGATGGAAATGATAAACCACTCCAGTATTCTTGGCCTGTATAATTCAATGGACTGAGGAACCTGCTGGGCTACAGTCCATGGGATTGCAGAGTGGGACATGACTGAGCTACTAACACACACATACACACACATACACACACACACAGAGTAACAAATGAAAGTTCTCCTTGCTTCACAGTCTGGTCAGCACTTAAAGTAATCAATGTTTTAGAGTTTGGCTTTTCTAATATGTGCATAGAGATAATATGTTGTCATTTTAATTTTCAATTCCCTAGTGACATGTTACACTGGGTACTTTTTTATAATTTATTTGCCTTCTGTATACTATCTCTGGTGAGACATCTATTAAGGTCTTTCCCACATTTTTAATCACATTGTTTATCATTTTACTGAATTTTAAGCTTTCTTTGCATGTTTTAGATAATAATGCTTTATCTGCTATGTCTTTTTAAAGCTTTCCCCCCCCTAAATCTCTGGCTTTTATCTTCTCTCTTTTGATATTGTCTTCATTTTGTCTTTGAAGTAGACAAGGAATTTTTAATTGTATTGAAGTGCAGCTTATCAAATGTTTATTTGATGGATTATTACTTTTATAATGCAAACAGTGACATTTTTTCTATTCTTGGACCCTAAAATCACTGCACTGTGACCATGAAATCAGAAGACAGTGCTTCTTGGAAGAAAAGCTATGACAAACCGTGACAATGTGTTGAAAGCAGAAACATCACTCTGCCAACAAAGGTCCATATAGTCAAGGATATGGTCTTCCCAGTAGTCATGTATGGATATACATGAAGGCCATAAAGAAGGCTGAGCACTGAAGAACTGATGACTTCAAACTGTGATTCTGGAGAAATCTCCTGAGAGCCCCTTGGACAGCAAAGATATCAAGCCAGTCAATCTTAAAGGAAATCAACCCCAAATACTGATTGGAAGAACATATGCTGAAGTTGAAACTCCAGTATTTTGGTCACCTGTGAAAAGCTGACTCATTGGAAAAGTCCCTGATACTGGGAAAGGTTTAAGACAGAAGGAGAAGAAGGCATCGGAGGATGAGATGGTTGGATAGCATCATTGATGCAATAGACATTAATGTGGGCAAACTTTGGGAGATGGGGAGGGACAAGCAGGCCTGGAGTGATTCAATCCACGAAGTCACAAAGATTCAGACACTACTGGGTGAATGAACAACAATAATAACTTCTATTCAGAGTATATTGTGTGAAATGCTAGGCTAGATGACCCACAAACTGGAATTAAGATTGCTGGGAGAAATATCAGCAACTTCAAAAACACAGATGATACAACTCTTTTTTGGTAAGGTTTCATAGATAAGTGATATCATATGATATTTATCTTTTTCTTTTTTTATAATTTTATTTATTTATTTATTTATTTTCTTTAAGTTATTGTGTTGGTTTTGCCATATATTGACATGAATCCTCCATGGGTATACATGTGTTCCCCTTCCAGAACCCCCTCCCCTGCATCCCAGTTCCATCTCTCTGGGTCATCCCGGTGCACCAGCCCTGAGCACCCTGTATCAAGCATCAAACGTGGGCTGGCATTTGATTTCACATATGATAATTTACATGATATTTATATTTGTTTGACTTGCTTCACTCAGTATGACAATATCTAGGCCCATCCATGTTGCTGCAAATGGCATTATTTCATTCTTTTTTTTTATGGTTGTGAAATATTTCATTATATATATACATATATATTATATATATAATATATATATAATGTATATATGTATATATATATTGTATACATACAATATATATATATACATATATACCACATCTTCTTTATTCATCCATCTGTTAGGGGAGATTTGGGTTGCTTCCATGTCCTGGTTATTGTAAATAGTGCTGTAATGAACAATGGGATGCAAGTATAATAGTGCTGCAATGAACAATAGGGTACATGTATATTCTGAAATTACAGTAAGCCCCATACATACAAACAAATTCCATTCTGAGAGCACATTTGTAAGTCCAATTTGTTTCTAAGTCTAAAAAGTTAGCTTGGGTACCCAACTAACACAATGGGTTATATAATAATGTACTAAAATAGGTTTGCAATAATTTTCACACAAATAATGCATAAACAATAAACACAAAAAATAAAGAAAACATTTTAATCTTACAGGATGGTACCTTAAAATTACAGTAATATAGTACAACAGCTGACATCCAATGAAGAGGCAAGAAGAGTTACTGACCAGGGGAGGGAGAAGAGGTGGGAGATGGTAGAGTTGAAGGATTTTCAGCAATAGAAGATGGACAAAATACACTTTCACTCATCTTCACATTGATATAAAATGGGTTTGCATCTTAGAGCTCACAACTTGGAAGGTTTATATGAGGGAGACTTGCTGTATGGTTTTCTCTGGATATAGGTCCAGGCGTGGGATTGTTAGATAATATAGTACCTCTATTTTCAGTTTTTTAAGGAACCTCCATACTATTCTCCATAGTGGCTATACCAAGTTACATTCTCACCTACATTATAGAATGGCTCCCTTTTCTCCACACCCTCTCTAGCATTTATCATTTGTAGATTTTCTGATGATGACCGTTCTGATCAGTGTGAAGGAATACCTCATTAGAGCTTTG
Source organism: Antilocapra americana (assembly GCA_007570785.1). NCBI lineage: Eukaryota > Metazoa > Chordata > Mammalia > Artiodactyla > Antilocapridae > Antilocapra > Antilocapra americana. The sequence goes on along the minus strand of ML661906.1, from coordinate 5,469,771 downwards.
GATAATTAGTGATATTGAGCATCTTTTCATGTGATTATTGACCATCTGAATTTTTTTTAGGGGGGGGGGAGAAATGTCTATTTAGCACTTCTGCCCCTGCCCTTAGTTTTCTTTTAAAATTGAAGTACAGATCCCAAATTGAAAAATAATATGTTTCATAAGTGTAGCCTATTACTTATATTTTCATGGAGCTCTACAGATTATCCTGCTTTGCATTCTGCCTGTAAATTGGGCATCTTTGGGTCCAAATAATAGTTGGCCTTTAGAACAAGATGTAAAATCATAGCTTGCTACTTATGCTAATCCACTGAATATGAAATATCTGTTGAGACTTCCCAAAACAATCAGTTTTGAATGATCTATACTTCCCGATGGAGGTATCAAATCAGACTGAGTTAGATGAAGTGAAACTGCTGTAAAAAAGCCATTATTTATCTCCAAAGAAGTGAAACAGAGCAACAAACAGTGCTTGTCTTATCCCATCCATCATGCACACAATTTTAAAGGGCTTGTAAGAGAACAGTAGATTAATAATGGACTCCTCTCTCAGAATTTTGAAAAATATTTTAACTTAAATTACAAGCATTCAATAAAACTCTTTATATTTGAATTTTGAAAACAGACCCAAAAAGGAAAAAAAAAAAAAAACTTTGAGCCTTCTTAATCCACTATTTTTATCAACTATTTGTTCAGTCGCTTAGTTTTGTCAAACTCTTTGTGACCCCATGAACTGTACCACATCAGGTTCCTCTGTCCATTGGATTCGCCAGGCAAGAATACTTTAGTGGGTTTCTAGTCCCTCCTTCAGGGGATCTTCCTGACGCAGCGTCTCCTGTGTCTCCTCTGTTGTAGACAGATTCTTTACCTGCTGAGCCATCAGAGAAGACTCAACTATACACTCAATTAAAGAATATCAAAGTCATTCTCCAAAATGAGCTTTGAGAAGTTACAGTAAGAATAACTTTATTATGGGAAATTCATCAGAAAGCCAACTTGATAGTCTGCTTCACCAAACTGTTGTAATCACAGGCAATGATAACCCTTAGACATATCAGTGGAGCTCACATACCATCCATTTAGTAAAGGTAACTTTATGTGATCTCAATGTGGTGTCTAATGACCTAGTCTGATGTAGAAGCAGACATTCTGAAGGAAGTTGTTCAACCCTAGTATATTAAGCTATATGTGTAGATGCAGTCTATTGATTCAGTCAATATTTACCGAGTTCCTACTATGTTCCAGGCATTATTTGGAGATATATCAGAAAGCTGAAACAGCAAAAGCTAAACTGAAATCACTTATTCTCAATTGGAGTAAGAAACAGTAAAATAAATAAATGAGTATATCATATGGTATGTTATGAAGAAACAAAGTGTTATGAGAAAAGCTAAAGAAAGTAAATTAAACAGAGTTTAGTAGAAAAAGTGGTTAAAATTATAAATAAGGTGGTCAAGTAAGGTCTTATTGAGAGGATACTATTTGGATAAATTCTTGATGAACTTGAGGAAATGAGCCAGGTTGATGATATCAGAATATTTCAGGAAAAGAAAACAGTGCAAAGGCCTCAACATGGAAGTATGTCTGGAGTGTTCAGAGACAGCAAGGTGGTTGAGTAGAATAAATAAGGGCAGAAGAATAGGAGCTAACATTAGAGGGATTAACAAAAGCCTGAATTGTGTAAGACCTTGTTTGACATTTGCTCGGAGTAAAATGCAGCACCACAGAAGTAGTGGAGGTTGCAAATAGACTGGCATGAAGTGATTAAATATTTAAAAGACTAACTGTGACTGCTACATTGAGATTAAACAGGAATAAAGCAGGAGTATAAGCGGGAAACATAAACAGAGGTCCTTACAATCTACTGAGTGGGGAAAAAAAAAAGAAAAAAACAACAATGTCTTGAATAAAGGCAATAATGGTGGAGAAGTTAATGGTGACAGATCTGAGACTTAATTAGAAGGATTTCCTGAATTACTAAATATAAATTTGAGGAAAATAAATGTTTTTACTCTTAGGGAGATTACTTTATTAGGAGACAGTGATGGTAACAGGTTTGAATGCAAAGAATCAGGGCTGGATTGTGTTATTTTGTGGTGCTTTATAAGCATTCAACTTAGGGCTTCCCTGGTGGCTCAGACAGTAAAGCGTCTGTCTGTAATGCAGGAGACCCAGATTCGATCCCTGGGTTGGGAAGATCCCTTGTAGAAGGAAATGACAGCCCACTCCAGTATTCTTGCCTGAAAAAATCCCTCGGATGGAGAAGCCTGGTTGGCTTTAATTTCAATGGTGTCACAAAGATTCGGACATGACTGAGCGACTTCACTTTCACTTTAATTTGTAAAGATAAGAGGTAAAGTAGCTTTTCTTTCCCTTTAATACATTGTGGAGAACTAAATTTGTTAAATATATTGGAATTTGTTAAATAATACTTAAACCAAATATTAATATGACAATAAAATGTCTAATTTTCCTTCTATATCATATTTTATTTTAATTAGTAAACAGTAACCCTATGTGTCTATTCTAATCACAGATATTCTATAGGCTTTAACATAATCTTTTCAAATGTGATTATTTTTGCCTTCATCTTAAGTATTAAGCAAATAAATAAACACTTTTTTTTTTACTAATTTCTCTGAAAAAAAAAAAACCTCTCAAATTAAGAAACTGAATATTAACATCTAACTTTGAATGTTCATTAACAACTTAGGAGAAGTTCTAATTAGGGCAGATTTGTTATTACATTTTTAAAGAAAATGTGTAAACCCCAGAGAGTGTCTAATTATGACATTACATACAGAAAAATGCTAAGAAAAAGTTTTGATTGTGCTGATAGTCTTCTCTTGTTAAACTAAATATTAAAGCTTCCTTAAAATGAATTGTCAAAATATGTTATATTCATGTTAAATACAAAAAATAAAGAAAAAATCTGTTATAAAATCATGCTGTAACATTTCTATCAAATCATATTAAATTTTCCCAAGTGACCAAGCATTAGAAATAAATTGTGATGTTTAAGTGAGTAGTACTATATTTTACTGATTCCAATACATCTGTAACATCAGGACAAGCCTTGTAATTTGAATTGAAAGTGATTTTCTTTTAAATGGTACTTGAACTAAAGGTGTTTTAACTATTAAAATGTTTGAACAAATTATGGTATAGTAGCAATTATTTACTATGCCATAATGATTACAATAAAACTTAGGATAAACTAATCAAACTTAACACATGGACCAAAAACTGGTCCAACTCAATGAAACTATGAGCCATGCCATGTAGGACCACCCAAGATGGATGGGTCATGGTGGAGAGTTCTAACAAAACAAAGTCCACAAGAGAAGGGAATGGCAAGCCACTTCAGTATTCTTGCCTTGAGAACCCCATGAACAGTATGAAAAGACAAAAGAAATTGACACTGAAAGATGAACTACCCATGTTGGTAGGTATCCAATATGCTACTGGAGAAGAGTGGAGAAATAATTCCAGAAAGAATAAAGAGGTAGAGCAGAAGCAAAAACAACACTCAGCTGTAGATGTGACTGGTGATGAAAGTAAAGTCTCATGCTGTAAAGGATAATATTGCCTAGGAACCTGGAAAGTTATGTTCATGAATCAAGGTATGTTGGAAGTGGTCAAACGGGAGATGGAGTAAAAATAGTTAACATAGACATTTTAGCAATCAATGAACTAAAATGGGTTGGAATGGAAGAATTTAATTCCTATGACCATTATATCTCTACTGTGGGCAAGAATCCCTTAAAAGAAATGGAGTACCCCTCATAGCTAACAAAAGAATCCTAAATACAGTATTTAAGTACAATCTCAAAAATGACAGAATGATTTCTGTTTGTTTCCAAGGCAAGCCATTCAATATCATAATAATCCAAGTCTATGACCCAATCAGTAATACCAAAGAAGCTGAAGTTGAATCAATCTAAGATGACCTATAAGATCTTCTAGAACTACCACCAAAAATGATGTCCTTTTCATCATTGGGGACTGAAAAGCAAAAGAAGGAAGTCAAGAGATATCTGGAGTAACAGGCAAGTTTTTCCTGGGAGTACAAAATGAAACAGACAAAGGCTAACAGAGTTTTGACAAGAGAACACACTGGTCATAGCACACCAGTGCCAACATCCTCTTCCAACAATACAAGAGATGACTCTACATGTAGACATCACCAGATGGTCAAGAGAGAAATCAGAGTGATTATAATTTTTGCAGCCAAAGACGGAGAGGCTGTATACTATACAGTCAGCAAAAACAAGATCAGGAGCTGACTGTGGCTCAGATCATGAGTTTCTTATTGCCAAATTCAGACTTGAATTGAAGAAAGTAGGGAAAACCACTAGATCATTCATGTATGACCTAAATCAAAATCCTTATGATTATACAGTGGAAGTGACAAAGAGATTCAAGAGATTAGATGTGACAGAGTGCCTGAATAACTATGAATGGAGGATCATGACATTATACAGAAGGCAGTGATCAAGACAATCCTTAAGAAAAAGAAATGCAAAAAAGCAAAATGGTTGTCTGAGGAAGGCTTAAAAATATCTGAGAAAAAAAGAGAAGCAAAGGCAAAGTAAAAAGGGAAAGATACAGATTTCTTTTTGAAAGCAGAGTTCCAAACAATAGCAAGGAGAGATAATAAAGCCTTCCTTAGTTAACAATGCAAATAAATAAAGGAAAACAATAGAATGGGAAAGACTAGAGATGTCTGCAAGCAAATTAGAAATCAATACCAAGGGAGTATTTCATGCAAAGATGGGCTCAGTAAAGTGCAGAAACTATATGGACCTAACAGAAGCAGAAGATATTAAGAAGAGGTGGCAAGAATACACAGAAGAAATATACAAAAATAACTTAATGACCCAGATAATCACTATGGTGTGATCCCTCACCTAGAGCCAGACATCCCAGAGTCTGAAGTCAAGTGGGCCTTAGGAAGGATCACTACAAGCAAAGAGGTGGAGGTGATGGAATTCCAGCTAAGCTATTTCAAGTCGTAACGGACCATACTGTTAAAGAGTTGCGTACTGTGCAATCAAATTTGCAAAACTAATTAGTGGCCATGGGACTGGAAAAAGTCAGTTTTCATTCCAATCCCAAAGAAAGGCAATGGCAAAGAATGCTCAAACTACTGCACAATTAGACTCATCACGCTGGCAAAATAATGCACAAAATTCTCCAAGTGAGGCTGCAACAGTATGTGAACCGTGAACTTCCAGATGTTCAAGCTGGATTTAGAAAAGGCAGAGGAAGCAGAGATCAAATTGCCACCATACACTGAACCACAGAAAAAGAAAGAGAGTTCCAGAAGAAAAAAAAAAAACTTCAATTTCTGCTTTATTGACTATGCCAAAGCCTTTGACTGTGTGGATCACAACACTGTGGAAAACTCTTCAAGAGATTGAAATACCAGACCACATTATGTGCCTCATGAGGAATCTGTATGTAGGTCAAGAAGCACCAATTAGAATTCGATATCGAACAATGGGCTTGTTCCAAATTGGAAAAGGAGTAGGTCAGGGCTGTATATAGTCATCCTGCTTATTTAACTTATATGCAGATACATCATGTGAAATGTTGGGCTGGATAAAGCACAAGCTGGAATCACGATTGCAGGGAGAAATATAGATAACCTCAGATATGCAGATAACACCACCCTTATGGCAGAGAGCGAAGAGGAACTAAAAAGTCTCTTAATGAAAGTGAAAGAGAAGAGTGAACTGGCTTGAAGCTCAGCATTCAAAAAATGAAGATCTTGGCATCCGTTCCCATCACTTCATGGCAAATAGATGGGGAAACAATGGAAACAGTAACCGGATTTATTTTGGAGGGCTCCAAAATCACTGCAGATGCTGACTGCAGCCATGAAATTAAAAGACACTTGCTCCTTGGAAGAAAAACTATGACCAACCTAGACATTTTATTAAAAAGCAGAGCTGACAAAGGTCCATATAGTCAAGGCTATGGTTTTTCCGGTGGTCATGTATGAATGTAAGAGTTGGACTATAAAGAAAGCTGAGAGCAGAAGAATTGATGCATCTGAACTGTGGTGTTGGAAAAGATTATTGAGTTCCTTGGACTGCCAGGAGATTCAACCAGTCCATCATAAAGGAAAGCAGTCCTGAATATTCTTTGGAAGGAATGATGCTGAAGCTCCAATACTTTGGTCACCTGATGTGAAGAACTGACTCATTAGAAAAAACCCTAGTGCTGGGAGAGATTGAAGGCAGGAAGAGAAGGGGGCAATAGAGGATGAGAAGCTTGGATGGCATCACTGATTTTATGGGCATGAGTTTGAGCAAACTCCTGGAGTTGGTGATGGACAGGAAAGCCTGGCACGCTGCAGTCCATGGGGTCACAGTCAGACATGACTGAATTAACCAAACAGTTATTTATTAAAATGTATCACATATGTAACAGGGCACTAGAATTTCTTAATAATTAAAAAGTATTCTTTCTTTCTGTAAATGAAGATACTGAGGCCTAGAGAAGCACAGTCAATACCTAAAATGACACGAGTAGAAAGTGACAGAAACAGAGTCATGTCCATGTCCTACTGTGTCCAAAAGTGTAATCTTATTCACTATACTGCATTTATTTTGACAACATTCTATGTAAGTCATTGCCACATTAATTGAGGGTTTAAAACCACAGCTTCTAGCTTAAGACCAAATGGAGTTATGGAGCTGAGGGTAGACAAACAAAACAGAGCCATAATCTAACACCTTACATTTTTAGTCTCCTCAAAGCTAACTCTGCCATATCTAATGGCCAATGTTTATGCCTTAGCAGAGTATTTACTTTGTCCCACAATCAGTTACAATACATACTCCAAGTTGCACTAAGCCACCTCTCTCATGATCACCTTGGACAGCCTGGCTAACTGCTAGATATCAATAAGATTAACAAGGGAATCTTCATTTGGTTCAGTTCAGACACTCAGTCATGTCGACTCTATGTGACCCCAAGGACTGCAGCACACTAGGCCTCCCTGCACATCACCAACTCCCAGAGCTTACTCAAACTCATGTCCATTGAGTTGGTGGTGCCATCCAACCATCTCATCCTCTGTCATCCCGTTCTCCTCCTACCCTCAATGTTTCTCATCATTGGGGTCTTTTCCAGTGAGTCAGTTCTTCACATCAGTTGGCCAAAGTATTGGAGTTTAAGCTTCAGTATCAGTCCTTATAATGAATATTCAGGACTGATTTCCATTAGGATGGACTGATTGGATCTCCTTGCAGTCCAAGGGACTCTCAAGAGTCTTCTCCAACACCATAGTTCAAAAACATCAATTCTTCTGTGCTCAGCTTTCTTTATAGTCCAACCCTCACATCCATATGTGACTGTTGGAAGCTTTGGACTGTTGGAATCCATAGCTTTGACTAGACAGACCTTTTTTGGCAAAGTAATGCCTCTGATTTTTACTATGCTGTCTAAGTTGGTCATAACTTTTCTTCCAAGGAGTAAGCATCTTTCAATGTTAAGGCTGCAGTTAGCAGCTGCAGTGATTTTGGAGACCCCCTAAAATAAAGTCTGTCACTGTTTCCCCTTCTATCTTCCATGAAGTGATGGGACCAGATGCTATGATCTTAGTTTTCTGAATGTTGAGTTTTAAGCCAACTTTTTCACTCTCCTATTTCACTTTCATCAAAAGGCTCTTTAGTTCTTCTTCGATTCCTGCCCTAAGGATGGTGTCATCTGCACATTTGAGGTTATAAATATTTCTCCCAGCAATGTTAATTCCAGTTTGTGCTTCATCCAGTCCAGTGTTACTCACGATGTACTCTGCATATAAATTAAATATAAGCAGGGTGACAATATACAACCTTAATGCACTCCTTTCCCGATTTGCAACGTCTCTTGTTCCATGTCCACTCCTAACTGTTGCTTCCTGAAGTGCATACAGATTTCTCAGGAGACAGGCCAGGTAGTCTGGTATTACCATCTCCTGAAGAACTTTCCAGTTTGTTGTTATCCATATAGTCAAAGGCTTTGGCCTCGTCAAAAAAAAGCGGAAGTAGATGTTTTTCTGAAACTGTTTTGCTTTTTTGATGATCCAACGGATGTTGGCAATTTGATCTCTGGTTCCTCTGCCTTTTCTAAAACCAGCTTGAACATCTGGAAATTCACAATTCACATACTGTTGAAGCCTGGCTTGGAGAATTTTGAGCATGACTTTACTAGCGTGTGAAATGAGTGCACTTGTGGAGTAGTTTGAGCATTCTTTGCCATTGCCTTTCTTTGGGATTGGAATGAAAGCTGACCTTTTCCAGTCCTGTGGCCACTGGTGAGTTTTCCAAATTTGCTGACATATTGAGTGCAGCACTTTCACAATATCATCTTTTAGGATTTGAAATAGCTCAATTGGAATTCCATCACCTCCACTAGCCTTGTTCACAGTGATGCTTCCTAAGGCCCATGTGACTTCACATTCCAGGACGTCTGGCGCTAGGTGAGTGATCACACCTACGTGATTCTTTGGGTTTTGAAGATCTTTTTTGTATAGTTCTTCAATGTATTCTTGCCACTTCTTCTTAATACCTTCTGCTCTGTTAGGTCCATACCATTTCTCTCCTTTATTGTTCCCAGTTTTGCAAGAAGTATTCCCTTGGTATGTCTTACATTCTTGTTGAGATCTCTAGTCTTTCCCATTCTATTGTTTTCCTCTATTTCTTTGCATTGATCACTGGGGAAGGCTTTCTTTTCTCTCCTTGCTATTGTTTATAGCAAGGATCTTCATTACTTGAGTTTTAAAACTCAGTCTCTTTGGTTTCTGAGATATCAGCAATATTTGTTGGGATTTTCTATCAGTTTCTAACATAATTTGAATCTCTACACAGTCCCATTGGGGATATGGGAGGAAAAAGAGAATTATTAATGCTTCTTGTAGTCTTTTCTTGGCCAATATTAACAATCCCTATTCATGATTGAAACTACACCTCCAGCAGTGAACTTAGATGGAACATCAGACTGTATATCTGCACATAAATCTCCATAAAGGTATTTGTCATGTGAAACAAAAATATCTCTTTGGGGAGTTAAGTATATTTATATCTCAGTGGCACTACCATAAATGGCCAATCATCCTGAAAGAATGTAGTCAGACCAGCTACCAACGTCTTCAAAGACTATGCAACACCCAAAACTGAAAGCAGAATCATACAGAACTGGATATTGTTTTCATCATATTATTTAAAAAATTATATGCTTTTATGACGTATAAACTATCAGAGTGATTTCCTCTCTAGATAATATGAGATTCCAGTAAATATCAAGAAGGCTTAATATTGATTCCCACTTAGGAAATAATTTGGTCCATAAATTTTGCTTAAATATAATCCTTATCTAGAGTAAGAACTGTAAAATATGTGGATAAGACAATCGGTTCCAAACAACCAAGCCAAAAAGGCAAAGATAAACTATATTTTGGAAGCTAAAGGTGTTAGAGGAGACGATATTAAAGGTTTAGTCACTAAGTCATGTCTGACTCTTGCAACCTCATGGACAGTAACCCACCAGGCTCCTCTGTGCATGGGATTTCCCAGGCAAGAATACTGAAGTGGGCTGCTATTTCCTTCTCCAAGGGAATCTTCCTGTCCCAGTAATCAAACTCAGATCTACTACACTGCCAGTGGATTCTTTACAAAGTGAGACACCAAGGTATGTGTAAAATGAAAAAGGAAAAAAAAAGATGACTCTAAACAAGCAGAAGTGAGGAGAGAAAAGAAGCAAGATATGGGTACGAGGTAAGGACTATTAGGAGTGAAAAACTGCAAATTCTACTTCCTAGCCATTAAATTCTATGTGGCTTTCATTCTATATCACAGTGGAAAGAACTCTGTAGTTTCTGCCTTCTGTCTGCAATAAGAAAATAAACTAGATTTACCTACAGTTTACAGATTAGAGAAATGAAAATGAAATAAATGAATTTAGTAAGACTTAGAAAAAAAGAATGAAAAAATTTACCTAGTGTTACCAGTATTTTCAATTTCTCCTCAATCACATGTTAAAGTGTTTAAATAGGACCCAAAATCTAAGAATAATGTTATGTTTATTTTATAAACAAAACAAGTATCTGATCAATGACATAAAATATTTTTGGCAGTTTGTTCCTCTTCTCACCACAGTAAAAAAAATGAATAAATAAAGTAATGCTTCATATCCCTTTATTTTCATACTCTGCATTCTTCATAAAATATATTTCATTTAAAAATATCTGAAAGAATATGAAACACATTTTTCTTATTAGTTAACATTTAATTTTTAATATATACATAGCAATTTAATTGCACATACTTTTCTGGCATAAGATCTTGGTATAATTGAACACATATCAGTCATAATTATGTCATGATAATGTCAATTTGGTTTAAAGTCTAGCTTTCTAAATTGCATTTTTAGAAACAGAATTTCTTAATGTGTTTTGTGTCTTTTATGAACATTCCAAATTGTTGGTTTTGGATAATTCTATTATGCAGTGTTCATTCATTTATAAATCTATTGGCAGAATTACCCAACTAAAAATAATGTACCTATATTCCTATTGTTGGAAATTCAAAGACAATTAAGTCAAAAACCTAGAATCAAATTACTTAGCCAGATAAGGGAAACCATGCCAAACAATGAATTTGGGAGGATATGATACATAACATAAGATAATTTTGTTCTAAGAAAACAAATAAAATAGAGAGTGATTCTTTCTGGACAGTTTGTAAAATAGTCTAGATAAGAAAACTTAATCTGGCTCATAAAATAAGGTAGCACATATACACAAAGAAAGCACAGTAATGCACTTATATTGTCTAATTGTATTTCTTTGGAGATTTGCAGAACTAACACCATTAATAACAATTTGTTTAAATACCATTCATTGATAAAGTATTATGAACAAGTGCTCCTTATCCTTTCAGAGTTCTAATTGTCAGGCTACACCTTTTTTTTTTCTAAATTATAACAATTTTGACATTTTGGATATGCTAATTATTATTTTGTGTATCCATGCATCTTTTCCACGAAGTCAAATTGCAGTAATTATTGTGCTTATATAAAGCATATATATTCAAATAACCAACATTTTGCAAATAATTTAACAAAGAATGCTCTATATTTTATGTTAAAGTACAGCTTTCTGTCTTAAGAGAGAACTTTTCTTGTCAACATGTGAGGAAAAACACACTTGTAAATAATCCCATTGCATTAAAAGGGCAAGCATATTCTGCAGCAAGTACCCTGCGTACTAATGAGTTCCATTCTGAAAGTGCATCCATAAGTCCAATTAGTTCCAAAGTCCGACAAAGTTAGCCTGGGTACCCAACTAACACAATCAGCTGTACTGTACTGTACTGTAATAAGTTTATAGTATTTTTCACAAAATAATACACAAACACACACATACACAAAATGAAAACATGTAAACCTTACAGTACAGAACCGTGAAAAGTACAATAGTCCAGTACAAAGGCTGGTATGCGGGGGCTGTATCTAAGGCACAGACAAGGACTCCTGATTGGAGGAGGGAGGTGGAAGTGGAGATGGCAGAGATGGAGGGTCCTCAGGAATAGGAGAGAGAGGGCAAGCTGCAGTTCCATTCATGACTCACAAGGATGGAGTACAAGTTAGCATCTTTGAAAATTTGTAATTTGAAGATTTCTTTGCAGAGGGCTTGTATGTTTCAGTTCAGTTCAGTCGCTCAGTCGTGTCTGAATCTTTGGGACTCCATGAAATGCAGCACGCCAGGCCTCCTTGTCCATCACCAATTCCCAGAGTTCACCCAAACTCATGCCCATTAAGTCAATGATGCCATCCAACCATTTCACCCTATGTTGTCCCATTCTCTTGCCCTCAGTCTTTCCCAGCATCAGGATTTTTTCAAATGAGTCAGTTCTTCGCATCAGGTGGCCAAAGTATTGGAGTCTCAGCTTCAACATTAGTCCTCCCAATGAACACCCAGGACTGATCTCCTTTAGGATGGACTGGTTGGATCTCCTTGCAATCTAAGTGATTCTCAAGAGTCTTCTCTAACACCACAGTTCAAAAGCATCAATTCTTCTGCACTCAGCATCCTTTATAGTCCAACTCTCACATCCATACATGACTACTGGAAAAACCATAGCCTTGACTAGATGGACCTTTGTTGACAAAGTAATGTCTCTGCTTTTTAATATGCTGTTTAGGTTGGTCATAACTTTCCTTCCAAGGAATAAGTGTGTTTTAGTTTCATGGCTGTAGTCACCATCTGCACTGATTTTGGAGCCCAAAAAGATAAAGTCAGCCACTCTTTCCACTGTTTACCCATCTATTTGCCATGAAGTGATGGGACCAGATGTCATGATCTTAGTTTTCTGAATGTTGAGCTTTAAGCCAACTTTTTCACTCTCCCCTTTCACTTTCATCAAGAGGCTCTTCAGTTCTTCTTCACGTTCTGCCATAAGGGTAGTGTCACCTACATATCTGAGGTTATTGATATTTCTCCTGGCAATCTTGGTGCCAGCGTGTGCTTCATCCAGCCCAGCATTTCTCATGATGTACTCTGCATTTAAGTTAAATACGCAGGGTGACAATATACAGCTTTGACCTACTCCTTTTCTTATTTGGAACCCATCTGTTGTTCCACGACCAGTTCTAACTTGCCTCCTGACCTGCATACAGGTTTCTCAAGAGGCAGGTCAGATGGTTTGGAAAAATTCTTTCAGAATTTTCCATAGTTTATTGTAATCCATAGAGTCAACAGCTTTGGCATAGTTATTAAAACAGAAATAGATGTTGTTTTTTTCTGGAACTCTCTTGCTTTTCCAATAATACAAATGATGTTGGCAATTTGATCTCTGGTTCCTCTGCCTTTTGTAAAACCAGCTTGAACATCTGGAAGTTCATGGTTCATGTATTGCTGAAGCCTGACTTGGAGAATTTTGAGCATTACTTTACTAGCCTGTGAGATGAGTTCAATTGCGTGGTAGTTTGAGCATTCTTTGGCATTGTCTTTCTTTGGGATTGTAATGAAAACTGACCTTTTTCAGTCCTGTGGCCACTGCTGAGTTTTCCATATTTGCTGGCATATTTAGTGCAGCACTTTCTAAACATCACCTTTTAGGATTTGAAATAGCTCACCTGGAATTCCATCACCTCCCCTTGCTTTGTTAGTAATGATGCTTGCTAAGGCCCACTTGACTTCACATTCCAGGATGTCTGGCTCAAGGTGAATGATTACACCATCCTGATTATCTGAGTTGTGAAGACCTTTTTTGTACAGTTCTTCAGTGTATTCCTGCCACCTCTTCTTAATATCTTCTGCTAGGTCTATATCATTTCTGTCCTTTATCGAGCCCATCTTTGCATGAAAAGTTCCCTTGGTATCTCTAATTTTGTTGAAGAGATCATTAGTCTTTCCCATTCTCTTGTTTTCCTCTATTTTTTGCATTGATCACAGACGAAGGCTTTCTTATCTCTCCATGCTATTCTTTGGAACTCTGCATTCAAATGGGCATATCTTTCCTTTTTTCCTTTGCTTTTTTCTTCTCTTCTTGTATTCTGAAAAGGTCCCAATAGTAGGGAGGGACCAATGAAATTTACATTTGTCATTTAATAGAGTTATTTAACATTTATTCTCTTTTTATCTTTGCATGCATTTGTTCCCTTCATCTTTCATGCAAACCAGCATTATTGGTCAAGTTGTCCTATCTCATTCAAATCTCAGCTGTAAGCTATATTTAGTAAGTTAGATATTGTTTAATAATTATTAATGTTTTTTAATATAATATTTGGGCAACCGTAATGAAGGCATTTTGTTAATGTATGGCTACTTTCCCCCATGAAACAAAGATATAAATTAAGTATGATTAATACTGTAAAATGGATCTGTATTTTTCTACTAAATTAATATAATTAACATGAGGGTTGGTTTAATTTTCATGAAAATAGCCAACTATACAAAATTTCTTTATATTTTTAGATGAATAAATTTACTCTAGTTTAGGTTTTATAAATATGTATAAATAGAAAAATACACTTTCATTTCTTAATTTATTGCTTTCACTTCTGTGCTTTAAAATTCTGTTTAGCTTAGCATAATATTTTGAGTAAATATTTTAAATATACAATTTAACTGCAACTAATTACAGATGCAGTGCATATTTGTGATTGAGTCTCTTAACTTTTTAAATTACTGATGTACAAGAAATGTTACTCCATTTGTAATTTCATTAGCTGAAGGATACTTTTATAATCCCTTAATTTGGGGCAAATTTTATGGCATGCTCTGAATTTACATATTAGATATATTTTAATTTTTTCTAACATTTTGGGAAGAAAACATCAATTGATGATTTACTTAACATAAAAAAATAGAGCATATTTTGTTTAATTATTGACAAAATACTGGTTGTTTAGATATAAATGCTCTATATAAACACAATAATTAGATGCTAACAGATTATCATGCACAATAAATAGATTTTAAAAATTATATACAAATTGAAAGAAATAAAAGAAGTAATAAATACATAAGCACCTAACTTGTTCTTGGTACATAGTAAATGATCATTAAATTCTTGCTAAATAAACACTGGCACTTAACACATTTTCTCTTCTAAAATCATAACTTGAGATAAGTACTACCACTTTCAAAGTTCAGATCAGGAATTTGTATCAAAAAGGCTAATATCTTAAAAGAGGGAACTTCTCAAAATATACTATGTAATTAAGTTAAATCTGACTCCCAAGAAAACACTGTGTCATTCCTCTGATAGCATTGTATTTTTTACACATGATATTATACCCACAGCTAGGCAGCTGAATTTAGTTAAATCTTTAATTCTAATAGGAGATAGAACAAGGTAAATGTTCACTCCACAACAGATTACTACATAAAAACTATTAGATTAGTCACATACTTCTATATCTACACCACACCTGCACACTTTGTTTTGGACCAAGATATTATACTGATGGGGCTTCCCTGGTGGTTCAAACTACGAAGAATCAGTGTGCAATTCAGGAGACCCAGGTTCTATATCTGGGTTGGGAAGATCACATGGAGAAGAAAATGGCTACCAGCTCCAGTATCCCCGCCTTCCTGGCAGGCTACAGTCCATGGGCTCCCATAGACTTGGGCAAGACTAAGAAACTAACACTTTCACATCCACATTATACTCATGGGGGCAAGTGTTCTAAGAAGTATCATGATGCTTGACAAGAAATTCTCAGAATCACCTTCAGTTGTGTTTTCCATCGATTAATGGGTAATATTTTATACCTACAGAATCAGTACTTTATTTGTAAGGACTCAGCTCTTTTAAAGCATAGTATGTCAGAAATTGAGACATACTCAACAGTTTAATCTTTTTAAGTAAAAATTGGATTAATTTATTGATCTCCTATTTCAGGTAAGACACAATTTTAGAGGTGGTTATTAGTTTTTAGAACAAGAAGTTTGGGTTTATTATGCTGTGTACACTCAAAATTCTATAATTATCTCTTGGGAGATATCCTCTTTTAAAATCCCTCTTCAGCTCACATTTTCTTAAGGCTCAGAGTGTCATATACTCTTGGTTTCTTAAGCACACAGGTCGATCAAAATTAAGTGTTTCAATTTGACTTTAATTGAACTATGACAGAATCACTGTTCAATTCGTTATTCAGATAGCTGTCAAATTTTTGCTGTTGTGGTTATCACAATAAAATTTCTAACTAAATGAAAATGAGTCATACCTTCATTAATTTGAAAATTATTATTAATTGCAGTCCACATCACAGCAGTTCAACTGAAGGATAACAGCCTTGATCTAACTTTAACTTAACCTGTCAATTGATGAATTGTATAATTTCTTTTAACTGGTGCTTATTGAGGAACTCCCAAGTTATTTGTTAGACTTCAGGCATCCACAGACATAGAAGCATTAACTCAGACATCTTATGTGTACAATCTGGAGGGGAAGGGAAACATCCATTGCTAATCTCATTGCAATCAATTAGGTGTTTACAATCTACAGGAGACTGATATGAAAGGACACACAAGGGTCTCCTAAACCAGAATGGATGTGGTCATATGCTATGATAGAAGTAGTACTATGTGGTAGTAGAAAGTCTGTTGATTCTGAAGTTCATAACATTTTTTATCAATCCTATATATGCATATTATTTCCATTTTCTGAATGAAATAAGAGTCAAAGCTAAGAGTTAACATTGCAAAACTATTTTAACAATTAAGGAACTATTATACGTGACAGGAGCCTTGTGAAACAGTATGAGATTATAGATAGGATTTGAAAGTTACTGCCAAACATATGAAGTTTGATAGCTGTGTAACTAACTTGGAGAAATTAAGACGTTTCTAAAAGCCTCTATCACATAGAAGGCACTAAAGAAATAAAAAATATGAATGACCCTTTCTTAAAAAACTAAAATTTGTACATAATTTCTTCCCACATTTCACCACATCATGATATTATATGAACAACTGCTGTTTTGTGTTTCTTGCACCCAATCAAACACTTTCAATTCACTAACATTTTGTTGTCTTAAAACTCTCAAAAAATCCAAGAGAAGCTAAATTTTTTTTTATCACTGTTGTCTAATAATTTCTACATAGGTACTAAAATCCTAAAAAAATAGCTTCTAGATTCATATAGAAGCTTTTTGGGTCATTCTAGCTTAAAAACATGCTTCCACAGCAAGGAATTTTAAGTATATAAATGGATGACATGTGATATAACTGTAGACAATTCACAGACTTTTTTTTTTTAATCTACTCAGTCACTTTACGTCTTTTGACTGGAGAATTTAATTCTTTGACATGCAAAGAGATTTTTGATAGGCATCACCAATGCAATGGACATAAACTTGGGCAAACTCTAGGAGGTGGTGGGGAACACAGAGGCCTGGTATACTGCTGTCCATGGGGTTGCAAAGAGTTTCAGAAATGACTGGGTGACTGAACAAAACTTGCACTTATTGCCATTTTGTTACTTGCTTCCCCCTTACTTTTGTAGTTATCTCTTTCTTTGTTGTTCTTTTAGTGCCTTCTCCTGTGGTTTGATGATTTTCTTTAGTGTTTTGTTTAAGTATTTCTCTCTCTCTGCTTTTTTTATATACATTGCATGTTTTTATTATTATTATCACATAGTCCAGATATGTTGACCTGTAACTATATCTCTTTGTTTTAAACTGATAATCATTTAGTCTAAACACATTCTAAGAGCTCTACATTTTATTCCACCCCCATTTTCATATTTTTTGTCATATTTTATATCTTTTTATCTATTCCTTACCTATTTACTGTTACAGTTGATTTTGCAATTTTATTGTTAGCCTTTGCACTAGCTTATTTAAGTGGTTGAACCACTGTCTCTACTATTGAACTGCCTTTACCGATGGAATTTTTCTCTTCTTATTATTTCTTATTGCAGTCTTTCCTTTTTTTCACTTAAAGAAGGCTCTCTGACACTTCTTTTACAGTGAGGTTAGTACTGATAAACTCTTAGTTTTTGCTTGTCTGAGCATTCCCTGACATTTCCTTCATTTCTGAATGATAACCTTGCTGGGTAGAGTATCTTAGATTATAGCATGCATGCATGTATGCTAAGTCACTTCAATTATGTCCAATTCTTTGTGATCCCATGGACTGTAGGCCACCAGGCTCCTCTGTCCATGAGATTTTCCAGGCAATAATATTGGAGTGGGTTGTCATGCCCTCCTCCAGAGAATCTTTCCAACCAGGGATCAAACCTGTGTCTCTTACATT
The DNA here is from genome assembly GCA_007570785.1 of Antilocapra americana. Taxonomy (NCBI): domain Eukaryota; kingdom Metazoa; phylum Chordata; class Mammalia; order Artiodactyla; family Antilocapridae; genus Antilocapra; species Antilocapra americana. The sequence continues at coordinate 5,452,016 of ML661906.1, read as the reverse complement.
TCCTTCACTGGCAGATGAGTTCTTTACTACTAGTGCCACCTGGAAGGGTTTTTTGCTCTTTTCATCAGTTTCTACTGAAAACTCAGCTGGTAACCTTGTGGAGGTTCCTTCATGTGGGACTCTGTTTTTCTCATACTGATTTTAGAATGCTTCACCTTTCATATTTTCCATTTTAATTATACTATGCCTTGGTGTGAGTCTCTTTGGGTTCATCTTTTTTGAGATCTCTGTTCTTCCTATAACTGGATGTCTGTGTTTTTCTACATGTTCATGGAGCTATCAAACATAATTTCATCCCTTTTGAGACTCTTATAAAGTGAACATTAGTAGACTTGATGCTGTCTCAGAGGTCACTAAAACTTTTCTTATTTATTTATTTATTTTGATCTTCTAATTGCCTAGTTTCCATTATTCTATCTTCTTGATGGCTTATGTGTTCTTCTGTATCACTTAATATGCTGTTAGTTTCCCCTTTTGTAATTTTTTAAAAAAAATTCAGTTACTGTATTCTTGAGCTCTGACAGGTTCTCAAATTTTATATATTTTAAAAATTCTCATTGTGTTAATTGATTCCTTTCCCCAGTTCAGTTGACATTCTTATCACTGTTACTTTGGATTCTTTATCAGGTAAATTATTTACCTCTGTTTTATTAGAGTTTTTCAGGTTTTTTTTTCCTTGCTTTTTCAATTAAATCATGTTCATATTTGTTTACCTTTCTCTGTCTCAATGAAACTGAGTGAAACAGTTACCTATTCTAGTCTTGAAACTGTTACCTATTCAGAGCTTCCCTGATAGCTGAGTTGGTAAAGAGTCTGCCTGCAATGCAGGAGACCCCAGTTCCATTCCTGGGCTGGGAAGATCCCCTGGAGAAGAGATAGGCTACCCACTCCAGTATCTTGGTCTCGATAATTCTAAGGACGGTATAGTCCATGGGGTCACAAAGAGTCAGATATGACTGAGCGACTTTCAAAATTCTGATCTTAAAGACATCTTCTTCTTTTTTTATTTAAATTGTTTTATTGCAACAAATTCAAGAAAAACTTTGTTTTTCTTTAAAATATTGTGTTGGTTTTGCCATACATTGATAAATCAATAACAAAACAGAATCTGGATCACAGGGAACATGCTCACAGTTGAGCTGAAATTTCATTCTGATAGTAAAGAAGACATATATGTAAGATATAAATTGTACATACTATACTGTTAAAATGCAGAGAGTAAGTATATAAAACTTTGCTGACTGCATTCTGTCTATATGTAAAATTTTAAATGTGCTGCTTAGGTAAAATCAAATCAGCAAAATGTACATGTCAATTGCAAGATAACTAATAACACTGAAGGAAAAATATGAAAGCATGTATATTCTCATTATATTAATTATCTACAGTATGCATGGTCCTGCCGTGGGTATACATGTGTTCCCTTCCAGAAACCCCTCCCACCTCCCTTCCCATTCCATCCCTCTGGGTCATCCTGGTGCACCAGCCCTGAGCACCCTGTATCATGCATCAGACTTGGGCTGGCGATTCATTTCACATGTGATAATTTACATGTCACAGTGTCATTCTCCCATATCATCTCACCCTCGCCCTCTCCCTTAGAGTCCAAAAGACTGTTTTATACATGCGTCTCTTTTGCTGTCTCACATACAGGGTTATCATTACCATCTTTCCAATTCCATATATATGTGTTAGTATACTGTATTGTTGTTTTTCCTTCTGGCTTACTTCACTTTGTATAATAGATTCCAGTTTCATCCACCTCATTATAACGGACTCAAATGTATTCTTTTTAATGGCTGAGTAATATTCCATTGTGTATATGTACCACTGCTTCCTTATCCATTCATCTGCTGATGGACATCTAGGTTGCTTCCATGTCCTGGCTATTGTAAACAGTGCAGAGATGAACATTGGGGTACAAGTGTTTCTTTCAGTTCTGGTTTCCTCTGTGTGTATGCCCAGCAGTGGGATTGCTGGGTCATATGGCAGTTCTATTTCCAGTTTTTTTAAGGAATTTCCACACTGTTCTCCATAGTGGCTATACTAGTTTGTATTCCCACCAACAGTGTCCAGCATTTATTGCTTGTAGACTTTTGGATAGCAGCCATTCTGACTGGTGTGAAATGGTACCTCATTGTGGTGTTGGTTTGTATTTCTCTGATAATGAGTGATGTTGAGCATCTTTTCATGTGTTTATTAGCCAGCTGTATGTCTTCTTTGGAGAAACATCTGTTTAGTTCTTTGGCCCACTTTTTGATTGGGTCGTTTATTTTCCTGGAATTGAGCTGCAGAAGTTGCTTGCATATTTTTGAGATTGTTTGTCTGTTGCTTCATTTGATATTATTTTCTCCCATTCTGAAGGCTGCCTTTTCACCTTGATTTTAGTTTCCTTTGTTGTGCAAAAGCTTTTAATTTTAATTAGGTCCCATTTGTTTATTTTTGCTTTTATTTCCAATATTCTGGGAGGTGGGTCATAGAGGATCCTGTTCTTTCCTGTAGAATCCCACGGGCAGAGGAGCCAGGTTATGGTCCATGGGGTCATAAACAGTTGGACATGATCGAAGTGGCTTAGTATTCACTCAAGCATGTACACATGTGGGTTGGGAGGCATGCTGGATTTGTCCTGGAAATCTAGCAGAGCCTCAGAGAGTTTTCAGCCTGCTGTGACTGAGAGTAGATACATCTGTGCATGCATTCTTGAGGAGTAGAGTTTCAGTATCTTATTGCTCTCCACTAGGTCTCACTGGTTTTTAAGCCAGTAAGGTGGCTCATCCTCCCTCTGTCAGACTCAGGTCTGAGGTGTCCAATATGTGACTCCTTCCCTCTTCTGTGTCCCCCAGTAAAGGTGTGGTCCTAATCAGATTGATGTTTCTCAGTTACCACCAGATACATGTCAAAGTTTCTCTTATTCTTGTTGCAGAAAAGCTATTCTGCTAGTCCCCAGGACAGTTTCAATGGGAGTCACTCTATAGTTGTACTATTGACATTTTCAGGAGAGGATGTGAGCCCAGCAACCTCTTGACTTGGCCATCTTAATCTCTGAACCTAGTCTACCTAACCCAATCTTACTTAATCTCTGAATTTATCCACCTTTGGTGTAAGGTGTGCACTTACACCTAAACACATAGCATGGATAATTCAATTAATTTGTAGTATGCATATCATGAAATATACATGTTTGTGTATATCATGTTATGTATGCACATATATAATACATGTTTTAACATGTAACCCATAATTCAAATGCAATCTATGACTTTGGTGAGCAAAAATGAAGACCGCATTTGCATGGTATCCAGAACGGATTTTGAGAAGAAGCAATTCACAATTCAATTCTCTCCAAAACAAAATGTCAGCTTTTGACTGGTCCTGTAGCATAAATCAGAAAGAACTCATACACTATTTTAAGCTATAATGGAAATGCATTGAATGTAACTGATGAGTGGCTGACTGAGCTCATATGTCTATAAAAGCAATTTAAGTGTTGAAACAGATTTCTTGGAATCCCTTAGAGGACAGAATTATTTTCTGTATATTTTGAAAATCACCTTTGAAACAAATGATGGGACAGAAAACAACAACAAAATACTGCAAATATGTTTCCACTGTGCAACTATTTGAACAATGTTTCTGAAATGCATATGCTTGTATTTTATCCTTTTCATTCGTTTGATCTTCATAGCTCCACAGTATGAGAATGAATCCGCATATCTGTTTATCTGTCTCTGGTTATTTATAAGCTCTGTATTCATGCAAACATATATGGACAAACATACACAGGTTTATTTAGAAAAGAACCATATTAAATATCTGTACACTCAGCCTACACACAGACACATGTATGCAACAGGGGGTAGGGTATCACACTTGGAAGGAATATAAGTATATCAGGTCAACATGTGCCCAGATGGAATAGTATCACAAATATTTTTGAATATAGGGACCCATAACCATTGTTATCATGCATACTGTAGATAATCAATATAATGAGAATATACATGCTTTCATATTTTTTCCTTCAGTGTTATTAGTTATCTTGCAATTGACATGTACATTTTGCTGATTTGATTTTACCTAAGCAGCACACTTAAAATTTTACATATAGAAAGAATGCAGTCAGCAAAGTTTTATATACTTACTCTCTGCATTTTAACAGTATAGTATGTACAAATTATATCATATATATATGTCTTCTTTACTATCAGAATGAAATTTCAGCTCAACTGTGAGCATGTTCCCTGTGATCCAGATTCTGTCTTGTTATGTAGTTTCACAATTCGAAGTAGATTTATGGATATAAAATTAGACAATGCTATAAATACATTCAAATATGAATTTTTAAAATGATTTTTAATAGGCAAAATTAGTGGATGTGGACTAACTATATCAATTCTTAGGACTGATGACAAGTGAACATTTATCATTTTAGTTTTGGGATATCATTAACATAAAGTTAATGTATCACATGAACTGGCTTGACTTGTTCTGCATTCAGTAGCTTATTGATAGCCTAATATCAGAGTATTACTGCTATCCTTGTATAGTACATATGTTTGGTATATCAAGGTTAAAGATTAAACCTGTGAAATAACAATGGGCTCCTAGAGTTACTAGACTAACATTTGTTTAAAAGAGAGATTTTAAATAAGTTTCAGAGATAAGTAAAATTAGTGTTGGTTAGAAATCTGATAGTAAGTATCCTTAGAATAACTATTTATTTAGTTAATGAAATATAATCAAGTGATATTTATTGATAATTTAATTAAAGGATGAGACTAAAATATTTTTATTGCAATTATAAGATGTTAACAAGAAAAAATTGATGATATAAAACATTGATTTGCATATTATCTGAGACTATACAATGACAGAATACAAATACCTAATTTGTTCTAGAAATAAGTAAAAAGTATCTCTAAGGATGCATAAACATAAACATGTAAAATAAAAAATGCTTATTTAAGACCAAATAAAAATAGACTCATTTCAATTGCAATGTAAGGAAAAGTGAAGCAATCAGTTTTCTCATTCCATGCATTTTATTTGAATAAACACAGCTGAAGAATAAATTGCTTCCTGTGACAACTACATTTTGAGAATGCTTATCTTTCATGATACACTTTGATGCAAAACTATGATATCTATTATGTGTTTCTTATAGAACTTTACATTTTCTAATTAAAATGAATCTTATCCCTATTGATTTATCACTCTAGGTTCTCAGAAGTGTTGAAACCAAATTCTGCCATTCTGCTCCTGATATTGTATCGCTAACCTGAAAATGGTACGATGAATGCTTCTTTCCTAGTCATAATAAAGTGTTGATTGAGGCAGGACAAGGAGCCGGAAAATCTATAACACATTACTAGATGTGTTTGTTGAGTTCACATAAATCTAGTTTCTTTTGATAATCTGATATGTTAATATATTGATTGTAATTTCAATTTATTTACTATTAGTGAGAGGAAAACATTTCACATATTTAAGGACTTTTATTATATATTTTGAAAAGTGGCTATTCATTACATTTGTCAAGTTTTCTATCAATTTTTTTCTTTTTATATTTCTCACCAATCTTTTAAGATTCCTTTGAGTCTTTCATCTATTGAAATGAAAATGAAAGTGAAAGTCACTCAGCCCTGTTCAACTCTTTGTAACCCCATGGACTATACAGTCCATGGAATTCTCTAGGCCAGAATACTGGAGTGGGTAGCCTTTCCCTTCTCCAGGGGATCTTCCCAACCCAGGGATTGAACCCAGGTCTCCCGTACTGCAGGCAGATTCTTTACTAGCTGAACCACAAGGGAAGCCTTTCATCTATTAGATATTTCAAATATTTCCCTCCAGTTTGCTAGATATGTTTCTGTTTTTAAACAATTTCTACATTGTTTTTGATTTGCAATGTAGAAATGTATTTTGAAGTCAAATTTATCAATCATTTCTCTATTGCATCTGAATTTTCAATCCTAAGAAAATCTTTCCTTACACTCATATTAAAAAGAATTTCTTCTGTTTCTTTTATTATTTGCAAGATGTCTTTCTTTATTTGATCCAATTGGAGGTTATTTTGGAGTATTATTTGAAGATTAATCCTCATTCTATCTTTTTCAAAATAGTTAACCAGTTGCCATGACAATTTTTATTAAAAAAAAATTGCCCCAGAATCCTGAGATACCACATTTATCAAACAGTTTTAAAATTTTATTTGTATTTAGGCCTTTCATTGGTCTACTTATTCATTTGCTATAATTCCACTTTTTTGACTTCAGGGTTTTCGTAGTAACCTAAGCCTTCCTTACAACTCAATTATAGACCTTAGCAATTGCAGACCTTTAATTTTAGACCTCAACAACTCAGCAATAATTTTATATTACTGCAGGTGAAAGTTTTGGAGATGCAGGAAATCTTTACTGAACTTGGAAATCCAGGATATTCAAATTTCTGTTTTGTTTCTTGATATGTTTCATTCTCATCATAGAGAAAGAAACAAGTTTTCAAAAAAGCTACACTTGAATTATAAGAGTAAGTTCAGAGCTTTGGAGATATGAAACAGAACTGCTCAAGAAAGATATTCGTGCCTGTGGGCTCTGTAGTATCTGACTCTTTATGAACCCCATGGACTTTCATTCTGTCTATGGAATTTTCCAGGCAAGAATACTGGAGTGATTTGCCATTTTCTCCTCCAGGGATCTTTCCTACCCAGGGAATGAACCCTTGTCTTCTGCATTGTATGTGGATTCATTACCTCTAAACCACCTGGAAAGAAAGGCACTAACAAAGGATATAAATCACCTGAAAGTCAAAATGCAGAAGAAAGAAAATTGAGAAGGATCATGAGATACTCTTCAAGAATATAATTACAAATTTGAATTGAGTAATGCTACTAAAATGTGTTTTTCAGTATCCTAGTAATTACCATAAATACATAACAGCATATGTCCAAAAGTAAAGGTTTGCCTTTTGATGTTTATTATAGCTTTGTTCATCTAATAGCAAATGTAGGACACACCCAGGTATCCTTCATTTTGAGAATAAATAAACAATGTTCATTTGTTGAAAGACAAAAAAAAGTCAACATGCAAAACTAATTCATGATAGAAAAAAAAAAGTCAGACAGTGGTTACCTCTGTTTATTGAGGGTAGAAACTGTGTGAGAAGGGGCAGAAGAGAAGTTTCTGTATTTATGGTAATATTATATACTGTGGTAGAAATCAGCATTTTTATATTAAAATATGCATGTATTTGTATATATTGTTTATTTCCCAAAAGTTAGCAAGTATACAAATAGATTTGTGAATCTCATTGATGGCAAAATGTTAATTGAAAAGAAGTATGTAAACAGATATTGAATTCTAGCTAACAAGATGCATGCTGAGCTTTTTAAGGAGAAATGCAGGATTTTATCAGTGTTTATAATTTGTTTTGAAATGCGTCAAAACACGACATAGAATAAATGATAAAAAATAAATAGATTATAAACAGTGATAAAACTCTCTTTATGTAAATATATTTAGAAAAGAAGAGTTGTAATTCTATTTCTTCCTTCTATGTCATTTTAAGTCATTTTTATCTCTTGCTGTAGTACTTTATGTATATGGGAAATATGGGTATAGGTGTCATGTTGCTATTAAGAAACTAATATACAAAATAAATATGATACAGACAGGCATACCCAACATATATCTGAATAACATAATTTCAGAGTATAAATTAAATTCTAAAAATAGAAATAGAAATAAGACCTCTATTGAAAAACTTACACATTTGGGGAAAAATAAATCATATCGCCGAGGTCTTTGGTAAATTCAGAAGAAATTTATGGGAATTTGGTATTCATTGATGTAAATGAAATAATCACTGTTTTTCTCATAAGTCCCTACGATGACACTCACATAATAATCCTTAAAATGCCACAAATCTTGCAAAAAATATTTATCTATAATTTTGGTTTACTTAAAGGGATTCTCTAGAGTTTTAACACAAATTTTCCTAAAAAAAAATTAAGCTCTTTTTCTCTATATGTCCCCATTGATTTGCAGTCTCTGAATCTGTTTTAATCCTCCTTTCACATTCTTCTCCTTAACAAATATCTTCCACAATTTTTCAATTTTTACTTAGGCTGCATCTGCAATCATGACAAATGCTGGGCTGGAAGAAGCACAAGCTGGAATCAAGACTGCCAGGAGAAATATCAATAACCTCAGATATGCAGATGACACCACTCTTATGGCAGAAAGTGAAGAAGAACTAAAGAGCATCTTGATGAAAGTGAAAGAATAGAGGGGGAAAGTTGGCTTGAAGCTCAACATTCAGAAAACTAAGATCATGGCATCTGGTCCCACCACTTCATGGCAAATAGATGGGGAAATGGTGGAAACAGTGGCTGACTTTACTTTGGGGGGCTCCAAAATCACTGTAGATGGTGACTGAGGCCATGAAATTAAAAGACACTTACTCCTTGGAAGGAAAGTTATGACCAGCCTAGACAGCATATTAAATAACAAAGACATGACCTTGCCAACAAAGGTCCATCTAGTCAGGCTATGGTTTTTCCAGGAGTCATGTATGGATGTGAGAGTTGAAACATAAAGAAAGCTGAGTGCAGAAGAATTGATGCTTTTGAACTGTTGTGTTGGAGAAGACTCTTGAGAGTTCCTTGGACTGCAAGGAGATCCAACCAGTCCATCCTAAAGGAAATCAGTCCTGCAAGTTCATTCGAAGGACTGACATTGAAGCTGAAGCTCCAATATTTTGGCCACTTGACTCATTTGAAAAGACCCTGATGCTGGGAAAGATTGAAGGTGGGAGGAGAAGGGGATGACAGAGGATGAGATAGTTAGATGGCATCACTGACTCAATACACATGAGTTTGAGTAAACTCTGGGAGTTTGGTGATGGACAGGGAGGCCTGGTGTCCTGCAGTCTATGGGGTTGCAAAGAGTTGAACGTGACTGGTGTCCTGCAGTCTATGGGGTTGCAAAGAGTTGAACGTGACTGAGTGGTTCATCTGCAATATACAGTTCACATGCAAGAGTTGTGTCCATTTATTTATTCATTTCATCTCCATTTCTTAATTAAAAACATTGGAACTAGTACAGGTAGATGCATTCCTACTCTCAACCAGTAATATTTTATTGAAGAATTAAAATTAGGGACCTATAAGGTCCACTTTTAGGGATTCCCAAGTGGTACTAGTGGTGAAGAATCTGCCTGCCAATGCAGGAGATGTAAGAGATGTGGGTTTGATCCCTGGGGAGGGAAGATCCCCTGGAGAAGGGGATGGCTACACACTCCAGTATTCTTGCCTGGAGAATCCCATGGACCGAGGAGCCTGGAGGGCTACCTCAAAGTCAGACATGACTGAAGCAACTTAGTATGCACACACACACTGTCCATTTTTGATATATAAAGTGCAAAGGAACTCAGATGTGAATGTTTTATATGTTCTATTAACTGATTCAGTGCTATTGACTTCCTTCATAGATCAGTTGGTAAAGAATCATCCTTCAATGCTGGAGACCCAAGTTTTGTTCCTGGGTTGGGAAGATCCCCTGGAGAAGGAGATAACAACACACTCCAATATTCTTGCCTTGGAAATCCCATGGATGGAGGAATTTGGCGGGCTACAGTCCATGGAGTCATAAGAGTCAGACACAACTTAGTGACTAAACCACGACCATTAACTGATTCTGCATTTTGCATGAGTTATATAGGATATATTGGCCAAGTATTTGGAAAGGCCATTATTTTATCTCCATTTATTTACAAAGAAAATAATGCCATGGACATTTTGTAACCTGTCTCCTTGCCCTTACCTATCTCATTGCTTTCTTTCTCATTCTCATTCTCATTCTTTTTCTTCTTCATAAAGGATTTAAAATTTTATGTTGAGATCTGAAAGATAAATAGATGTGGCACATCAAACCAAGATCAGAGAAAGCAGAGGAAACAGGAGGTTCAAGAAAACAGATACTTGAAAACACATGGCATAATATAAAACGAACACCCATTTAAACATTGTTGGAAGATGAGGTGCAATTGAAAGCATGATAAAGAGGAACACAGAAAAGATGGTTAGAAGAAAAATTTCAGCGTATGATATAATGTGCTATTTCAGAAGCTGAGAAAAGAACAATTATTGAAATACAGAGAGGTAACTGGTTACCAATATTTTGGCCACCTGACTCATTGGAAAAGACCCTGATGCTGGGAAGGATTGGGGGCAGGAGGAGAAGGGGAAAACAGAAGATGAGATGGCTGGATGGCATCACCTACTCGATGGACAAGGGTTTGGGTGGACTCTGGGAGTTTGTGATGGACAGAGAGGCCTGGCGTGCTGCGGTTCGTGGGGTCACAAAGAGTCAGACACGATTGAGCGACTGAACTGAACTGAACTGGTTAATACTGGCTTGCATGTGTGCTCAGTCATGTCTGATTCTTTGCAACCGCATGCACTGTAGCCCACAAGACTCCTCTGTCCATGGGATTATTCCAGGCAAAGATCCTGGAGTGGGCTGCTGTTTCCTCCTCCAGGGGATCTTTCTAACCCGGTGACTGAACCCGGGTCTCTTGTGCCCCCTGTATTGGTTGTGCTGTGCTTAATCACTCAGTTGGGTCCGACTCTTTGTGATCCCGTGGACTCTAACCCACCAGGCTCCTCTGTCCATGGAATTCCCCAGGCAAGAATATTGGAGCAGGTTATCATTTCCTCCTCCAGGGTAGCTTCCTGACCTAGGAATCGAACCTGCAATTACTGTTTCCCCTGCATTGCAAGCAGTTTCTTTACCACTAATGCAACTTGGGAATCCTACTAGGAGTTATTAAAGAAAGAACCTTGTACTGTGTTTTACCGAGGAGAGTTTCATTCTGTTTGGCCCCTGGTAATTCCTTGATTCTCTAGCAACTCCTCATGTACTTTGAAAGTTGGAAAGGAGAAAACTTTGATTTTTCTCGGGTCTTCCTGAAATTGGGAAAATGATATTGAATGGAAAGGATAGGAGGAAAATGTGGTACTAAAATGCTTAACGAATGTTATAAGAGTTTAGTTGTTGATCTCCTTTACTGATTAAAAAATACATATAAAAATAATGGTGAGGATTTCTAGATTTAACTGTATTAATTTCCTCAAGAAGTAGAATTTGGACACATCACAAGTTGACCTACAGACTGTAGCAATGAAATGTTTCAGTTTCCTAATATATATGTAAACGTTATGTTTGGACTTCCCTGTCGGTGCATTGATTAAGGTTCCACTATTATATTTCAGGGATCATTGGTTCTATCTCTGGTGGGGGAACAAAGATCCTACATGCCATGAGGCATTGCCAAAAACAAATAAAAAATTATGTTTATACCATATTGTAGTCTATTAAGTGTGCAGTAGTGTTATGTTTACTTTAAACAAACTTTAAAAAACATGCATTAATTTTAAAACAAAGCTTTTAGAAGAATGGTATCAATAGACTTGCTCATTGCAGAGTAGACACATCTTCAAATTGCAATATCTGCAAAGTGCAATAAAATGAAGTAAGCTTATATTCAAATCCTCCCAAGTCATATAACATATTTTGAGATTACTCACCAAGTGTATTCTACCATGTTTTGAATTATGTAGTGTAGATTTGATAAAAATGCATTAGAACTTTCTCATTTTTGCTTCACTAAAATACCCATGAAGATGTTACAGTTCAGTCCATTTTCACATCAGTTGGAATATTAATGTTGTGATGTTGCATTAGTTGGAATAGTTTCTGAACACTGTATATTCTAGCTGAATAAATGTACACTTGTTCACTCTTTTTAATACCAGCTGATGTAAAAATAAATTATGTATTTTAGCATATTTAGTGACCCAATAAAGCATTCATAAATTTTGCTTAAAATTCAAATTGTTCTATAACCTCAACTAAAATAATTGAATTATATTTTAAACTTTTAATGTTCTCAGTTGTCTAATAGAAACTGTAATAGTTCTTGCAGCAACAAAATATTTCATAAAGTGTGTTTTTCCCAGTTTTCAAAATTATAGTCTTGAAATTCTAAGGTGGTCACAAGTCATATTTGAATAATTTTAATATGTTTATTTTTCTTGTGTTTCCTCAAATGACTTCTTACAAAATTAAATATAGCATAGAAACACATCAAAAGCACTAAATAATTTCACTGTATGTGAAGATAATTTGAAAATAATTTTAAATGATAATTTCAGAAAGATTTGAAAAAAGTCACCATATTGTAAATATTAAAAAAAAAATAGTACTAAGATATGTAGGCAAAAAGAGAAGAAAAATGGACTCCCCATGTTGTCCAGTGCTTAACAATCTGCCAGTCAGTGCAGGGAACACAGATTTGATTCCTGGTCTAGGAAGATCCCATATGCTGCTGGGCAACAAAGCTCCTATATCAAAACTGCTGATCCCACACACTTCAACTACTGCAGCCTGAAGACCTTGAGCCCATGTTCTGCCACAAGGAAAGCCATCACAAGGAGTAGTCTGTGTACCACACTGGAGAGTGATGCACTCTACTTGATGCATATAGAGAAAGACTGAATGTAGCAATGATGATCCAGTGAAACCAAAAGTAAATAAATACATATAAATATTTTTAAAAGAGACAGAAGAAAAAAAATACTGGACTATGTACACTGATAAAATGCAGAAAATGATCAGGAAAATAAAATTGAGGGCTTTGGGTTTTTTCCTTCTATTTCAATTAGTGAGTGTAAAAGGATACTGTGGTATATGTCATTGTGCATTTTTTATTGTTGAAACTGAAATTATATAAAATTATAGTAATCTATGAGAGAACTTTGTTTTCGCCAAATATTTCATTGAATTCTTAGCATTATTGGCTTCTGTGCTCAATTTCTCTGTGTGTCTGACTCTTTGTAACCATATGGACTGTAGTCCACCAGTCTCGACTGTCCATGGGGTTCTCCAAGCAAGAATACTGGAGGGGACTCTCATTCCTTTCTCCAGGGGATCCTCCCAACCGAGGGATCGGACCTGCATCTCTTGAATCTCCTGCATTGGCAGGAGGATTCTTTACCATGAACCACTATTTGTTAAAAATATTTCTGTCCTTTACATATTATGATGAGATTGGAGGCTAGGATTTAATTAAATTTAATAGCTCTTTTAGCATAAAAATAATAATGTGCAGTAACAGTCTTACTATATATTAATAATCACAATCAATTTCTGCTAGAAAGACTGTCTCTACAGTGGAAACACCCACTTGGTACTCCTCTTATTATCCCTGTTTCTTAGAGTTCTTGCTTGTGTGTAATTTCCATCTGAGGATATATTTTGTCCTTTTGATACTAGACATCGGAAAGCTATGAGGTGGTATCTCATTGTAGATTTGATTTGAAATTCCTTGATGATTAGTGAAGCTGAATACCTTCTCATAAACCTATTCAGTTCAGTTCAGTGCTCAGTCCCGTCTGACTCTTTGCAACCCCATGAACTGCAGAATGCCAGGCCTCTCTGTTCATCACCAACTCCCAGAGTTTACACGAACTCATGTCCATCGAGTCATTGATGCCATCCAGCCATCTCATTCTGTGTCATCCCCTTCTTCGGCACTCACTTCTTCTCAGGATCAGTGTCTTTTCCAATGAGTCAACTCTTTGCATGAGGTGGCCAAAGTATTGGAGTTTCAGCTTCAGCATCAGTCCTTCCAATGATTACCCAGGACTGATCTCCTTTAGGATGGACTGGTTGGATCTCCTAGCAGTCCAAGGGACTCTCAAGAGTCTTCTCCAACACCACAGGTCAAAAGCACCAATTATTCAATGCCAAACTTTTGTTATAGCCCAACTCTCACATCCATACATGACTACTAGAAAAGCCATAGCTCTGACTAGATGGACCTTTGTTGGCAAAATAATGGCTATGCTTTTTAATATGCTATCTAGGTTGGTCATAACTTTCATTCCGAGGAATAAGTGTCTTTTAATTTCATGGCTTCAATCACCATTTGCAGTAATTTTGGAGCCCCCCAAAATAAAGTCAGTCACTGTTTTCATTGCGTCCCCATCTATATGCCATGAAGAGATGGGAATGGATGTCATGATCTTAGTTTTCTGAATGTTGAGCTTTAAGCCATTTTTTTTCACTCTCCTCTTTAACTTTCATCGAGAGGGTTTTTAGTTCTTCTTCACTTTTTGCCATAAGGGTGATGTCATCTGCATATCTGAGGTTGTTGACATTTCTCCCGGCAATCTTGATTCCAGCTTGTGTTTCTTCCAGCCCAGCATTTCTTATGATGTACTCTGCATATAGGTTAAATAAGCTGGGTGACAATATACAGCCTAGACAGACTCCTTTTCTTATTTAGAACCAGTCTGTTGTTCCATGTCCAGTTCTAGCTTGTTTCCTGACCTGCATACAGGTTTCTTAAGAGACAGGTCAGGTGGCCTTGTATTCCCATATCTTTAAGAATTTTCCACAGTTTGTAGTGATCCATAGAGTCAAAGGCTTTGGCATAGTCAATAAAACAGAAATAGATGTTTGTTTGTTTGTTTGTTTTCTGTAACTCTCTTGCTTTTACGATGATGCAGCAAATGTTGGCAACTTGAGCTCTGGTTCCTCTGCCTTTGCTAAAACCAGCTTGAACATCTGGAAGTTCACAGTTTATGTATTGCTTAAGTCTGGCTTAGAGAATTTTGAGCATTACTTTACTAGAGTATGAGATGAGTGCGATTGTGCAGTAGTTTGAGCATTCGTTGGCATTGTCTTTCTTTGGGACTGGAATGAAAACTGAACTTTTCCAGTCCTGTGGCAATTGCTGAGTTTTCCAAATTTGCTGACATTTTAAGTGCAGCACTTTCACAACATTATCTTTCAGGATTTGAAACAGCTCAACTGGAATTCTATCACTTCCACTAGCTTTGCCTTAAGTGATTCTTCTTAAGACCCACTTGACTTCACATTACATGCTGTCTGGCTTTAGGTGAGTGATCACATCATTGTGATTATCTGACTCGTGAAGATCTTTTTTGTACAGTTCTTCTGTATATTCTTGCCACCTCTTCTTAATATCTTCTACTTCTGTTAGGTCCATACAATTTCTGCCCTTTATCAAGCCCATCTTTGCATGAAATGTTGCCTTGGTATCTCTAATTTTCTTGAAGAGATCTCTAGTCTTTCCTATTCTTTTGCTTTTCTCTATTTCTTTGCACTGATAACTGAGTATGGCTTTCTACTCTTTCCTTGTTATTCTTAGGAAATCTGCATTCAAATAGGAATATATTTCCTTTTCTCCTTTGCTTTTAACTGCTCTTCTTTTCACAGCTATTTGTAAGGCCTCCTCAGACAGTCATTTTTCTTTTTTACATTTCTTTTCCATGGGGATGGTCTTGATCCCTGTCTCCTGTACAATGTCATGAACCTCCGTTCATAGTTCATCAGGCACTCTGTCTATCAGATCTAGTCCCTTAAATCTATTTCTCACTTCCACTGTATAATCATAAGAGATTTGATTTAGGTCATACCTGAATGGTCTAGTGGTTTTTCCTAGTTTCTTCAATTTAAGTATGAATTTGGTAATAAGGGGTTCATGATCTGAACCATAGCCATCTCCCAGTCTTGTTTTTACTGACTGTATAGAGCTTTTCCATCTTTGGCTGCAAATAATATAATCAACCTGATTTAGGTGTTGACCATCTGGTGATGTCCATGTGTAGAGTCTTCTCTTGTGTTGTTGGAAGAGAGTGTTTGCTGTTTCCAGTATATTTCCTTGGCAAAACTCTATTAGCCTTTGCCCTGCTTCATTCTGTACTCCAAGGCCAAATTTACCTGTTACTCCAGGTGTTTTTTGAATTCCTACTTCTGTATTCCAATCCCCTCTTATGGAAAGGACATCTTTTTTGTGTGATAGTTCTAGAAGGTCTTGTAGGTCTTCATTGAACCGTTCAACTTCAGCTTCTTCAGTGTTACTGGTTGAGGCATAGCTTGCATTACTGTGATACTGAATGGTTTGCCTTGGAAACAATCAAAGATCAACCTGTCATTTTTGAAATTGCACCCAAGAACTGCATTTCAGACTCTTTTGTTGACCGTGATGGCTACTCCATTTCTTCTAATGGATTCCTGGCCACAGTAGTAGATATAATGGTCATCTGAATTAAATTCACCCATTCCGGTCCATCTTAGTTCACTGATTCCTAGAATGTTGATCTTTACTCTTGCCATCTCCTGTTTGACCACTTCCAATTTGCCTTGATTTATGGACCTAACATTCCAGATTCTTATGCAATATTGCTCTTTACAGCGTTGGACCTTGCTTCCATCACCAGTTCCATCCACAACTGGGTGTTGTTTTTGCTTTGGCTGCATCCCTTCATTCTTTCTGGGGTTATTCCTTCGCTGATCTCCAGTAGCATATTGGGCCCCTACTGACCTGGGGAGTTCATATTTCATTGTTTTTTTCATTTTGCCTTTTCATACTGTTCATGGGGTTCTCAAGGCAAGAATATTGAAGTTGTTTGCCATTCCCTTCTCTACTGGACCACATTCTGTCTTACCTCTCCACCAGGTCCTATCTGTCTTGAGTGGCCCCACACAGCATGGCTTAGTTACATTGAGTTAGACAAGGCTGTGTTCTGTGTGATCAGATTGGCTATTTTTCTGTGATTATGGTTTCAGTGTTTCTGCCCTCTGACACCCTGTCATAATACCTACCATCTTACCTGGGTTTCTCTTGCCTTGGACGTAGGGTATCACTTCAGCGGCAGCTGCATGGGTGCAGGAGGGCCGAGAGGAGCAACTCCACTTTCAAAGTCAGGAGGAGCAGCTGTGAGGAGATATCCCTTGAAAGGTAAGGAACAGTGGCTGTGCTTTGCTGGAGCAGCTGTGAAGAGATACCCCATGAACCTATTGGCCATCTGTATATTTTCTTTGAACAAATATCAATGTGCATTATCAGAAAACTTTTAAAATTAGATCATTTATCTTTTTGCAGTATAATTATATGAGTTTGTTATGTATTTTAGATATTAATTCTTTATCAGATAGATTTATATTTTTGCAAGTATAGATTTCATTTTGTTAATGGCTTTCTATTGCTCTATGATATTTTATGGCTTGATGAAATTCCACTTTTTGTTTTGTTTTGTTTTGACTTTCATTGCTTTGGTTTTGAATATCAAATCCAAAAATCATAAGCGAGACTGATGCCAAGGAGCTTATTGTCTGTATTTTCTTCTAGGAATTTTATGCTTTCAGGTCTTGTGTTCAAACCTTTATTGATTTTGAGTTGATTTTGTGTATGGTGAAAGATAGGGCTCCAGTGTCATTATCTTGCATGTGCTTGTCCAGTTTTCCTAATACCATTTATTGAAGGGATTATCCTGTCCTCACTATATACATTTTTTTCCTTTATTATAAATTAACCAATCACATATGTATGGGTTTATTTCTGGGACTTCTATTTGGTTGTAATTATCTATATTTCTGTGTTTTTTCTAACACCATATTGTTTTGATTATTATAGCATTGTAATTTATTTTGAAATAAGAAATTTTGATGCCTGCAGTTTTATTCTTTTTTAAAATTGGTTTGGCTACTCAGGGTCTTTTATGGATCCTTGTTCAAAGAGACAGGAGATGATAAAGAACGCAGAAGCCTGGCATGCTGTAATTCATGGGGTCAGAGTCGAACTAGACTTTGTGATTCAACATAGGATCGTTTTTTTTTTTTTTCTTTGAAAAATCCCATTGGAATTTTGGTATGGATTTTATTGAATTTGTAGATGTCTTTGGGTACTATGCACATTTTACCAATATTAATTCTTCCAATTATCCTTAATCTTTTATCTTTTATAATCAATGACTGAATATTAAAGAAAAATATGCCACATTATTTTTTCAAATGTGAAATGTTGGTGACATGATACTAATAAATTACTAATTTTATTCTAATAGAAATGATTTGTACATATGTGGTTTTATGGTTACCATATTTTGAAATATACTTTATGCATGTCATTGAAAAGTTTAAATTTTGGAGAAATTATATTAAAATGAAATAGCTATTGGTCACGATTAATTGATACACATTTTTGTAGGAAACAATTTGGCAATAACTTAGGATATACATCTTTTCTTGCATGACCTACCTGTTTACCTGTCTTACAGAAGCCAGCATCATTTTGTTTTTCATTTTAGTAAATGCTACATACATGGTGACAAACCCTGCTATGAATTATAAAGTAATTTTGCCAGTTTCTTGCTGTGCCTTCAGACTCTTTATTTAACTATTTGTCTTTTGAACTTATTTTGTAATTCCAGTGGAATAAAATAGCAAATGTGAGCCCAAGGTACATATCCAATAAGAAAAAGAACAGACTTGTGGACACACTGGAGAAAGGAGAAGGTGGAATAAACTGAGAAAGTAGCATTGAAATATATATATATATATATATACACACACATGTAAAATAGATAGCTAATGAGATTGTGCTGTATCATGCAGGGAACTCAAAGCTGGTGCTCTAATACAATATAGAGGGGTGTGATGGGTGGGAGGTGAGAGAGAGGTTCAAGAGGGAGAGAACTTATGCATACTTTTGGCTGATTTATGTTGATGTATGACAGAAAGCAACACAATATTGTAAAGCAATTATACTCCATTAAAAATAAAATAAGAAAATAACTACAAAAAAAGAAAGTATACAAATATTTCTGAATAGAATAGAAAACGAAATGGTTTTACATAATTTAGAAAATGTAAATGTGATTTCTAATCTGAGAGCTTTATTTGTGTTATTCAGTCATTTTATACCAACTGAGAAATCTAAATTGTTTCTATAGGCCCTGAAGTTTTGATTAAGACAACATAAACTAAAATCAGTCCTTTTTATCAACTTTCTTTTCCTTAAAATAAAATGTACACTGTGGTCACCAAAGGCCCAGTGTGTGTTAACAGAGAATACCTTATAGTGTTATAAAAGGCATTTGTCAGTGAAATGTCTGTCATTGTGTAGATAAGTCTTGACGTTAAAGGGAACTATGAAGGACAAATCAGTTAACATTTAAAATATGTAAAGTCAATTTTGAGAGAAAGAAGAGAGAAAATATAATAATAGCATCAAAAAGAAGCAAAATTAATTCATACAATGAAATAAAGCAAAGAAAGAATGATGTGTAACAAATATTTGAAAGGCTGTTTAATCAAAGGAACACTATTTTATATCTTTGAGTATTGTCTAAAAGAAAGTGAGAATAGATTAAAAAGCACACACAGAGTACATCAAAGT
The DNA here is from genome assembly GCA_007570785.1 of Antilocapra americana. Taxonomy (NCBI): domain Eukaryota; kingdom Metazoa; phylum Chordata; class Mammalia; order Artiodactyla; family Antilocapridae; genus Antilocapra; species Antilocapra americana. The sequence goes on along the minus strand of ML661906.1, from coordinate 5,432,750 downwards.
GGCAGAAACCTCAAACACTTTGCATTTTTTCCTTCAAATGAAAAGATTATGCATGATTATATTATTTATAACTATCTTGTTGCCACATATTTAGCAAAGTTGTGGACTGTGCTATTGAATGGACATTCTGTATTGTGGCAATGACAGAGGTCTTGTCGATAATTAATAGTGATGGAATATCAGCCAAGGCCCAACAATGCAAAATGGATGGATAGCAGTTTTCAGTATCCTACACTTATTATTTTACTGTACTTCTGATCCCCTCAAGCCAATTCATCTCACTGGTAATGTCGGTAGCCACTTGAATGGCCTATCTAGTTTAATGAAGTTTTGATGAGTGATAGTTCACTTGATGAAAGAATCTACTAAAGTATCAAGAGAGGCATTTCATTTGCTCATATCTGTGTGAAATAGATATAAATCTTCAAGGTAGACTGATTAGTACACAGAAAATTACATTTCCAAAATCAGAGAATGTAAAAAGTGCCATAACTATCTATTTCATACTTTTTACTCCCTAGATTCAGAGGAAGCTGACAGAGTTCGAGGTGAAATTCTTTGATCAAGTCTGTACATCAAAATAGAAACAAAGCCAGAATAATACCAATGATTTCTTTCCACAAACCCCAGTCCATTCCCACCATACTATACTGTCTTAATGTGTACATTAAGTAATTTTATTCTTACTAATAGTTTCCTTATTCTAAATATTTAAGGTAGAAAATAATTTCAAATTTTATTTTCTTTGCATTTTTACTTGAAGGAAAAGTATAACCTCCATAAAAAGTCATACAAAATTTGCATATTTCAGAATTATCATATTGATGGTTGATCAGAATAAGTAGTTTTTAATAAAGATAATACTCTTTCATTATACTCATGCCAATTTTTAGTTTTGCAGATTACTTTGTTATGAATTTAAAATGTTAATGAAGAAGTTTGGAGAAAATGGTAACTAAACAGTAATAAAAAGAGATATCATTAATATTTTGCAAAATAAAAGATGTAGGTAACATGTAATGAACGCTCTAAAGGGGGAATTATATATGCACTAATGTTACTGCAGCAAAAATAAAATAATCATAAATAAAAATTAAATTAATTTCATAAAAAATAAAACAAATATAAAGGCTGAAAAAAGTATTATAAAACAATAATAGTGTTTCTTAAATAATATGTTGTTATTATAACAACTTTGATGAACATTTTGCTCTTTAGTAAATATTATTTTATTTCCATATCTTCAAAGTGATTTTGAAGCAAAAATAGCCATAATATTCCTCCCATTTATTTTTCTGTTTTTTTTTAATATTCTTATAGTCATATTGCATTTCTAAAATTCTTTGATTTTTGCTTAGTTCACTCATTCTTCCCACATTTCTAAGAGATTAATCCTCAAAAATAAAAATTTGCAAAGTTAAATATGAATGATATTCTTTAAACATTGTAAACATCTAAAAAAAACTTATATTTAAGTGAATGCAAAGACTATGTTCACTGTACATTATAATTATGAAGCACATTGAAAAACAGAATGGACAAAATAATTGCACTTTATGGACAGAGTTAGACATAATAAGCAAAGTCAATAAAGTTGTACGATTAAAAGCAACATGCCTAATCCTCTGTGTTACTAAACACTAAAAGTGAATTATCAATAAATCATGAAAACAATTTTGTTTACAATAGTATCAAAAAGAATAGCATACTTAGGAATAAACAAAAAGCAAAAGACTTTTACTCAGAAATTCATTAAACTTTTTATGAAATAAATGAAAAATGCAAATAAATGGAAAGGCAGTCCATATTTAGAGATAAAAATATTTAATATTGTTTAAGTGTCCACAATGCCTAAAGCAAATTATGACTCCATGGAATCCAATGAAAATCTCAACAGCATTTTATATAAAAATAAAAGTCCTAAAATGTGTATGAAACCACGAAAGATCCCAAATAGCCAAAGCAATTGGAAGAAAGAAAAACAAACTTGGAGGTGGTGCACATCCATAGTTCAAAATAATTTATAAAGCTGAATTAAACCTGTGTGATATTGATATAAAAACAGATGTATAGGCCAATGATACAGAATAGAGAGCCATTAATGAAAGCATACATATATAGTTAACTGATTTTTTGACAGGGATTCTAAGACCACAAAGGACCAAAGATATCTTCCTCAACAAAAAGCACTGAAAAAAGCTGGCTACCCACATACAAAAGAATGATACTGGACCTTTAACTTACACTATACACAAAAATACAATTCAACATAGATTAAAGCCTTAAACATAAGACCTGAAACTATAAAACTCCTAGATGAAAACCTAGGGGGAAAGATTTATGATATTGACCTTGGTGATGAATTCTTGGATATAATAACAAGCACAGCCAACAATGGCAAAAACAAGCAAATAGAAGTATATCAAACTAAAAGACATCCACAGAACAATGAATAAAAAGACAATCTACAGAATGCAAGAAAATATTTGGAAAATTTATTTCTGATAAGGGACTTCCCTGTTAGCTAAGTTGGTAAAGAATCTGCCTGCAATGCAGGACACCCCAGGTTGGTTCCTGGGTTGGGGTGATACACTGGAGAAGGCTACTCACTCCAGTATTCTTGGGCTTCCCTTGTGGCTCAGCTGGTAAAGAAATTAATATAAAAAATATATAAGGAATTTTTTCAATAAAAACAAATATCCAAGTTGAAAAACAAAGCCAAATTAAATTCAAAAACAAACTAAGCCCAATTAAAAACAAACAGCCCAATTTGTATGCCTCTGTTGGGACATGTCTATTCATTTTTCAAAAGAGGCATATAAATGGTCACTAAATATCTGGAAAGATGCTCCATATTGCTGGCCATCAGAAGCATGCAAATGAAACCACAGTGATACATTTCCTCACATCTGTTAGGCGCACTATTATTTCAGTCACAAATATGGCAAGCTTGGCTAGAATGTGGAGAAATTGGAACTCCTGTGCACTCTTGATGAGAATGTAAAATTGTACACCCAGGGTAGAAAACAGTATGGAGGGAGAAACCACAAAAATATTAAAAACAGAACCGCCACATGATCTAGAAATCCTATTTCTGAGTATTGAACGAAAAAATTTGGAATCAGGATCTCAAAGAAACAGCTGATTCCTGATTTCACTAGGACATTATTCACAACAGTGAAGGCGTGAAACAAGCTAAATGCCCATCCACAGAAGCATAGGTAACAAAAATGTGACATAAACATAAGATGGAATATTATTTAGTTTTAAAGGTAAAGGAGTATTGAAATACACAGAAAGATATATCAACATAGGGGCAGTGCTAAGTGAAATGAGCTAGTCACAGAAGGACAAATATTGTCTGCTGCCACCTACATGAGTTATCTGAAACATCCAGACTCATAAAAGTAGAGATGAGGATAATAGCTGCCAGGGCCTGTGGGGAGAAGGAAATGGAGAGTTCCTATCCATGCATGCACAGTTGCTTCAGTCATGTCCATCTCTTTGTGACCCCATTAACTGTACCCCCCAAGGTCCTCTGCCCATGGAATTCTCCAGGCAAGAATATTGGAGTGGGCTGCTATGCCCTTCTCCAGGGAATCTTTCCAACTCAGGGATCAAATCTGTGTCTCCTGCATTGCAGGCAGATTCTTTACCACTGAACATCAGGAGAAGCCTCAGAGAGTCGCTACTCTTAGGTATAAAGTTGTCGTTATGCAAGATGAATAAATTCTAGAGATCTGCTGTACATGTCTGTAGTTCACAATGCTGGTTGTGCACCCAAAAACTGTTAAAAGTGTAGATTTCATGTTAAATGTTCTTTCAACTTTTTATCTTTCTTTTTTTGAAAGTAAAAATGAGAGCAAATAAAGCATCTACTGAATTTATTGAGGCATTTACTTTTTTACAGGCTACATTTATCTTTTAAATGTTCCATGGCATAAATCACATAATTATGATGGGATTTAAGCTAAGGAATTTGGATACTCTTTGATCAATAGAATAAAGTGAAATAGCTGTGGTAGAACAATTCCTAGGTATAGATCTTCAGAATATTAAAAGAACTCCATAAAAGTAAAATTTTAGTGGGGAGAGGCTAATGATAAAACAATACACCTGTGAGAAAAAAATGAAGTAGTCCAGCTGAGAGCTAATGAAACACATCAGGGCCACCGCACTCAATGGATGAATGCAGTTAGGCAAAATTTGCAAAAGGAGATTGTGATAATAAGAAATGTTTTTTCAGCGCTTGCTTTCTGAAAAGCATTATAGTAGGCACTTTACAAGTATTTAATCATCTCAATTCTATTATGTACATTCTGCTGTTCCTCCCATTTTGCAGATGATGAGACATTTACAAAAACAAACCAAATATTATATGGTAAATACAGGTGTAGGATGGAAATAAGAATTTGATAACTCATAACATTCTTAAATAGTACCATATACTGGCTCCCTACACATTCCTAATATGTTCCTATCTCCACATACCTCTAGTTATCAGTTCTTTTTCTGCTGTCTTCTGGCCTGCATGTCTTGATCAAAAGTAACTTGAAACCAAATTCCAAATGATTTTACAGATCTGCCCTTCCAAAGTGCTTACCTCGAAATATATCAGGTTTATATCTATGTTGCAATTTATTTTTATTACTTTTAAACATAGGCATTCAGTATTGTTAAAAAATAATATAAATACTCATATTAGGTCACTATAAAAATATGATTTTGACCTTGGCTACTTTTTCAAACAGAAAAGAATCGAGTGCTACTCCTAATTTCCTACCTTTTCTCATCTTGTCCCTTAGCCTTGCTGTTGTTGCTGAAGTCTGCTTAACTGAAGAACTAGAGCTTATTTTGCATAATCTCCTAAAATGTCTTGATACCCCTATCACTATCTAGATACTTGTCTTAATTTCTTCTGTTCAATTTCCAAGGAAAATATGTTTTTAAAATTTGTATATCTGTTTATTTTTGCCTTTCAGCTATTCATTTCTGTCTTCTCTTGGATGCCAGCTGATCAATAATCTTTACCCTCTCATGGCTTATCATTTTTAACCAAAAAACTTTTGTCTCTAAAATTATTCATCTTACGTTGTCGTTACCCTTTTGTTAGTATATATTTACTTTTCTTTTTACTCTTACCACTTATTCACCCTCAAATTTGCAACAATTAGGTCTTTTTTAATTTTTGTATCCTATTATGTTATAATAGTCTTACTAATGTCACCAAGAATTATTTTATTTTTCCAAAGCAGTAAAGGTATATCGAGTGTTATTTTTGGCCCATCTTCTGACTGTGGCACTGTTATCCCCAACTTCATTACTAAGAAGTTTTACTTTCCTGGAGTCTGCAACACCCTTCCCAGTTCTCCTTAAAACAGTAACTGCTTTTCTAAGTCTAGTTTCTAGAGTACTCTTCAGCCCTTTGATCCTTAAAATATTGTTGTTCCATTGAAAGTTATCTGTTTGTCATTTATTACTTTTACAAATGCCTTAACTGATTTTAACTTATATGTAGAGTACATCATGAGAAATGCTGGGCTGAGTAAAGCACAAACTGGAATCAAGATTACTGGGAGAAATATCAATAATTTCAGATACCCAGGTGACACCACCCTTATGGCAGAAAATGAAGAAATAAAAAATCTCTTGAGGAAAGTGGAAGAGGAGAGTTAAAAAGCTGGCTTAAAACTCAACATTCAGAAAACTAAGATCATGACATCTAGTCCCGTCTCTTTCCCAAAAAGATGGGGAAACAGTGACAGATCCTTATTTTTTGGGGCTCCAAAATCACTGCAGATGGTGGCTGCAGCCATGAAACTAAAAGATGCTTGCACTTTGGAAGAAAAGTCATGACCAACATAGACAGCATATTAAAAAGAAGAGATATTACTTTGCCAACAAACGTCCATCTAGTCAAAGCTATAGTTTTTCCAGTAGTCATGTATGGATTGGAGAAGGAAACAGCAATCCAATCCATTCTTTCCTGGAGAAACCCGTGGACAGAGAAGCCTGGTGGGCTGCTGTCCATGGGGTCACACGGATTCGGACACGACTCAAGCGACTTAGCATGCATGAATGCTTTGGCGAGGGAAATGGCAACCCACTCCAATATTCTTGCCTGGAGAATCCCAGGGATGGGGGAGGCTGGCTGTGGTCTATGGAGTCACACAGAGTCAGACACGACTGAAGTGACTTAATAGCTGTAGCAGCAGCAGCAGCAGGTATGGACATGAGAGTTGGACTATAAAGAAAACTGAGTGCTGAAGAATTGATGCTTTTGAACTGTGGTGTTGGAGAAGACTCTTGAGAGTCCCTTGGACTGTAAGGAGATCCAACAAGTCCATCCTAAAGGAAATCAGTCCTGAATATTCATTGGAAGGACTGATACTGAAGCTGAAACTCCAATCATTTGGCCACCTGATTCAAAGAACTGACTCATTTGAAAAGACCCTGATGCTGGGAAAGGTTAAAGGTGGGAGGAGAAAGGGAACTCAGAAGATGAGATTGTTGGATGGCATCACTAACTCAATAGACATGAGTTTGAGTAAACTCCAAGAGTTGGTGATGGACAGGGAGGCCTGGTGTGCTGCAGTCCATGAGGTTGCAGAGTTGGACATGATGGAGCTACTGAACTGAACTAATAATGTATGAAAGTTATGAACAAAATCTTAAAAAAAAAAAAAAAACCTTATTGAATCTTTTCTGAATATACAAGGTCCACTTTTAGGAGAAAGCGATTTGAAGACCAGAGAAAAGTAAGTTCAGGAATAAGGTAGACCAACGCTAGGATAATGTAGTTGTTGAAAATTTGTGAAAAAGGAAGTGTTACTCCTTCAGTCATGTCTCACTCTTTGACACCCCATGGACTATAGCTTGCCAAGCTCCTCTGTCCATGGAATTCTCCAGGCAAGAACACTGGAGTAGGTAGTCATTCCCTTCAACAGGGAATCTTCCCTATCCAGGGATTGAACCTGGGTCTCCTGCGTTGCAAGTGGATTCTTTACCATCTGAACCACTACAGAAGCCAAACTGAAAATTTGTGCTTGTGTGTAACTATATCATATTATCTGACATTAATTTCTGGATTCTGAGTCCTCCTTTCAAATGTGGGATATCTTTTGTAAATTCCCTGTTATCTAGTGTCCAGGAAATATCAGTATCTTGCTTTGAAACTTGAATCTTCTCATTCCCTTTGGCCTGGATTCCATAGTTCTGAAATTGCTAGAAACATGGTAATCTTAGTCTATTTCTTTTATTACTAATGAAAAATCAGTTATCTATGATCAGAATTTATTTATTCTTCAAAGTACAATATTGCAAAGTTATTAAGTAAAGATCATATTAAAATAATATAAGATTTACAAACAAACTTCCATACTAACTTATTACAAATGAATTATGGATGTTGATACCTTTAGGACTTAGAAAGATCCAAACAAAGAATGGATTACTTGGACTCAACAGAAGAATGGTGATAGTATTAAGTGTTTTTGAGGGCACAGTCCTCTACTGAACTCCTGGTATGAACATTTCTCCTCCTCAAGCAGTTCATCCTTAAGGAAATTTGGAATATCAACTTATAAAGTTATTATTGTTGTTCACTGTAAAACAATATAAATCAACATTTGTATTTTGCTTTATATGCTTTTAATGGAATTTATAAAGAGTTTTGCACAATATCTAGTTTAAAAGGAAAGGGATGAAGATAATATGTCACATAAAAGTATAAAGCATGACTCTTACCTAGGCTATTAGAATTGAAACTGGAGACTTCTTCTTTGCTTATTTGATGGCTTATATATTATAGATCCTGGGAATTAAGAATTTCACTCCTCTCAATTTTGTCTTCTCCAAGCCAAATGAAAAATTAACCAGTAGGCTGTAGCCAGAATTGACTTTACCTCTAAGGAACAAAGGGAAGCATAAACAATCAGAAGCTTATTTCTCTTAATAGCAAATGGATCTTGTATGTTCTTAGATTTTACAGGAAGTTCCATATATATCAGTTTTTTTTTTTTAACTGAAACAGATATTCGGCTTAGATATTCATAAAGATAAACCCACAAGTTTTCACATGACAAATTACAATAACAAATAGATATGAGTGGTGATTTTGGATATGACATTAATGAGATCATTATCTGGCTGCTGATTTACTCCTTCTTTATCTAAGGAGGATAGGATCACTGGATTCTGAAACAATTGTTTTCATACAAGTTGTACATTCATGTAAACATTTAGGAAAAATATAACAGTACTATCTGTTTTATATTGAATAAAAAAATGTCAGCTTAGCTTAGGGGAAAGTCCTAAGGTCAGTATGACACATGAAGTACATTAAAATGTAAAAACTGCCATAAAATATTGAAAAAAAATAGCAGGGTAATCAAAGTTATCTAAAATAAAATTCTAGATGAAATTTTGAGGAGGCTTCTGTAACAATATAGCATAACCATGAATTTATAACAAAAGTATATAAAGTGAAAGTAAAGAAAACCTAATCAAGCCTAGAAATAAATGAGATCCTGTTTATAAGTAACTTTAAAATGAAATATTACATATAGATATGTGGTGTGTGTTTTGTGTTTGTGTGGTAAGTTTTTTCCTGAGAGTGTTAATTTGTTTGCTTGCCAAATACCCACAATTAAAGGCTACTGAATATTTTAAAATTCTAATTTTATTTTTTTATTTTATTTTTTTTATTGTTTCTGCCATACATTGTCATGATATCACCATGGGTTTACATATGCTTCCCCTCCGGAACCCCCCTCCCTCCTCCCTCCCCCCCGGGAAATCTCGCTGCACCAGCCCTGAGCATCAATCCTGGGCTGGCGATTGATTAGACACATGACAATTAACATGTTTCAATGCCCTTCTCCCGTATCATCCCACCCTTACCCTCATCCACAAAGTCCACAAGTCTGTTCTATACATCTGCGTTCCTTTTGCTGTCTCGCATGTTGGGTTCTCGTTACCGTCTTTCTAAATTCCATATATATGCGTTAATATACTGTATGGTTGTTTTTGCTTCTAGCTTACTTCACTCTGGATAATGGGCTCCAGTTTCGTCCATCTGAGTAGAATTGCTTCAAATGAATTTTTTTTTTTAATGCTGAGTAATATTCCATTGTGTATATGTACCACAGCTTTCTTATCCATTCGTCATCTGATGGGCATCTAGGTTGCTTCCATGTCCTGGCTATTGTAAACAATGCAGCGATGAACATTGGGGTACACGTGGCTCTTTCAATTCTGGTTTCCTCTGTGTATATGCCCAGCAGTGGGATTGCTGGGTCATATGGCAGGTCTATTTGCAGCTTTTTAAGGAACCTCCACACTGTTTTCCATAGTGGCTGTACTAGTTTGCATTCCCACCAACAGTGTAAGAGGGTTCCCTTTTCTCCACATCCTCTCCAGCATTTATTGCTTGTAGACTTTTGGATGGCAGCCATTCTGACTGGTGTAAAGTGGTACCTCATTGTAATTTTATTTTACAAACTTGAATAATTTTGAATAATAGATACAAATTAATTAATGACTAATGAAAATAGATGGTTATGTCTTGCTCAGTACCCTAGGTTATCATTAAGATAATTTTTCCTGAAGGCTAGAATGTACTTCAGCTCTTAATAAAAACTTTTAGCTAAAAGATGGGGAACATTGTTGAAGTGAAGCATATTTTCCAAGTAGCTCAAGAAAGCAGTCCATTCTGAAGCTATCTGATTTGATCATATTGTAAAAACTAAGTGAAATATTTAATTAATTAAACTGAGAAGATAATTCTTGCTTAAGTAATTCTTTCCTGTTAGCACATACTATTCAAAAATGTTCAGTACATATTTTAAGTTGTGAATCAGATAATCTCAAAGACACAATATAGTAAGAAAAACCTGGAATAATCATAACAAAGTAACCATAATGATGTTTTGTTAAAGAAAATAAATGAACTCCCTGCTTTTTGAAGGTTAATAAAGGCATTTTTCTCTATATATTAGAGTTTCTAGTATTATCTATAGGTTCTTAGAATTTTCATTCATTTTACTCATGGATTATTAAAAAAAATAATATTACTTTAGTAGATTTTCTTGATCTTAATAGATATATTATTCCCATATTTTATTAGTAGTCCTCCAATAACTTTAAAAAACCCTTTTTTTTTTTTTTTAGTAAAGTGAGCATTATGCACTTTATATTGCAACTCAAAGAATGACTTCCACAGTAAGGTTCTACTAGCATTCCTCATTTGTAATTATGAATTTTTCCATCTCTGCAATCTCAAATTTAAATGTTTATAATTCTTCATTATTATATGATATAAAATGATTCCAATATATTCCAATATATGACTTTGAAATTTTAATAAAAAAGCATCTTATCTTTTTTAAACAAGGAGTACTAAACATAATTATTAGCAATTAGAAAATACAAAATGGATACATTAGATTTATATTTACCTCAATAATAAAAATATAATTTATACTATTTAGTACATGACAAATACATTATGTATGATATCCCATTTCCCATCAAACTCAAATAGTAATAAATTATTCCTATATATCAGATAAATATTCTGTACAACCCTTAAGGATGCATAATGCCACTCTTCTCTGATATTGTATATGTGTAAGAAAATAATTTTCTTTTTTAAACCCATTATGTACATACAATCTGAGGCACCTTCAATGACTTTTAATTGCTTTCAAAGTATAGAAAATCTTTGGTTAATTCAATGATGAGAAGCTGGTCTTTAGATTATTCAGCCATATTAGTTGTCAGCCTACTGTTGAGTCAAGGGGGTCAGCTTCCTACTAACCTTTGAAGGGGTCTTACCTTGAGTTGAGGAAGAAGCTTCTTCCTCACCATCAACAGGAGGTACAGTTCAGGGAGTCTCTCTTGCTCAACAGTCTCATCTCTTTATGGTTTCTCTACCCTCAATCCGTTATGTTCTCTAGAGATAAATGCGTGCCTTAAAATTACACAGCTAGTGTTCAGCCACTTCTTATAAAAGTATTGCCTAGACATGCATGACAACTTATTTTAGGACTTCTGCAAACAGTAATCAGAAAGAATTCCAATTTAGCCCTCTGTTACAGCTGTCTTCCTTAAGGTCACTCTTGGGTAAATGAGAACTCAGGGTTGAACCGAGACCTTTCAGTCAATACTCTAAAGCTGAAGTCTAAACCTTGACATTGTTCTGAGATATATTTTAAATGCCTTAAAGGTGAATTCCTGTTCTCCTCACCATCTTGCTATGCACATATTATAATAAATGAATGCCCTAGTAGTAAAGTTTTATATTCTTCTTGCATATGGCTTGTACATTCATCTGTATTGGAGATAATGCCTTTTAAAACATCCATCACGTTAGTCACAGTTAATGGTAGGATTTCAAGCATTCAAGTCTATGCAATATAGAAATCTCTCTCAAAAAGAAGCATTAATACTGTCTAAAGAATTTTATTTTCTATGAAAAGCACTTTCATATGAAAAGTTAGTTAAATGAACATTTTGTGAATCCCTTCTTATTCACTGTGGAAACACTTCTTTTATAGTTAAGTCTCACTCGAAGGTGTTGGCCAAATTTTTTTGAGTCTAGAAAAATAATTAAATAATTATATTATAAGCAGAGATGTAGAGATGTAATGTAATTCTGCATTCTGTCAATTTAAATATTTAAGTCATTTAGAGTTGTTACATTAGTCACTATCATAAAAAAGTAGTATAGAACAGAAGCCAAAAGGGTTAAAATTATGCAATTAAAGTAAAATTTTGTATAAATGCCAGAAGGTATTATGTGTTATTCTATGTACTAATATTGCTTTTATTAATAAATCATACAAGAATTATTTTGCTTATATTTTTATAATTCTCAAAATAATTTACTGATTTTATACTCCAAAGTTGTCAAACGGCTATTTGGAACTAATATGGAAACAGAGAGACTGCATAACATTTTTTAAACCTTAGATCCATATGGTGGAAAGAATTGCAACTACATTTTAGGCAATAAAATAGATAATTCTCTATAAAAATATTTTCTTTTTTAAAAGATAATGACATCTAATGGATAATAAATAATATATTTCAGTAATTCCATTTCAGTAAAGACTTTTAAAAATTCACTACAGTTTTCTGATATTTAGAAACATAATTTTCTCATTAAACTTGATTTAAATATTTAAACACAAAAAGTCAACTTTAGCTTTCTTTCATTCAGAGAGATCACGTTGTCCCTACTTGGGGATACTGAACGTATCCTCAAATTATCTGGACTCAGAAAGAAACAATGATTTATAGGTACAACATTATTGCATAATATAATTGCTAGAGCATTTATCAAAGACACAAACAATATGAGATAGACTCAGGAGGAAAAGCGATGGTCTTCAACAATTCTTCCCTCTGTCATGGAGACACTGTTCAGGCCTGGTGGCTGGGATGGTAAAGAATCCACCCACAATGTGGGAGACCTTGGTTTGACCCCTGGGTCTGGAAGATCCCTTGGAGGAGGAAATGCAACCCACTCCAGTATTCTTGCCTGGGAAATCCCCTGGAGAGAGGAGCCTGGTGAGTGACAGTCCAAGGGCTTGAAAAAGAATTAGTCAAGATATAGCAACTACACAAGGGAATCACCTTTGAGAAAATATTTCTTTTTTCAAATTTAAGGACAGCAGAACTTAACAGAAACTAACAATAACCTATTAGTGACTAATGTAAGCTATACATGACTGTTGGTGAAAACATTGCATTAAATATTTATATGGAGGGATATTTAATGTGATTCATCCATTTGCTCTTTAGTTTGCTTAGTTTAGCAGTGAAGGGGGAAAAAATTCTCACAAGAACTGGGAAAAAGAAATCTTCCTTGTGAAAACTGCTTATGTATTTTCAACTCTTTTGTGAAGAGGAAATAAAAAGTTTATTGCTTCACTGCCACGGTCTTTATAGACTGGGACCTGGGGACTGGAGCTGATGAAAGGAGGGACGCAGGGGACCCAAGTCTCAAGTGAAACAAAGGTAGTTTATTTGTGGCAGCGTGTGCTTATATATCCCCATAAAAGGAAGCTTTAGGCAACAAAAATAAAGTTGAGCAAAAACAGAAACAAGTGAATAACAATCATCACAAGGCCAGAAGACAATCCATATCCTGAATAATAGGGATATGACTGAATAGTTTACATCAAACTAAAAGGTCGCTGAATGAATCCATGCATGTGTTCTCTTATGGCCTGAGAACTGTGTGCAGCTCTGCTCTTCCTGTTTTCCAGGAACTGATAAGGAACAAAGGGTCCTTGTGAAACAGCACACAAAAGAAGAAAACAACATATTTGATTCCTTAAGGTTGAACGTCCCCTGACACTTCACTAGTCTCATTTATCGGTACCCAAGAAAAGCAAAATTCTTAATTAGAAAAGGAGGTTTGAAGATATTTCTGGTTTTCAGAGCTGGAATCCTGAAAAAGTACTCTTATCTCCTAATTTCCTATTTTCTGGAACATTATGCACAAACCATTTATTATAAACTGTGTAAAGTGTTTATTCAGCACTGCCTTGCTATATTTTATTAAGATATTCAGTCTCATACTTGCTGAGATGACTATTTCATATCTTCTCTTTCTTCTAACATTTCAAATACATTTTTTCCTCTATCTTAGCTATTATTTTTTAATCCTGTTTCAGTGTGGAAGCAAAAGTAACCGAAGACTTTCCCAGATTTTTGCTCTTAAACTTACCTATAATATAGACTATGTCTTGTAGTTGTCTGTGTTTTAGTAAAATAAACAAACATTAAAAAAAAAATAGCCAAAACTTGTTGATTACATTCAGCTTCACTCCCACTTAACTTTTTTGGTTACATTAACTTCTCTTAGAAAGAATATGACATATATAATAATAGTGCTCACTTTCTTATTTCTCACTCTCTTTTTAATTAATGTTGATCTATCCAAGTCATTCTCATTAAAGTTACCAAAAAGCTCAACACTTCACATCTCCAAAGTTAAGTCACTGTTCTAATCTTAACATTCTAAGCAACAACTGAGTCATTTTCTCTTTTTAAAAAAAGAAAAAAAAAAACAAAAAACAAGTGTTCTCACTTGGAGTATGGAATGCTCTACTCTCCTGATGTCACTTTATTACCATGGTTCCTCTCTTCCTCTCTGTGCTGGTTTTCTTGCTCTTGCAATTTATTAAATTTATGAGGCTTAGTATTCAAAACTTTCTCTACTTACATTACTTACAAAAGTGATCTTTTATCAAACACATTTTAAATATTATTGTTAGGACTATTGTTTTTAAATTTCTAAATTTGAACTACCCAAAGTAGAATAAAAACTTATATAAAATATTTTAGATGCATCAGAGTTACTTGGCCACAAAGTAAATTCTTTATTTTTTTCCTCATATTCTTACTAATGTGTTGTTAATCTCAGTAAATGACACTAAGCTCCAGTTTATTTTGTCTTTTATTGCTCTGTAATTAACATATGCAGAATATCTGTGACAGAAAAAAATAAACATTTGTTTCTCACATTTCTGTTGTTTGATAACTTGGCTGATCTTGGCTGGCCTGGCAAGGTAGTTCTAAGCAGGAGGTTGCAGCTGGAGCAGTTCTAAATGTCAGTCATCCTCCTGGGATCTGTGGCCTTCTCAGGGAATGATTTTCTCATTGAAATTATAGCATCTGGAGGATTGTTAGAATCAGGTTAAACATCTTAAAGCCTAGATTCAAGAAGTGTACAATGGCAATGTTTCATGTCTTATCCAAAAGTGAAGAGGCAGCAAATTGCATGCCATTATTATGAGAAGAACTGTAATGTTTTATAACAAAGGTTTGGTTACAGGAAAAGGTAACAAAGCGAGCCCATAATTCAGTCAGCAAACTGAAATTTTTGATACCTGGTAAAATTCAGGAGTATAAAAGTAAATGTTACTTTTACCAAAGACAATTAGAAACAACAGATATAGTGCAAAACCCGACAGTTTGGAGCCATTCAAGTCTGGCCAAAATAAGAAGGAATTGAGGAATTGAGATCCCAATGATTGGAGAATCGCAGAGAAATTACTTTACCTTCTACAACATTTCTCCCCCCAACCCCCGGCAGTATTTGCTGACATGGTTATTGAAAAAAGACTGAGAATATGACTTTTTTCCTTGCTGAAGGCTACTATTTATTAATGTAGAAAACAGCAGAGCTTTATGTAGAGACTAGTGATGGAAAGAAACAATAGAAAGTGAAGGGCCTCATACAAGTGTTCTAAAAGTAATTGTCTAAATCTAAAGCTGTATGGGACTTCACTGGTGGCTCAGACGATAAAGAATCTGTTTGCATTGCCGGAGACCTGGGTTTGATCCCTGGGTCAGGAAAATGCCCTGGAGAAGTGAATGGCTACATATTGCAGTATTCTTACCTGGAGAATTCCATGGGCAAAGGAGTAAGGCAGACATGACAAACTGAGTAACACAAGATTGTGTGAGAAAACAGGCTGAAGAATTCCTATAAGGTGAATGGAGTTTTGCTGGTGAGGACACAGATGCTTTCAGAGAGAAGTTCTCAAAAGAATAAATTTAAAAATAAAAAGTGTCTCATATAAATGTGCTCAAAGGATAGACATTAAAAAGAGACAAACCAGAAACCATGTCTTGCCATGTAGGGCACTTCACACATGCTCATGACAAGATGGCACTTGGTACTTGGTGGAAATCAAGAGAGCGGGACTGAGGCTATTTACAAAAAAATGCGATTGGCCATGGCTAACTTCCTCTTAGCAATGCTGGGACGTGACCAGTATACATTGGTGCGCCACCACCTGGATATGTGACCTTTACAGTGATTGGCCAAGCTCCTGGAAAGCCCCATTTGAAACCCCCCTCGCCATTTGCCTTCCTGTGATGTTTGTCTATATAAGCTTGCCCTCCAGCTCAATAAAATGGAACTGCTTTGACAGAACCCCCGCCTCGTCTGAGTATCTCTCTCCGGGCGAGGGAGGCTGTGGGGCTGGCGGTCCGCTCACCCCCTCCTCGGGGCTGATCTTCCTGAGGCTCTCATCCTTGGAAGATAACTTCGGAGGGTCCTTCTGTCCAAGACTGAGGGCTCACTCGGCTTTCTGACTCCCACCCTGGAGCGCTACAGGGTGGATTAGAGAGTCGGAGAGAAAAGGAAAATAGAGAGGCCCCACATTGCCAGAATTTCAACCCAACTTTGACTTCACTTAATTCTTGAATGAATTATGATGATTAAATCACCCTTATCTACCTTCCTAGTGGAGGTAAAAGGGATATCCCTATGTGGAAAAAAATATATATATCTTCCTTTGTATCTATCAATTTACTATGTAAAATTATATTAAAATCTAGGTGCCAAAAGATGAGTCTGTATGACTAAAACAGAAAATATAAGTAGAATATGTTGTTTTCTAGACAATAAAATTAGGAGATAATGATTTATAAATAACCTTAATTAATAAAGTCAAGAATCTATGTGTGAATAATGGAAAATCATATTAAAATTTGAATTATTTATCATTGAATTAAAATCTATAAAATTACATAGACATTATATAAAATATATTCAATCAATAAAGTAATGAATTTGAAGCATACATAATAACAGACATAATTTTTGAACTTAAACATAAAGAAAAACAACATAAGAAATAGAGAAAAGAGCATAAGCAGTATATCTGATGTAAAAGTAATTTGAGGCCCCAATGGGAAAATAAACAAATGAAAAGAAGACAGAAACTCTTTTTATAATAAATAATCAATGAAAATCTTCAAAAAGTAATGAATATTCTCATGTTTAAAAATATCTGCACACAAAAATCAGTATAAATACAAAGAAAAACAAAAACAGCTCATCATTATCAATCTCTAAAACCCAAGGACAAAGAGAAAAAACATAAACCATGCCAGAGAGAAATGATACATTATATTAGAAGAAGTAATAATAAGGATATGGTTAAATTCTCAGGACAATGATTTAGCCAGAAGACAATGAAATCACACAGTTTAAGAGTTGGCATAATATGAACATCAACTTCTATATGGAAAAAAAAAATACAAGGTTGTAAACTGAAGCTGTTTTCAGAAATACTCATCTCTAGAGTTTATGTAATTCTGATAGAAACTCTAAGTTATTTTTGTGAAAATTCAAAAGCAGTTCTAATTAGAAATATAAAAGATTCAAAAATATCTAAGATAATATTGAAGAGGAAAAACAAGTTGAACACTTAAAAACAAAATGAAAAATATTTAGTTTTGATATATAATTTAAGATAAAAAGTGCAAGTGCAAAATAAAAAGACCAAAGAGAATAATATGGGAAAAAAGTGATTTTCAACAGTTGTGCTATAACAATTAAGCATCTACATATAAAAAGGGTAATATTAATAATGATCTCACATCATGCACAAAAACAAAAATAACAGCTGAATTTAGAACCCAATGTGAAAGTAAAAGCAATAAAGCATCAAAAAGAATTCAAATATATATGTTCCTGACATTATAGACCAACATCCTTTAAATGAGATCCAAAAAGTAAAAATCACTAATGAAGATATAAAAGATTAACTGCAATGCATTAAAATATATTAAGAAAAGACACAATTCAAAAGTTTAAGTTGCAAACTATATATTTGGAAAATATTTACAATAAATATATGTAACATGCATCCTAAAGGAGATCAGTCCTGGGTGTTCATTGGAAGGACTGATGTTGAAGCTGCAACTCCAAACTGGTCATCTCATGCGAAGAGCTGACTCATTGGAAAAGACCCTAATCCTGGGAAGGATTAGGGGTAGGAGGAGAAGGGGACGACAGAGGATGAGATGGCTTGATGACATCACAGACTCGATGGACATGGGTTTGGGTAAATTCAAGGAGTTGGTGATGGACAGGGAGGCCTGGCACGCTGCAGTCCATGGGGTCACAAAGAATCAGACATGACTGAGTGATTGAACTCAACATTCATTCTGTATACACATATACATACATGCAACATATATATAACATGGACATAGAGCTTATAATGAGTATGGAATATATAACAAAATTCCGTAAAGAAAGGAACTCAAACACTGATATAAATAAGGGCAAAAGACTTTCAAAAATATTCCATCAAAAACTATGCATTTGAAACGCTCAGAATGAGTATTTATCAGGGAAGCTCAATAAAATCGGAATACAATATAAACATAAATCAGATCAGCTAAATGAAAATAATAATAATAAAAGTAATACTAAGTGTTGGTGATGATATATAGATGGATTAGATCTATTAGGCACTGCTGGTGGGAAACATAAATTACTATATCTTCTTTGAAAAACTCTTCACTTACTTACTTCAGCAGTATCTACCAAAATGTGCATATACAAACACCATGACCCAACAGTCTTATTCCAGAGAACATATATGTAGAAATGTACAGGTATGGTCACCAAAAGTATTATACAAAAGTGTTCATGGGCAGTACTACCCATAGTATCACTAAAATGGAAACAACCTACATATCTCTCACCAGTAGAGGAGATACATACATTACATGATATTTGTGCAATCAGATGGCATATTGCAGAGAAAAGAACACCCACAACTATGTAGAGCTATATGGTGACTCACACTAAAAATCTGTTAAATGGAAGCAACCAGACATAAACGAAATTACATGTTGTATGAATCTATTTATATAATGTTCTGAAAAGCAAGTGATGTGGTGCAATAGAAGCTATGACTTTTAGAAGAGGGGGAAAACTGAAAGGGAACTATGTGTGCTTCTGTCTGGTCGTTAATGGTTATTTTCCTTCATGTGTTGGTAAAATTGATCTATAACACTTATGATTTGAAAATATTTTTCTTTATAGGTATATTTAAATTCAGAATTTACATCACACATTTTAGTTACTATGCAATTATAATCCCAGCTTCTATACTTACATTCCTTTCTGGATTTATGCTTTCTTCTTGCTATTTTTTTTTCTATCCTCACAGGATTTTCCTGTAGAATCAAAATCTGTTATATCATCAGAGGACTTGTATTTACCCAGCACTTTTTTCTACATGCAACCTAATTATGAAGCAAAAGTCCTTGCAGTATAATTCAGAATCTGTATGCAGTTTTGTTGTTGTTGTTTTTGTTTGTTTGCTTGTTTTAAGGAAGAGACAGTAAACATTATCTTGAGTATCATTGATTAGATGAATGATTAACCTTGGTGTTCTGTTTCACATGGATAGCATATTAAGGTTTAGAGTCAAAAGGAAGTGCAGAGACTTGAAAATTGCTGAAAATTCACTGTCATTGAAATGTAGATATCAAAGGGAAAAGTGAGGATGATTGCGTTTCATCATGTTGCAAGTAAAAAAAAAAATGCAAGAGATAGAGCACATATTAAAGCATTTCTAAATATTGTAAGAATAATAAAAGGTTATGAAATTCCTTTGTTAGTTATTTTTTACATGTATTTTACTACATTTTCTTGTGTGTATCTCTTACTAACAGAGCTTCAATTTCTGTTTTTCCTTGGTTGATATAATATGAACAAAAGTGTAATTTCCGAGTGGAAACTGTCGAAACAAGTGTTTACTTTGTCTCAGTTTCTTCTGCAGATAGTGACTGACCAGTTAATCTGGCTCAGGGAGGGAGGGCATAAACAGTTCAATAGCAGAGCCCCAGCAGACTAGAGAATTCCTAAACTGCTAATGCATGGTAGTACTCACGGGATGCTTATTGAGCACGTGTATAAGTATTGGCATTTGGTAATCATATATCACTTGGAGAAACACAGGCTTCTTTTTTGAGTTAGCACCCTGAGATTTATTGAACCCAACCATAAACAAAGGGGTTAATATGGTCAAAGTTATGTAAAGTCAAAGGAAGTTAAGTTCAAACAAGCAGAAATACATGATGTGGAGTTATCAGACATTGGCAGTTACAAAAATTTTATTGTAGACTTTCCCCACCATATTCTATCTCTGAGCTATCATTATAAGCCAGAAATTTAAACACCAAAATTTGACTGAATTCCAAGTTTTATAGAGAGTACTATTAGGCAAGATTTGGTTTTATTTAGTTTTAGTTTATTTTTGTTTTAGTTGTCTTAGTATCCTTGGCTCAGTGCTGGGCCAGAGTCCCAGAACTCCCCAAATTCAGTCTCTATCTCAAGATGACTGGTACAAGATCAGAGTGGAAATGAACAAGTAGTTTTTGGTACTTGTAGAGAGTTTAAACTTTTCAGCTCTAACCTTCCTTCCAAAAGGAAGGGTATAATTACTGCATCAGGGTTCTCCAGAGGAACAGAACCAATTGAATGAATAATTTCCTACACTTTATTATAAGAGATGACTCACACAGCTATGGAGGCTAATACGTCTCGAAGTCTACCATTTGCAAGCTGGAGAACCAGGAAAGCCAGTGATACTACCTAGTTCAGTTCAGTTTAGTCACTCAGTCATGTCTGAATCTTTGCAATCCCATTAACTATAGCATGCCAGGCGTCCCTGTCCATCATCACCAACTCCTGGAGCTCGCTCGAACTCATATGCATTGAATTGGTGATGCCATCCAACCATCCTGTCCTCTGATTTTCCCTTCTCCTGCCTTCAGTCTTTCCCAGCATCAGGGTCTTTTCAAAAGAATCAGGTCGTTACATCATGTGGCCAAAGTGTTGGAGTTTCACCTTCAGCATCAGTCCTTCCAATGAATCTTCAGGGTTGATTTCCTTTAGGATGGACTGGTTGAATCTCTTTGAAGTCCAAGTCAAGAGTCTTCTCCAACACCACATTTCAAAAGAATAAATTCTTTGGTGCTCAAGTTTTCTTTATGGTCCAACTCTAACATCCACGCATGACTACTGGAAAAATCATAGGTTTGACTATATGTACCTTTGTCAGCAAAGTAATGTCTCTGCTTTTTAATATGCTGTCTAGATTGGTCATAGCTTTTCTTCCAAGGAGCAAGTGTCTTTTAATTTCATGGTTGCAGTCACCATCTACAGTGAATTTGGAGCCCTAGAAAATAAAGTCTGTCACTATTTCCATTGTTTCTCCATCTATTTGCCATGAAGTGATGGGATTGGATGTCATGATTTTTGTTTTTGTAATGTTGAGTTTTAAGCCAGATTTTTCACTCTCCTCTTTCACTTTCATCAAGAGGCTCTTTAGCTCCTCTTCACTTTCTGCCATAAGGTTTTTATCATCTGCATATCAGAGGCTCTTGATATTTCTCCTAGCCATCTTGATTCCAATTTTAGCTTCATCCAGATACTATTCAGTCTTAGTCCAAAGTCCTGAGAACCAGGGGGCCATTGATGTAAGTCACAGAAGTTAAAGACTTAAGAAACAGTAGTTCAAGTGTAGGGGAAGCTAGAGAAGAGATAGTGCAAATTTGTCTTTCTTCACCTTTTTGTTCTAATCAGTTCTCAATAGATTTGATGATGCCCATCCCCACTGGTTAGGGGATATCTTTCTTATTTGATCAGTTGAATCAGATGTTAATCATTTCTGGAAACATCCTCAACAGACACATCCAGTTCAGTTCAGTTCATTTCAGTCACTCAGTCATGTCCGACTCCTTGAGACGCTATGAATTGCAGCACACCAGGCCTCCCTGTCCATCACCAACTCCCAGAGTCCACCCAAACCCATGTCAGTTGAGTCAGTGATGCCATGCAGCCATCTCATCCTATACCATTCCCTTCTCCACCTGCCCCTAATCCTTCCCAGCATCAGGGTCAACTCTTTGCATGAGATGGCCAAAGTATTGGAGTTTCAGCTTCAATATCAGTCCTTCCAATGAACACCCAGGACTGATCTTCTTTAGGATGGACTGATTGGATCTCTTTGCAGTCCAAGGGACTCTCAAGAATCTTCTCCAACAGACAGTTCAAAAGCATCAATCTTCTGCACTCAGCTTTCTTTATAGACACATCCGCAAATAATGAATTTTCAGCTATTTGTGTAATCCTTAGCTCAATCAATTGCAATTAAATTTAATGATTACTATTCCCATCTGAATGCAGAATTCCAAAGAATAGCAAGGAGAGATAAGAAAGCCTTCCTTAGTGATCAATGCAAAGAAATAGCGGAAAACAACAGAATGGGAAAGACTAGAGATCTCTTCAAGTAAATTAGAGATACCAGGGGAACATTTCATGCCAAGATGGGCTCAATAAAGGACAGAAATGGTATGGACCTAACAGAAGCAGAAAATATTAAGAAGAGGTGGCAAGAATACATAGAACTGTACAAAAAAGTTTTTCATGACTCAGATAATCATGATGGTGTGATTACTCACACTCAGCTAGAGCCAGACATCCTGGAAGGTGAAGTCAACTGGGCCTTAGAAAGCCTCACTACAAACAAAGCTAGTGGAGGTGATGGAATTCCAGTTGAGCTATTTCAAATCCTAAAAGATGATGACCTAGAGAGATGGAATGGGGAGGGAGGTAGGAGGGGGGTGTCTGGAAAGGGAACACATGTATACCCATGGCAGATTCATGTCAATGTATGGCAAATCCAACACAATAATGTAAATAAAATAAAATGATGCTGTGAAAGTGCTCCACTCAATATGCCAGCAAATTTGGAAAACTCAGCAATAGCCACAGGACTGGAAAAGATCAGTTTACATTCCTATCCGAAAGAAAGACAATGCCAAAGAATGCTCAAACTATCGCACAATTGCACTCATTTCACACGCTAGTAAAGTAATGCTCAAAATTCTCCAAGTGAGGCTTCAGAATACATGAACCGTGAACTTCCAGGTGTTCAAGCTGGTTTTAGAAAAGGCAGAGGAACCAGAGATCAAATTGCCAACATCTGCTGGATTATTGAAAAAGCAAGAGAGTTCCAGAAAAACATCTATTTCTGCTTTATTGACTATGCCAAAGTCTTTGACTTTGTGTACCACAATAAACTATGACTCTTTGGAAAAAACCCTGATGCTGGGAAGGATTGGGGGCAGGAAGAGAAGGGGAAGACAGAGGATGAGATGGCTGGATGGCATCACTGACTCGATGGATATGTGTTTGGGTGGACTCCGGGAGTTGGTGATGGACAGGGAGGCCTGGCTTGCTGTGGTTCATTGGGTCGCAAAGAGTTGGACACGACTGAGCGACTGAACTGGTACTGACTGATCCCTAAACATAATTATTATTTCTTTCTCCCAAACTAAAGGTGGCCGATTCTAACCAATGGTGGAAAACAGGAGTCTGTTTTTATGGAGAGTAAAATTTCAGATTTAGCTAAAATGGAGGAAAGTATGAACAGTCATAATCCAAAATCTGAAACTTATTAAAGAAAGCTTCATCTCAAAACATTGGCATTGAAAATAGTTTACATAAAATAAAATAAAATAATATAAAAATGTCTTAAAGTATAATTGGTCAAATAACAGCATGCCTCTCAGTAAACTCCTTCTTTAATTTTTTCCTGTAATCTAGGTATTTCATGTTTTAAAGTCTCTCCTATATTCATCACAATAAATAAACAAATAAACAAATAAACATTTGAAATGGTATATCTAGAAAAATAGGTTGCTTGTTTTTTTCTCAATAAAAGCAAAAAAAAAATTCTTGGAGATCACCTGGTTAAACATAATATTTTATAAATAAGGAAAGTAAGCTATCAGGATATATCCTTATAACCTAATCACATCCTAAAATTCCCATTTCCAAATACCATCATTTTGGAGGTTAGGATTTCAACATATGAATTTGGGGACACAAATATTTAGACTAGAGCAGCTATCAAAGAATAGTGGAGATTAGAATGAGACACCTCTGGTGAGGATAATATTGAAAAAAAATGAAAATAATGTATATATTGTGACACATAAGAAAAAAGATGAAAAACTGAACCCTAAAGCTGTGACAGACTGAGAAGAAGTAGAGAGTGAAACCAGAGGAGGACATGCATTGAAGGGATATCCCAATTTAATTTCTTAGTACCCTCCGTAGGAGACAGGGAAATGCCCAGATGATCCTTGTATTTCTTGCTTCAGTGATTCAGAAAGTGATGAATCTGTCCTCAGTGAGGGAGAATAGAAACAAACAAAAGTGAAGAGAAAGTGATGTCTTCCAGTCTGAGCATGTTCAGCTATTTTTATTTCTTCAACTCACTAAAATTACCAAAAAAGCCTATGCTATTTTTAATGGGAAAATATAAGTTTCATATTTGAGATTCCCTTGAGAGTATTTATATTTTAATAGGAAAAATAGACTATTTTAAAATTTGAGATGATTTTAGGATATTAGAATGAAGAACATTACGTAGCATTTCCATGTTCCAGAGAAGCCCACACTAGAGATTTTGAGCTGTAGGCATCAGGTTATAGGTGGTATATGGAGCCATGTGTGGATGGTGTCATTCATTCATTCCTTTCTCTCTTCCCTTACTCATTCAGGCTATGAATATTTTTGCCATATGTTGTGTTTCTAGACTTGTGATGGATGCTAGAACAGACACTGTGCAGAAAGAGTAAGAAACAAAATTAGATAAGGGTGCATTCAAAGGTGAATGGACCTCTGAATACTGAATGGGGGAAAATGGAATATATTCAGAAAACAGGCTAAAGACATAAGCAGAAAACTAGAAAAGAATTATGTCCTATAATGCAAGAAACTGTAAAGATGAAAAATACTTTTACCTGACTACATATTGTTTAAAATAAAAGCTTGTTTACCCTCTATAGCTCTAAGTCAGTGATGCTCAGATTTGTATTGGACATAAAAATAGTTCTTAAACAATGGCTTGAATGAGAACCTAAGGAATTGGCATGACACTGTGAAATCCTTTACAAGAGCACACGGCCTATCACCCCTTATTTTCTATTTCCTCGGGCATCTAGAGGAACTTGAAAAAACAGAAAAAAAACATCCTATTCAAACATCATGTCTCAGAAAATGCAAATTAAGCCTGCAATGTGTTATTAATAGAATAGTGAGATTTTAAAGGGTAGAAAATTACTCAGCGTGAACAGAAGCTTGAAACAACTGACTTCCTAATACAAGGTCATAGAAATTAGTACAGATATCTTAGAAAAACAATTTAACAATATATATGAAAATTTTACCCATTCTTGTAAATGATTATTAATTCCTCTTTAGGTATAAACCCATGGTGGTGGTTGGTTTGGTCATTAAGTCATATCCAACTCATGCAACCCCATGGACTCTAGCCCACAAGGCTCCTCTGTTCATGGGATTTCCCAGACAAGAATATTGGAGAGGGTTGCCATTATCTTTCCAGAGGATCTTCCCAGGCCAGGGATCAAACCCGAGTCTCCTGCACTGCAGGCAGATTCTTTACCACTGAGATACCTGAGAAGCCTCCTTAAAAATATAGTAGATGAAATCAATAAGTTTATGTGTATTTATGATAGGAAATTCTATAGAACACTGGGAAGGAAAAATGTTGTATGTGATGGTATATCTAAATCATATAGTGTGTTAAAGTTATAACTCCAGATATAAAAGAATAGGTGGTGTATTATTCCATTTACAGAGCAAAATCAGTCAAAAGGTATTAAATGTTGTAACAGTTAGTTAACTTATTGGGGAATTAATGACTGGAAAGGGACCTGAGATTGTCTCCTAGGGGTAATTCTGTTTTCATTGTGTGATGAAGACATAGATGTTTTCATTTATGAAACATGAGTACAAATTAATTTAATTATATACTTATGACAAGTGCTATTTTCTGTATGGATATCTTACAGTAATTAGAATTTTAAACTAAACTAAAAACTATTAAGGATGAACATAATTTTTGGCATTTCAAATAGATGAATGTTTAATGGCACAAAATAACATCATTTTCTATTTCATGTCTATCTCCAGATTGTCAATAGATCTATTACTTTCAGTTCTCAGTGACTATCTATTCATTACATTTTATAATTGCATACAGTCTTTTGAAAATAGACATGTTTGCTTCATTTTGAAGCAAAATATTATTATTTACAAAATAATTGAAAATTATTTTGACAAACTTAGAAAATAAATTATTATAATGCAACAGTAATGTTCTACTTGTAAAAAAGAGTATCTCATCTCTTTTGGTTAGTTTAGATTTAACACTATTAGAAAATGCCTCTAAGATATACTAAATGGATTAAATTAGGAACTAGAAAACCTTAGTGCATGCATCTTCTTTAAGAGATATTTACATTCTTGTCAAAAGAGAATGTAACATAAAATGTCTTGAAATAAGTTCATCTGCCTCTAGAATTTCTTCTCCACTGTGAATTAATATAAATGAAATCGCATGCTTATCATTTCAAGGAACTAACATAAACTAATTTGATTCCAGTAATTTATTCAATAACATTTTACAACATTTTGAAAATCTTTGTTTTGTCATGGTAAATGCGGCAGAAAAATATACATTCAATCTATAAAGCATCCCCAAATTTAGGCCTTTTTATTGGACTAATGGGACTTCCCTGGTGGCTCAGATGGTAAAGTGTCTGCCTGCAGTGTGGGAGACCCGGCTTCGATCTCTTGGTTTGGAAGATCCCCAGGAGAAGGAAATGGCAATCCACTCCAGTATTCTTGCCTGGAGAATTCCAGGGACTGAGGAGCCTGGTAGGCTACAGTCCATGGGGTCACAAAGAGTCGGACACGACTGAGTGACTTCACAGCTATACTCACAGCTATTGAACTAATACTTAAGTTCAGATTATTTTATATCCATAACTATTAAAGAGCATTTTAAGGTTTTATTATTATTATTAAATAAAATCAGTGAAAATTTCTGCTATTTTGTAGTCTAAAGGAATTATAAGGTGAGAATATGTGACTTATCTGTCAATTATATGTTTAGAACATATTCTCCTCATATTCACATTTCTTGTCCTCTCCCTAATCTATTCATATTTCCTCAGAATTTTTACTGGGCTTTACTGGTAGCTCAGCTGGTAAAGAATCTGCCTGCAATGCAGGAGACCCCAGTTCAATTCCTGGGTCAGGAAGATCTGCTGGAGCAGGGATAGGCTACCCACGCCAGTATTCTTGGGCTTCCCTGGGAGCTTAGCTGGTAAAGAATACACCTGCAATGCAGAAGACCTGGGTTCAGTCCCTGGATTGGGAAGACCTGCTGGAGAAGGGAATGGCTACCCACTCCAGTATTCTGGCCTGGAGAACTCCAACTGTATAGTCCATGGGTTGCAAAGAGTTGGATACGACTGAGCAACTTTGATTTTCAGCATTTTTCCTATCAATAATTCTCAAAAATTCACTTTATTTTTCTTGTTTATTATTATCTCCTTTAATATAATGGAATCTCATTTAAGGCAGTAATTGTTATCTATTTATTCTGTATTCTACACCGGTGTTTGGAACACTACACAGTACATAGTAGATAGTAGGTGTTTAACAAATACTTTTGAATGAGGGAATGGACTGCTTATGATTTGATAGGCTCAGGTTAAATGTTTGAACAGGCTAACTTCACAGAGTATTCCTGAACTTTCATCAAACTATGGTCTTTGCTGATGATCTCCAAAAGAATATGGGTAACAAGCTTTGTTCTAACTCTAAAGCTACCCTTAGGTGAATATAATTGCAGTAGAATTCCTTAGATTTGAGGTTCTTATTCCATTCCTCTTCTTGTTAGAATGAGGAACAGATATAGAAGAGGGATGGACAAAAGGATTTTCAGGCTCCAGTCAGGGTTTATATATTAACATTTGTTTATCATTAACCAAAAGCCTTTAATTTCTTTCGAATATTCCATGCAATTGCTGTGTCTTCAAAGAAACATGATATCTGATGACAAAACATCATCTCTTTTCTGATTTGTCCTAGAACCAAGCACAAGATTTAGTTTATGACAGGTCCTTCATAATATCCCTAAAATCGGTAAACATGATATTACCATCTAGAAAATTTCTAAGTGTTGTGTGAAGTTATACTTTAACTCTTGTGCCATGACTGAGTGTCCACTAGTATGAAGGTTTGTTTGGGGGGATACATATAGTAGAGACTTTGTAATTATTTGGGGGAAATATAGATCTAATGCAGATGTAAAAATCGCTGTGGTAAAAAAGAAAAAAAGAACATTCTCTCTAAGAATAGATTTTCAATAAAATTATTCATGTCTTCATTTTAACCTATCATTAAATATATTTTCTATATGTGTATTAATACATATTTTATTTTAGGAATCTGGACTTCTCAGACTTACATAACTTATATTCTATCAAGGGGAAAAAAGATGTAATGAATAAATCTAATGAGTAAATCATAAATTTTAAATTAAATTAATACATAATTTGATTTTTTTAAGAGATGAGTATAGAGGGTTGAATAGCAGCCCCTTCAAGATATGTTTATAATGGAAAATAATCTAAGTCTATATAGGTACATAGATAGATAGATGCAAAAAAGAAAAGTTATGTCCAAGACCTAATTTAAGAACCTGTGAACATTACCTATTCAGAAAAAGAGTCCTTCTAGATGTAAGTTAAAGATCTCAAGATAAAATCACCCCAGACTTAGGTTGGTATATATGTACTGTAACAGGTGTTCTTGCATGAGAAAAGTTAAGGGAAATGTGGAAATGTGGAGACACAGGGATAGACAGAGGAGAAGATGTGAAGATGGGGTAGAGACTGGTGCTATACAGCCTCAGGTCAAGGACCTCCAGTTCACAGAAACAAAAAAGCATTCTCCCCTATACCCTGCAGAGGGAGCATACTCCATCTAGTCTTTGTTTAGATTTCCAGCCTCCACACCAGTGAGAATGCAAAGGGAAAGGGAAAGTTGCTCAGCCGTGTCCAACTCTTTGCAACCTCATGGAATATGAAGTCCATGGACTTCTCCAGGCCAGAATGCTGGAGTAGGTAGCTTTTCCCTTCTCCAGGGGATCTTCCCCAGCCAGGGATCTTGCATTGCAGGTGGAAGCTTTACCAGCTGAGCTACAAGAGAAGTCCAAGAATACTGGAGTGTGTAGCCTATCCCTTTTCCAAAGGATCTTCCTGACCCAAGGATTGAACCAAGATCTCCTCATTGCAGGCAGATTCTTTTCCAACTGAGCTATCAGGGAAGCCCATGAGAGGGTAAACCCCTATTGTTTTTAAGGCAGGCTGTTTGTGGTAATTCATTATGGTAGCCCTAAGAAATAAATGCAGTGGAGAATAAGGAATGTCATCAGTTGGAAGTGCTGGTAGATCAGGTCAAGGAAGTGTTATTTGAGCAAGTCTTAAAAGCAACTCCCAGGATTAACTTAAAACAGTTTTGAAGTTCAACCTGGGTATAAATTTAAATTTGGGAGATGATTATAAAATATGTTACCTCTTTGGAATCAGTTTAGTATACATTATCAAGGGCAAGGCATACATGAATTTAATAAACAGCTTTCCACACTGACAAAACATATGCAGATTCTCAAAGACAAACATAGGTTTAGCATAGTGACTAAGATCAAGGTCTTCAGATACTGAATGTCCTGGTTTTGAGTCCAAGACCACATTTACTCTATGACCTTAGTTATACTACCTCATGTCTCAGTTTTCTCATCTGTAATAGAGGAGTAGTAATAAGGTAATTGTGGAGATTTTGTGAGTTAATATTATAAATTAAATCAGCACCTGACAAACTGCAAATGTTAGCTATTATTTTACAAGGAAGATAAACTTCTCAGAAAGGTGTAGCAGTTGGTAACTATATCAGTTATCACCTAAAGGAATTAGATTCTTTTGGGGACATGATAAGAGAAAGGAGAGCTATTCTATACAACTCTGATCTTCATATACCTGATATAGATCTAGATATTGGTATTATTAGGGAAAAAATGAAGTCTGAAGTAGAAGGAAACATTTTCATTTTGTGACAATTTAGCATCATTCCCCTGATATTTTAAAAGATAGGCAATAGAAATCCAATTTTGTTTATTAATTGAATATGACACCTTTTTTTGGTGCAGTTTCCTCCACTATGATAGTGATAATACTAAACCTCATCAGAAAATGTAGACAATTGAGTGAAGTGCTTAAGGCAAAATCTCCCACAGGCTAGTGGCAAGTTAATTATTTCTGAAACAAGATTCTCTCTCCCTCTAACAGTGTATTAATATTGGTGGACTGTACAGGACTCAGAGGATGAAGATGAGGGAGTGATTAACACATCTTTGGTAATTGTTCTATGCCCGGCTATTCAAATCTATTTATCTACACTGCCTGCTTCTCTCTCCTGCCAACTCTCATCAGTGCCCCATCAGGGCGCAGCTCCGTGGAACAGACAATTTTCTGCCAACTAGGCTTCTATGCAAGTTCTATCTGTCTCCTATGCTTCAAGAATGTTGAGGCTTCTGGAGAACTTTGCTAGATGCCATTGGTGGAGCTAAATGGTGATGTTGCCCGTCCATCCTTTATACTTGCTCCATGATTCTTTAATGTAGCCTTCATGAGTCTCTTTTCTGGGTGAAAATATATTGCATTCTAAGCAACTCCCTACCAATGTGAATTCAGAATTGCCTTTGACAGATTCTTAATCTTTTTGAAGTAAAGATCTCAGTGCTCCCATTCATTTTGGTTGACACTGTTTCTGTCTTTAGGTGGAAATCTTAAATAGGCTTCTCAAGTGTTTGCATATGAAGTAGAGAAAAATGGGATAATTTTTCTGCTCTATCCCATTGTTCGTCTGCCAGTCTTTGTCAAATCATTTGAGAATGTAGAGGAGGAAATTATTCTCACTCTAAGGAAAATGGGCTTCACTGTCAAGTTAATTATCCAGTTACAAACTTTTTACTTTCAAATGTTTTTCTGAAGACAATTAATTAATTATGCTCAATTTATTTTAAAATGTGTCAAGAGGGAAAAAGGATTTAGACAACAATGACCAAGAAAATTAAGCAGACCAAATTCTTTTCCTTAAACAGAGATCACATGTCAGGAGTGTTGTTAAATTTCCTCATGAGAAGATATTGATGATGATGTGTATATATAAATAAATAAATTTGTTTATAAATAAATAATTACATGAAGACTAGTTGATTTACATATTCTAGGATATAGTTGTCTTATTGCCTAATACTTTTTATATAGTGCCATCAAATATGATTCAAATGAAGAAAATAGTATAATGAGAATATTGTTCACTTAAGAACTTTCATTATCATAAATAAATGTGATTTACAAAATAAAAATAATAAAAGTAATTTCTAATATCACTGTTAGAAATATAGAGTTTGCAAAGTTATATATATTTTATATATATATATATATACACACACATATATGTGTATATATATGTACACTTACACATCACATACTTATTAATTATTTTAGAGCTATCACCTTCAAAAATGTTATGGGGACTTCCCATCAAATATCTTCAATGTTATATAAAGGGAAACCCGCAAACTTTGGGTTCAGATAGTTCTAAATTTGAATACCATCTCCTCTAGTTGCTCTGTGACTTAGAATAAGACATTAAACTTCGTTAAGTTAAAATTTTCTTACTTACCAAAACATTAAGTGACTAATAGTCACACCTTTAAGAGTATTCATAGAATTAAATATGGTAATAAAATGTAAAATATGTACAGAGTCGATTTCATGGTACCTGATGAGTAAGTTACCTTTCATTTAATTAGTTACTTAAATCTTGCCCAATATATAAAATGGTGTCAGTAGTTTTTCAATGAGAATATGTATTTTACAACTTAATACAGCTGCTATTTCACACTATTTTTAGCATTTATTACCATTTAATCCTATTATAAGAAAATAGCTAGTATGGGATATTTTAAATATAATGATTGAAATTAAAATGACTTCTCATTGTCCATATAATTTCCAAAGGAATACCAGCCACAGAAATTTTAGTGTGATTGCTAAAGCACTCTCAAATAGTTTCAGATATATGAGAGAACATCCAGGAAAGTCATGTGCTTTTGAAAGTCCTGACTGACTTACTCTAAGAAATTCACTGAAACAAAGGAAAAAATAGATATAGATATATATGACTAGCTGATAATTAAAATGGTAGATTTACTCTGCACAAACTTAATTTATTGCTTCTCTATATTTGCATTCAGTAAGTCTCTTCTTTTCATCTTTGAGAGCTCTAGACTGAAGCATAGTTCAAACACTCCATCCATTCTTTCCTCACAGGGTGAAGCTGTCCTTTCCCCAGCATGAAAGTGTTGGACCATATGTTGCTCTGTTCTCCTTCTACTATGAAGTTAAGCTCCTACTGTCTCATAGAAATTGTGTCACTAGGAGACCAAACATGAGGCAGAGCAATTTTATATACTGAACATATCAAAACAAGAATCAAAGTAGAATGACAGAGAAAAATAAAGTTTTATATTTTATCACTAGTTTTGTAAGCAAGGTAATTGTATACCTACAATATGTATATGTGATTTGAAAAAAAAAATTGAAATATAATTGTTTCATCAGGGTATATTGATTAGTTACCTCCAGTTTTTCTAGAGCAAGCAGAATACATCGGATTAAAGCAGATATAAAATTAATTTTAATACACTAAATAAAAGCAAGAGTTTTTAAGAAGATAGATTAGATAGATGTTTTAGAGAATATTCTAAAAAAGACTTTGAACTAACAAAATTGTACAAGTTGATTATTATGTTCAGTTTTACTAGACAACTTTTGGGCTTTTTTCTTCTTGAATATACATCTCCTGTTCATACTGCTTTTTTACTTATCAGACACAATTAAGTAAGTGTTTCACTCATTATTATCCTGAGGGCAAGATAGAGAAATAATGAGAAGGTTAGAAAGGATGACAAAATGAGTACCTAAGGTAAATTCATTCAACTGTCAGCAAGGAGTAAAATCATGCAGGAGACAATGTTTCCTCGGGAAGTTTGTAAAGGGAGAAAAGGAGCAAAGAATGTTCAGTTGTGGTCCATCTTTGCTCAACCTCTCCTGGGTATCATTTATTAGAATGCTTTGCTGCTGTTCAAAACAAATTGTGAGGTTGGATTGGCAGGAGAGTGTTGAATTTGTTAGAGGGTAAGAAAAGCAATTTTTTACACATAGTTAGATATTGCCAGATAGGTGTCCCAACTTCATGTATCATGAATTTAAAACACAATGAAGACTTTGCAGATTGTTGTGGAATTTTTGTTCATTCCTGTTCTTGCTTTGCTCTATTTATATAATGCTGTTCAAGATTGTCAATAGATCATTGTCTTAAATTTGAAGAAAACTTTGCCCAACATGCATAGAACCTCTCCAATTTCTCCTGAGGAAACTAGCCAGTGTGAAAACATCGATTCCAGTGAGCACAGTAACCCTGATGTCTCAGTGAATAATCTACCTTGTTCTTTCCTGATGATTTACAGGGGGAATAAAACCAATATCTGGATTTTCTATTTTATGTTTGCATGATTTCTTCACAAATCCACTATATGTAGTCAGATCTTCACTTCCTCATGCTCTATGAAGTGTTTTCACCTTTGTTTTAGCATCAATTTCCAGAAGCACTGAGAGCTTTCCCTTAAAATGGGAAGGGTATCCTCTCGACATTATTGAAGAAACTCTGACATTGATCCAAACCATTGCTATCTCTTCACTGAGAGAATAGCTGTTAATAACCTCTGGGCTTGTTTGTGTCAATTGCCCACATTCCCTGGTGAAGCCTTTTTGAACCATCAGGTCATATCATTGTGCTGTGCTTCGCCGCCAATTTATGTCTGACCCTTTGTGACTTCATGGACTGTGGCCTCCAGGATCCTCTGTTCATGGGGATTCTCCAGGCAAGAATACTGGAGTGGGTTGCCATTTCCTTCTCCAGGGTATCTTCTCAACAGAGAGATTGAACCCAGGTCTCCTACATTGCAGGCAGATTCTTTACCATCTGAGCCACGAGGGAAGCCTGAATCATATCATTCCCCTTTTCAAATCCAGCCCCAGGTTCTTAGCAAAATATACCACCCGAAAGGAGAAGATAAACAGTGTTCTCATCATTTGACCCTTAGCATCTCTCAGAATTCATCTCATAATCCCCAATGCCATATTCACTATACTGCAGTTACATGGACCTTCTCTTTCTTATTACTACGCAGCAAAGATTGTTCCCACCTTAGTGCCTCTGCTCTAGATGCCTCCGCTGCAAATTTAAGCCTACATTATAGGATTCTGCATCAGTCCTTCTGATGAATATTCAAGGTTGATTTCCTTTCCAATTAACTGGTTTGATATCCTTGCAGTCCAAATGACTCTCAAGAGTCTTCTCCAACACCACATTTCAAAAGCATCAACTCTTTGGCATGCAGTCCTCTTTATAGTCTAACTATCACATCCACATATGACTACTGGATAAGCCATAGCTTTGACTATATGGACATTTGTTGGCAAAGTAATTTCTCTGCTTTTTAATATGCTGTCTAGGTTGGTCATAGCTCTTCTTTCACGGAGCAAGCATCATTGAATTTCATGGCTGAAGTCACCATCTGCAATGATTTTGGAACCAATAAAAAATAAAGTCTGTCACTGTTTCCCCATCTATTTGCCATGAAACAATGAGACCAGATGCCATGATCATCATTTTTTCAATGTTTAATTTTAAACCAGCCTTTTCACTCTCTCTTTCACCTTCATCAAGAAGATCCTTAGCTACACTTAGTTTTTTGCCATAAGAATGGTGTCATCTGCATATCTGCGTAACTGGTATTTTTCCAGCAACATTGATTCCAGCTTGTGCTTGACCCATTCTGGCATTTTGCATGATATACTCTACATTGGGCTTCTCTGGTGGCTCAGATGTTAAAAAATCCACCTGCAATGTGGGAGACCTGGTGCGATCCCTGGGTAGGGAAGATCCCCTGGAGGAGGACATAGCAACCCACTCCAGTATTATTGCCCAGAGAATGCCATGGACAGAGGAGTCTGGTGGGGTATGGTCCATGAGGTCATGAAGATACGAACATGACTAATGGACAAAGCAAGCATACCACATACTGTCCATAGAAATTAAATACACAGGGTAACAATGTAAAGCCTTGAATGCTCCTTTCCTAATTTTGAAACAGTCCACTGTTCCAGTCTGGTTCTAACTGTTGCTTCTTTAACTGCAAGTGATCTAATATCCCCATGTCTTTAAGAATTGTCCACAGTTTATTATGATCCACACCGTCAAAGGCTTTAGCGTAGTCAGTGAGGCAGAAGTAGACATTTTTCTGAAGTTCTCTCAGCTTTTTATGATCCAATAGATGTTGGAAATTTGATCTCTTGTTTCTCTGCCTTTTCTAAACACAGTTTGTATATCTGGAAGTTCTCAGTTCACATATGGTTGAAGTTTAGCTTGGAGGATTTTGAGCAATACATTGCTAGCATGTGAAATGACTGCAATTGTGAGGTAGTTTGGAGAAGGCAATAGCAACTCACTCCACTACTCTTGCCTGGAAAATCCCATAGACAGAGGAGCCTGGTAGGCTGTAGTCCATGGGGTCGCTGAGTTGGACACTACTGAACGACTTCACTTGCACTTTTCACTTTCATGCATTGGAGAAGGAAATGGAAACCCACTCCAGTGTTCTTGCCTGGAGAATCCCAGGGATGGGGGAGCCTGGTGGGCTGCCGTCGATGGGGTCGCAGAGAGGTGGACATGACTGAAGCGACTTAGCAGCAGCAGCAATAGCAGTGAGGTATTTTGAACATTCTTTGGCATTGCCTTTTTTGGGGATTGGAATGAAAACTTAATTTTTTCTGTTCTGTGGCCACTGCTGAGTTTTCCAAATTTGCTGGCATAATGAGTGCAGCACTTTAACGACATCATCTTTTAGGATGTGAAATAGCTCAGCTGGAATTCCATCACTTCCACTAGCTTTGTTTGTAATGATGCTTCCTATGGCCCACTTGACTTTGCACACTAAGATATCTGGCTGTAGGTGAGTGATCACACCATCATGGTTATCTGGGTCATTAATATCATTTTTGGATACTTCTGTGTATTCTTGATGCCGCTTCTTAATTTCTTCTGCTTCTGTTAGTCCATATCCTTTCTGTCCTTTATCATGCCCATCTTTGCATGAAATGTTCCCTTGGTATCTCTAAGTTTCTTGAAGAGATCTGTAGTTTTCCCCATTCTATTGTTTTCCTCTGTTTCTTTGCATTGCCACTTTAAGAGGGCTTTCTTATCTCTTCATGCTATTCTTCAAAACAACATTCAGATTGGTATATCTTTCCTTCATTCCTTTGCCTTTCTCTTCTCTTCTTTTCTCAGCTCTTTGTAAGTCCTCCTCAGACAATCATTTTGCTCTTTTCATTTCTTTTCTTGGGGATGGTTTTGATCACTCATCCTGTACAATGTTTTAACCTCCCTCCATAGTTCTTCACACATTCTATCAGATATAATCTCTTGAATCTATTTGTCACTTTCAGCGTATAATCATAAGGGTTTTGATTTAGGTCATACCTGAATGGCCTAGTGGTTTTCTTTACATTCTTCAATTTAAGTCTGAGTTTTGCAATAAGGAGTTTAGGATCTGAGCCACAGTCAGCTCCTGGTCTTGGTTTTGTTGACTGTATGAAGCTTCTCCATCTTCAGCTGAAAAGATTGTAATCAATCTGCTTTTGGTACTGACCTTCTGGTGATGTTTATGTATAGAATCATCTCTTGCCTTGCTGGAAGAGGCTGTTTGCTATGACCAGTGTGTTCTCTTAGTAAAACTCTGTTAGCTTTTGCTCTGCTTTATTTTGTACTCCATGGCCAAACTTGCCTGTTATTCCAGGTACCTCTTAACTTCCCACTTTTGCATTCCAGTCCCCTATGATGAAAAATATATAATTTTTGGAGCTGGTTCTAGAAGTTCTTTTAGGTCTTCATAGAACCGTTCAACTTTAGCTTCTTTGACATTAGTGTTTGGGGCATAGACTTGGTTGGGGCAAAAATAGTTTAAATCTTTCTGTTAGGTTTCAATTGTTAGAAGCAACATATAAGCAAAGTTGAATAATTAAAATTATAGAACAGAGAGTCAGTATATTAACATACATACTTAAAAATAATGATAATTAAATTTTTGAAAGTAGAAAAAGGAAATAAAATAATTGGCTGATACAGCTACATATGAATGCTTTTAAAGGAAAAAAGTATGAAAGTTACTACAAAGGTGATAACTTCCTCATCATACATAATACATGAATTTTGTGTTTTTGTTTTCTTCAGTAGGTTGTATAAAAATATGAAATTCTTAAATATTATAATTAAAAGCAACAAAGTGTAAATATATAATTCTATATGTTTATGTTTAATTTAAGTCATAATATAATTGTGTAAATGAAAATAGTATCATTCTCATTCTTCTCAGTCAATAAAATGTTAATTTGTGATGGTTACCTCTAGATGATGGGATTACAGATACACTTTGTAATGCATTTTGAATTTTTAATATTAGATTTTTCAATTAAGCTGTATTTTTTGAAATCAGGATAGTTTAGTAAGATTATTTTTTTTAATTATACTGTTCATTATAGTTTCTTTTCTTGTTTCATGTCAGACCTCCAAAGAAAAGTAATTTGAAAATTGAACAGAATAACTAAGCCCAAGATAGCAATTTCCTCTCCTGTTGTGTATCACCTTTCTGTAGTAGAAAGTATTATAACTGGATAACTGAAAATGCATCCCATTTGTATACATACATGCTACAACTTACATCACAAAGTTGAGGCTAGAGCTAGACCTATGATCAATAAAATAAAACTCAAGTGATACTCTGAGCTTCTATCCCTTCCTCTGGTTTCTAGGCATCATGCAGCGAAGATGTTCATGCCAAGGCTGAACTGTTAGAGGCCACGTGATGGAGGTGGACAGTCCAGCCTCAGATGCAAGCACAGGGTTTCAACCCCATGAGTAATCTCACTTTGTAAGATGTGAAGTAGCATATGAGACAAGCTGAGCACATTCAACCTCTAGAAATAGGAAAAGGATTCAACAAGTGATTTAAGTCACTGAGTTTGGGTTTGATTTATTATGCAATCATAGATAACAAATACACTCACTCAAGTATGTGATGTGTTCAAAATATTCCATTAATCTACTTTCTCGCTTGCATTAAAACTTGAAAGGTAGTCAAATGGGAGAGATTTTGTTCCGTTTGGAGGAGAAAGGTTACCCACCCCAGTATTCTGGCCAAGAGGATTCCATAGACTGTATAGTTCATGTGGTCGCAAAGAGTCAGACACGACTGAACAACTTTCACTGGAATACTTTGTGCTTAGTTGCTGAGTCATGTCCAACTCTTTGTGACCCCATGGACTGCAGCCCTCCAGGCTCCTCTGTCCATGGGGATTCTCCAGGCAAGAATACTGGAGTGGGTTGCCATGCCCTCCTCCAGGGGATCTTCCCAACCCAGGGATCGAACCAAGGATTCCCACATTGCCGGCAAATTCTTTACCATCTGAGCCACCAGGGAAGCCCTGGAATATTTTAGGATTACATTTATTTTAAATTAGGGAATATCTGATTTTCTGAAAAATATTGACTTAATAGAATTACAACGTATTAACAAACACACCAGAGCAAGTGGTGGTGCTCAAATAGGAACTAAAAATGCAAGAAATCTGAAAATTTCAAACTGCTGCAGGCAAAGCATGCGCAATTCAACAGCATCTATGAACACTAATAGATTTTAATTCTGTCTTGGCCTATTAAGATCTCATTTAAAATTCTAGATAAAAATCATTCTGAGAATCGTGTTCAGTTTTCCAAGATGCCAGCTTAATTAATGCTTTTGCAGTGTATCTCTGGGGTATGCACAAAAAAAGAGCGGGTTGGGGATTATTTTGATCTGTAATGATTTAAAGTCATTTGAAGATATTGCATAATTTTTTCATTCAACTTTATACATAAAAAATCAGGTTGACCTAAGTTTAGCTCTTTGGAGAACTGGCTTTTCAAATATAACCTTGACCAGCTATAAATTCAAGTGATTTTATCATTTTAACTACATGCAAAATGATTTGTCCCTTGATTCTGGAGGCAAATTTTAACCTTTCTCCCTGAAAATGATAGATATCATTCAAGGAAAAAGTCATCTTTAGCATCTGTTCTTTCTAAACATGTTTCTGTATCATAGCAAA
The DNA here is from genome assembly GCA_007570785.1 of Antilocapra americana. Classification (NCBI taxonomy): domain Eukaryota; kingdom Metazoa; phylum Chordata; class Mammalia; order Artiodactyla; family Antilocapridae; genus Antilocapra; species Antilocapra americana. The sequence continues at coordinate 5,393,696 of ML661906.1, read as the reverse complement.
TTGTCATCATATTTCAATAAGCATTGACCGTCTTAGTAATTAATTTCTGTTAAAGTTGAAATAATGTGTCTATTTATATATAACCATCTGATTGCTTTTGTTTATCAATTAAATCATTGGAAGAGTTGATGCCGAAGCTGAAATTTCAATACTTTGAACACCTGATGCAAAGAGCTGACTACTTGGAAAAGACTCTTTTTTTTTTTAATTAGTTTTGCAATACAATGACATTATATCGCCATGGGTTTACATATGCTCCCCCTCCAGAACCCACCTCCCTCCTCCCTCCCTCCTCCCTCCCCCTGGGATATCTCAGTGCACCAGCCCTGAGCATCAATCCTGGGCTGGCGATTGATTGCACATATGACAATTAACATGTTTCAATGCCATTCTCCCATATTATCCCACCCTTGCCCTCATCCAAAGAGTCCACAAGTCTGTTCTATACATCTGCGTTCCTTTTGCTGTCTCGCATGCTGGGTTCTTGTTACTGTCTTTCTAAATTCCATATATATGCGTTAATATACTGTATGGTTGTTTTTCCTTCTGGCTTACTTCATTCTGGATAATAGGCTCCAGTTCTGTCCACCTGAGTAGAACTGATTCAAATGATTTTTTTTTAATGCTGAGTAATAGTCCATTGTGTATATGTACCACAGCTTTCTTATCCATTCGTCAGTTGATGGGCATCTAGGTTGCTTCCATGTCCTGGCTATTGTAAACAATGCGGCGATGGACATTGAGGTACACGTGGCTCTTTCAATTCTGGTTTTCTCGGTGTATATGCCCAGCAGTGGGATTGCTGGGTCATATGGCAGGTTTATTTTCAGTTCTTTAAGGAATCTCCACACTGTTTTCCATAGTGGCTGTATTAGTTTGCATTCCCACCAACAGTGTAAGAGAGTTCCCTTTCCTCCACATCCTCTCCAGCATTTATTGCTTGTAGATTTTTGGATTGCAGCCATTCTGACTGGTGTAAAGTGATACCTCATTGTGGTTTTGATTTGCGTTTCTCTGATGATGACTGGTGTTGAACATCTTTTCATGTGTTTGTTAGCCATCTGTAGATCTTCTTTGGAGAAATGTCTGTTAAGTTCTTTGGCCCACTTTTTGATTGGGTTGTTTATTTTCCTAGAATGGAGCTGCAGGAGTTGCTTGTATATTTTTGAGATTAATTGTTTGTCCATTGCTTCATTGGCTATTATTTTCTCCCATTCTGAAGGCTGCCTTTTCACCTTGCTTATAGTTTCCTTTGTTGTGCAGAAGCTTTTAATTTTAATTAGGTCCCATTTGTTTATTCGTGCTTTTATTTCCAATAATCTGGGAGGTGAGTCATGTAGGATCCCACTTTGGTTTATGTCAGAGAGTGTTTTGCCTATGTTGTCCTCTAGGAGTTTTATAGTTTCTGGTCTTATGCTTAGATCTTTGATCCATTTTGAGTTTATCTTTGTGTATGGTGTTAAAAAGTGTTCTAATTTCATTCTTTTACAAGTGGCTGTCCAGTTTTCCCAGCACCACTTGTTAAAGAGGTTGTCTTTTCTCCATTGGATATTCTTGCCTCCTTTGTCAAAGATAAGGTGTCCATAGATGCGTGGGTTTATCTCTGGGCTTTCTATTCTGTTCCATTGATCTATATTTCTGTCTTTTTGCCAGTACCATACTGTCTTAATGACTGTGGATTTGTAGTATAGCCTAAAGCCAGGTAGGTTGATTCCTCCAGTTCCATTCTTCTTTCTCAAGATTGCTTTGGCTATATGAGGTTTTTTGTATTTCCATACAAATTGTGAAATTATTTGTTCTAATTCTCTGATAAAGACCTCTGGTAGCTTGATAGGAATTGCATTGAATCTATAGATTGCTTTGGGTAGTATACTCATTTTCACTATATTGATTCTTCCAATCCACGAACATGGCACATTTCTCCATCTGTTTGTGTCCTCTTTGATTTTTTTCATCAGTCAATGTAATACACCACATTAACAAATTGAAAAATAAAAATCACATGATTATCTCAATAGATGCAGAGAAAGCCTTTGACAAAATTCAACATCCATTTATGATAAAAACCTCTAAAAAGCAGGAATAGAAGGAACATACCTCAACATAATAAAAGCTATATATGACAAACCCACAGCAAACATTATCCTCAATGGTGAAAAACTGAAAGCATTCCCCCTGAAGTCAGGGACAAGACAAGGGTGCCCACTCTCACCACTACTTTTCAACATAGTTTTGGAAGTCTTGGCCACAGCAATCAGAGCAGATAAAGAAATTAAAGGAATACAGATTGGAAAAGAAGAAGTAAAACTCTCTGTGTTTGCAGATGGAAAAGACTCTTGATGCAGGCAATGGTTGAAGGCAGAAGAAGAGGGCATCACAGGATGAGATGGTTGCATGGTATCACTGACTCAGTGAACATAAGTTTGAGCAAATTCCAGGAGATAGCAAGGGGAAGGGAAGCTTCACATGCTGCAGTCTATGGATCACAAAAAGTCAAATATGACTTAGTGACTGAACAACAAATGTTTTTGACATTATATTCATTATGTTAAAGAAAAGTATTTTAATGTACAATGTTTTAAAGGTATAACTTGTTCCTTTTAAGATTACTTTCAAAGAGAAATAAGAAAATCTATCAGTCTAACATTCTAAAACTGCTTTTATTCATTATGTGACACCTTAGTCTTATTGACACTTTGGCATATTATGTTTTAGCCTACATTAAACATTAAATACTTTCATTATGCTACTCACTAATAAATTACTGAAGAAATAATTTTTAAGCACTTATTTAGTAGTCTTACTGAAATTTATAGTATTATACATTTGTCAAGTACCAATTTAATTCACACAATATATTATCAATTAGGGGTTGCAATTTTAGAGATGAAAATTTAAAACCCAGAGAAAATACATATTAAAGTATCTAAAAAACATTCATTTTCTATTTAGACATTTTGAAGACATTTTGGTTTATTACAAATATTTAATTATACTTAAAGTTTCATTTTACAAATTTGAATATTCATCTTTAAAACATTCTTAAAGAAATTGAAACAGCTTTTTTAAAATTAATTAATTAATTTTCCAAATAAGAATAAAGCTTTTTTTAAATTTATTTTTAAAAAATGTATAGTTCTTTTCTGTTGTTGTTATTTTTATTTATTTTCTTTACATTATTATGTTGGTTTTGCCATATATTGACATTAATCCACCATGGGTATAAATTTATTTATTTTCATTGAAGGATAATTGCTTTACAGAATTTTGCTGTTTTCTGTCAAACCTCAACATGAATCAGCCATAGGTATACATATCTCTTCTTGAAGCTCCCTCCCATCTCCCTCCCCATCTCACCCCTCTAGGTTGATATAGAGCCCCAGTTTGAATTTCCTGAGCCATACAGCAAATTTTCATTGGCTATCTATTTTACATATGGTAATGTAAGTTTCCATGTTACTCTTTCCATACACCTCACTCTCTCCTTTCCTCTCCCCACATATGTAAATCTATTCTCTATGTCTGTTTCTCCATTGTTTCCCTATAAATAAATTATTCAGTACCATTTTTCTAGATTCCATATATATGTGTTAGAATATGATATTTATCTTTCCAACTTACTTCACTCTGTATAATAAGTACTAGGTTCATCCACCTCATCAGAACTGACTCAAATGTGTTCCTTTTTATGTCTGAGTAATATTCCATTGTGTATATGTACCACAACGTCTTTATCCATTCATCTGTCAATGGAGATCTAGGTTGCTTCCATGTTCGAGCTATTGTAAATTGTGCTACAATGAACAATGGGATATATGTGTATCTTTCAATTTTGGTTTACTCAGAGTATATGCCAAGAGTGGGATTACTGGTTCATATGGTGGTTTTATTCCTAGTTTCTAAAGGAATCTCCATACCATCTTCCATAGTGGCTGTATCAGTTTACATTTCCACCAACAGTGCAAGAGTGTTCCCTTTTCTCCATGCCCTCTTCAGCATTTATTGTGTGTAGACTTTTTGATGATGGCCATTCTGACAGATGTGAGCTGATATCTCATTGTAGTTTTGATTTGCATTTCACTAATAATGAGTGATGTTGAGCATCTTTAAATGTGTTTGTTAGCCTTCTGTATGTCTTTGGAGAAATAGCTGTTTAGATCTTTTCCCACACTTTTTGATTGGATTATTCCTTTTTCTGGTATTGGGTTGTATGAGCTGCTTGTATATTTTGGAAATTAATCCTTTGTCAGTTGTTTCATTTGCTATTAATTTCTCCCATTCTGAGGGTTGTCTTTTCACCTTGCTTATGGTTTCCTTTGCTGTGCAAAAGCTTTTAATTTTAATCAGGTCCCACTTGTTTACTTTTGTTTTTATTTCTGTTACTTTAGAAGGTGGGTCATAGAGGATCCTGCTTTGATTTATGCCATCAAGCATTCTGCCTATGTTTTTCTCTAAGAGTTTTATAGTGGTCTTACATTTAGGTCTTTAATCAATTTGGGGTTTATTTTTATGTTTGGAGTTATAAAGTGTTCTGTTTCATTTTTTTTACATATAGCCATCCAGTTTTCCCAGCACCTTTTATTAAAGAGGCTGTCTTTGCCATATTGTATATTCTTGCCTCCTTTGTCAAAAATAAGGTTGCCATATGTGCATAGGTTTATTTCTGGGCTTTCTATCTTGTTCCATTGGTCTACATTTCTGTTTCTGTGCCAGTACCATACTCTTTTGATGACTGTATCTTTGTAGTATAATTTGAAGTCAGGAAGGCTGATTACTCCAGCTCCATTCTTCTTTCTCAAGACTGCTTTGGCTATTCAGTGTCTTTTATGTTTCCATATGAACAGTGAAAATTTTTGTTCTAGTTCTTCGAAAATGTCATTCATATTTTGATAAAAATCACATTGAATCTGTAGATTGCATTTGGTAGTATAGTTATTTTCACGATAGTGATTCTTCCTACCAAGTGACGTGAAATGCCTCTCCATCTGTTTATATTATATTTGAATTCTTTCATCAGTGTCTTAGAATTTTCTGTGTATGGTTCTTTTGTCTCCTTAGGTAAGTTCATTCCTAGATATTTAATTCTTTTTGTTGCAATGATGAATGGGGTTGATTCCTTAAATTCTCTTTCTGATTTTCATTGTTGATATATAGAAATACAAATGATTTCTGTGTTTTGCTTTTGTATCCTGAAACTTTGCTAAATTCACTGATTAGCTCTAGTACTTTTCTGATGTTATTTTTAGGGTTTTCTACGTACAGTATCATGTCAGCTGCAAACAGTGAGAGCTTTACTTCTTTTTCAATCTGGATTCCTTTTATTTCTTTTTCTTCTCTGATTTCTGTAGCTAGGACTTCCAGAGCTATGTTGAATAATACTGGCAAGTGTGGATAACTTTGTCTTGTTCTTGATCTTAGGGGGAATGCTTTCAGTTTTTCACCATTGAGAAAAATGTTTGCTGTAGGCTTACCATATATAGTCTTTGCTATGTTGAGGTAGGTTCTTGCTATTCCCATTTTTTGAAGAGTTTTCATCATAAATGGGTCCTGAATTTTGTTGAAGTCTTTTTCTGCATCTATTGAGATGATAATATGCTTTCTATCTTTCAGTTTCTTAATATGTTGTATCACATTGACTGATTTGCATATATTGAAGAATCCTTGCAACCCTGGAATAAACCCAAATTGATCATGGTGTGTAAAGTTTTTGATGTGTTGCTGAATTCTGAATTTAGCAAATTCAAAATTTGCTAAAATTTTGCTGAGAATTTTTGCATCTATGTTCATCAGTTTGTAGTTGTGTGTGTGTGTGTGTGTGTGTGTGTGTGTGTGTGTCGTTTTTGTCTGCTTTTGGTATCAGGGTGATGGCAGCCTCGTAGAATGAGTTTGGAAGTGTTCCTTCCTCTGTAGTTTTTTGCAAGAGTTTTTAAAGTATAGGCATTAGCTCTTCCATAACTGCTGGATAGAATTCTCCTGTGAAGCCACTTGGTCCTGTGCTTTTACCTTTGAAAGAGTTTTGAACACAGGTTCAATTTCAGTGAGTGCTTTTAATTAGGTTGTTCATAATTTCTCTTTCTTCCTGGTTCAGTCTATAGTTGTTCATAACAGTCTCTTATTATCCTCTGTATTTCTGCATTGTCTGTTGTAACCTCACCTTTTCCATTTCTAATTTTGTCGATTTTATTCTTCTCTCTTTTTTCCGTGATGAGTCCTGCTGAAAGATTGTCAATTTTGGCTAAAAAAGATTTTGATTTCTCCATCAATTTTGAATGAGATCCTTACTGGGTACAGTAATCTCGATTGTACATTTTTCCCTTTCAGTTCTTTAAATATATCCTGACATTTCCATCTGGCCTGTAGAGTTTCTGCTAAAAGATGAACTGTTAAGTCTATGAGGTGTTTCTTGTATGTTACTGTTGCTTCTCCCTTTCTGCTTTTAATATTCTTTCTTGGTATTTAGTCTTTGTTAGTTTGATTAGTATGTGTCCTAGCATGTTTCTCCTTGGGTTTATCCTGTATGGGACTCTTTGTGCCTCAAGTTGAGAAAATTTCCAACCATAATGTCTTCAAAAATTTTGTCATACCCTTTCTTTGTCTCTTCTTCTTAAGTTAGTCAGTTCAGTCACTCAGTCATGTCCAACTCTTTGTGACCCCATGGACTGGAACATGCTAGTCTGCCCTGTTCAATATCAACTCCTGGAGCTTGCTCAAACTCACGTCCATTGAGTCTGTGATGCCATCCAACCATCTCATCCTCTCATCCCCTTCTCCTACTACCTTCAGTCTTTTCCAGCACAGGGTCTTTTCAAAGGAGTCAGTTCTTCGCATCAGGTGGCCAGACTATTGGAGTTTCAGCTTCAACATCATTCCTTCCAATGAATATTCAGGGCTGATTTCCTTTAAGATGAAATGGTTGGATCTCCTTGCAATCCAAGGAACTCTCAAGAGTCTTCTCCAATAGCACAGTTCAAAAACATCAATTCTCTTCTTCTGGGACCCTTATAATTTCAATGTTGGTGTGTTTGATATTGTCCCAGAGGTCTCTGATACTGCCCTCAGTATTTTCATACTTTTCACTTTATTCTGCTCTTCAGAAGTTGTTTTCATCATTTAATCTTCAACTCACTGATTCATTCTTTTGCTTCAAATAATCTGCTATTGATTGCTTCTAAAGTATTTTTAATTTCAGTAATTGTGTTGTCTCTGTATGTTTATTCTTTAATTGTACTAGGTCTTTATTAACTGATACATGCATTTTCTCCATTTTGTTTTCAAGGGTTTTGATCATTTTTACTATCATTATTCTGAATTCTTCTTCAGGTAGTTTGCCTATTTTATTTTCATTTATTTGGACTTCTGTGTTTCTAGTTTATTCTTTCATTTATATAGTTTTTCTCTGCAAATATATATATATATATTACTTATTGTGTTATAGGTCTCCTTTTCCTCAACTTCAAAGAAAGTTGAACTCTTTCCTTGAAGATGGAAGAATCCTTTTGGTTTATGCCCTCCTAAGGTTGATCCAGTGGTTTCTAAAAGGGTGATATTTGTGATGAGTTTTTGTTTGTTTGTTTGTTTTTTCTCTGATTGGCAAGGCTGATTGATGTGGTAATCCTGTCTGCTGATTATTGGGTTTGTATTATTGTTTTCTTTGTTGTTTAGATGAGGTGTCCTGCACAGGGTGCTATTGGTGGTTGGGCGATGCCATATCTTATATTCAAGTGGTTTGCTTTGTGTGAGCTCTCACTATTTGATACTCCCTAGGGTTAGTTCTCTTGTAATCTAGAGTCTTGGAGTCAGTGTTCCCACTTCAAAGGCTCAGAGCTTGATCTCTAGTCAGGAACAAAGCTTCTGGAAGTGGTTTGTTATGGCATTAAGTGAGATTAAAACAAGTATCTGAAAATGATAAACCAAAGATGAACTCCAAACAAATGGCAGTTAAAAAACCAGGCAAATAATAATTAAAATAATGGAATATACACATATACATATACACCCATGAGCAAAGTCAAAACAGTACAACAAATATAAAGTACAATAAATTGACCTGGTGAACAAGCAAAATTGAATATTATATTTACCAGTAAAGAACAAAACTAAGGAAAGCACAAATTGAAAAAGAAATTTAAAATGTGGTACCAAGTGGAGAATAAAGAAATGAAAACTTAACTAACAAATATGTTGAGAGGAAATGAAAGAAAGGAAAGAAAGAATAGATATGCAAAGTTAAATAGAGGTAGATGAAGAAAGCTTATATACATTTAAGATTAACTGCAAGGGGAAAAGAACAGTAAGAAAGACAAACAAATGAACAAATATAAAGTAGAAATAGAGAAATTTAAAAAGAAAAGTATTAGAAAAATATAAAAAAGTTTAAAAAATGAAGTTAAAATTTCAAAAACAAGAGGAAAGAAAAAAAAAATAATGGAAGCAGAAAGAAAAAAGAAAAAAAGGGAAAACTCCACAGAACTGCAAAAGCCCAGCATTGAGGCAGAGGTTTATAACAATAAAAAGTGTGACTGAATATATACATAGACATATACACCCATAAACAAATCAAAACAGTCAAACAGAAATAGAGTACGACAGACTGACCTGGTGAGCAAAGGAAACTAAAAATTGCATCTACCAAAAGAAAGTTAACTGAAGTCCAAACTGGAAAACAAACCTAAAACAAGGTGCCAATTGGGAGTAAATGAATGAAAGTAAAACTGATAAATATGTTGAGATAAAAGGAGAGGAAGAAGAGAAAGAAAGAATTTAAATAGAGGTAGATAAAGATTTGTATATGTTAAAGAGTAGCTGCAAAGGGGAAAGAACAGTAGGCAAAGAAAACAAAAGAATAAATGTAGAGAAAACAATAATAGGCTTAAGAAATAGAAAGCTAGTATTAAAAAAGGAGGAAAAAAAGAGGAATTCCACAGAACTGCAAAAGCCTAACACAGGGGCAGAGTTTTATAACAACAATAAAGAAAATGTGACTTAATATTTCTTAGTGCCAATAAAATAGACAACTACAATGGAGTGTGAGGCGGGGAGGAAAAAAAAATCTAAATGATCTACAGAACAAGTCAAAAAAAAATGTTTTTCTTGAATCACTGCTGTCAGTGTCCTTTTCTTCACTTAGAGTCACAGTCCACCTTACCTCCCTAGGACATCCCCTATGCTGTGCTGATCTCTGGACATGCTGTGAGGGCAGTTCAGATTTTAATCTGATCTAACTCCTATGTGTTCTTGTGTTCAATGTGAACAGCTATCAGAACTAGTGCGCTTTCTATTGTGGAAGGTCTCAATGACCTTTTATATATTTCATAGATGCAGAGTCTGCCTAGTTAATTCTGTGGGTTTAATCTGTATCTTATACAGCTGGGGGAAGGTTTTGGGTCTTCTTCCTTAGTCACACTGCCCCTGGGTTTCCATGTGGTTTTATTTCCACCTCTACAAGTGGATCATCCACAGGGGTTTGCTCCTGAGGCTGCCCCGGAGGACTTGGGTTTGCCCCTGTGAGGGCCAGATGTGGAGGTGGTGCAGCTGCTTCAGTTGCAGGGGTTCTGGCAGTACCTGGTTCTCAGGGAAGTTTGTAGCTAGGTCAGCAGGAAATATAGTGCTCTAGAAGGGTATGGCAACCAGTATTGGCCAATATACTCCAGTATTCTTGCCTGGAGAATCTTTTTGCCCAACAGAGAAGCCTGGCCACAGTCTACAGGGTTGCAAAGAGTCAGACACTACCGAAGTGACCTTGTATGCATAGACAGAAGGCTTTTTTCACCTGTAGCAACTCTTCCCCAGTGAGAGTTGAACATGAAGGTGATGCAGCTTCTTGGCTTATGGGGACCCTGGCGGTCCCAAGTGTGCAGAGACACAGATTGCCTATGCTGAAGGAGTTATGGCCCTATCAGAGTCTTATTTGAGCCTCTTGTAGCTGGCGATGAGAAGCCCTCTTTGGCCAGTTTTTCTCCAAAGCTCCACCCATTCAGGCACTTGGAGGGCTTCCTTTCCTGGGATCCTTCTCTGTTGCAAGTACACAGAGGTGTCCCCCCTGGCTGGAGTCCTACTCTGCAGACTGGTGCATCTGGCACTTAATGGGGCATCCTGGATGGGATCCTACATTCTAGTTCAGTGCATCAGGGGTTTGATGGTCCAGTCTCTCTACTGCTCAGCTGGCAATACTGGGTGGAGAGAGGCTATGATGATGGCTCCAACAGCTACAATGACTCAGCAGTACCACCTTGCTTCCATGGCTGTGCAGCTTTCCTCTACCGGCATTTTCCACCATGATCTCCTCCCTCATATCCCCTCAATACGTCTCTGCAGTCAGCAGCAGCACTCACACTTGGATTGCTCCACAATCCCTAAACTCCAGCTCGTAGCTGCTGTGCCTTCCAGGGGACCAGCATCCTTGTCCCAGGTATGTATGGCTGCAGACTGTCTGACTCTCATTCCATTTAGACTTCCACAGATCAGCTGTTTCACTCTCAGCCTTTAATGTTTCTCCTCTGACTCAGACAATCGCCCCGATGTGGAGATCAGACCCCTGCTTCAGTTCCTGAACCTGCCAAGGGAAGTCCAGTCCTATAACACTCCTGTTTTTCCCCCTACTTCCTTTGTCCTATTTTGCATGGTTATATACATACATACATATATATATATACATATATATATATATATATATATGTATATATATTCCCTACCCCCTTATTGGTAAGGTACTCCTGTCTGCTCTCAGGTGGTATTTTGCATGTACTTTTGTATCTGAAAGTCTATTCCTGATGTATCCATGGAGAGAGATGTACTCCATGTCTACCTACTCCTCCTCCATCTTCTTCCCTCAGCTTTGGTTTTAAACACAATTTCTTCACTCCAACTTTGCTTTTTATGGTTTTAATTTAAATTTAATTGTACTTTTTCTTTAAGTATGTATTTCAAAAATTGAAATCAAAATGTTGCTTTAAAATATACTATAACTATGTTCCTTGGTAATATTCCACTTTAATTCAATGTATCTTGACATAAGAAAATATCATATAATCACTTTTAAATATAGAACTAAAGATAAAAAGTAATTATGACTACCTTTAAAAAAGTTATAAACCAAATTTTAAATTGAATGACTATACAAATTCTAATATTGAAAACAAAGATAATATTCTTTAATTTCATATCTGCTCATCTACAAAGGCACTTTTATAATATAGCTTTGCAGAAAACAAAGCAAAAAAAAATCGCTCGGAGTTATCAAATATTTTATGAATCCTAACATTTCTTTATCCTGAGTAAGAAATCATGAGCAAGTTACTTTAAATTTCTGAGGCACAGTTTTTCTGTCTATAAATTACTAAAAATGAAATGCATTTCTCCTGCTATTAGTGTTAAGTGAACTGTGATTTTCATAAATGTATTTTGTAATTCTTTGTAAAATGGAGATATTTCATTAGCATATTTAATGAAATAGATAATATATTGTATACTCACTTTAAAAGTCTTTTGACATTAGCTATAATACTATACTATAATAGATTTTAATGCTGGTTCTAAATGTAAAAAAGATGATTGTCCTTATACACAAAGAGTTGAATCATAGAGAAAGCAAGGAAATTCTAACAAAACGTATACCTCTGCTTCACTGACTATGCAAAAGCCTTTGATTGTGTGGATCACAACAAATTGTGGAAAATTCTTAAAGAGATGGGAATACCAGACCTTACCTGTCTCCTGAGAAACCTGTGTGCACCGTCAAGAAGCAATAGTTAAAATCAGAAATGGAATAACAAGCTGATTTAAAATTGGGAGAGGAATAAGTCAAGGCTTTTCACCCTGCTTATTTAACTTAAATGCAGAGTACATCATGTGAAATGTCAGGATGGATGTATCACAAGCTGGAATCAAGATTGCCAGGGAAAATATCAACAACTTCAGTTATACAGACAATACCACTCGAATGCAAACAGTGAAGATGAACTAAAGAGCCCCTTGATGAGTGTGAAGGAAGAGAGTGAAAAAAGCAGCTTCAAACTAAGCATTTAAAAAGCTAAGATCATGCCATCCAGTTCCATCATTTATGGCAAATAGGTGGGGAATAGATAGCAAAAAAAAAAAAAAATGGCAAAAAGTGGAAACAGTGACAAATTTTATTTTAATTTCTTCTGCACATGGTGACTGCAGTCACATAATAAAGACACTTGCTCCTTGGAAGGAAAGATATGACAAGCCTAGACAGCATGTTAAAAACCAGAGACATCATTTTGCTGACAGAACTTCATATAGTCAAATCTATGTTATTTCCAGTAGTCATATACAGATGTGAGTTGGGTTAATTTTCCCGGCATTCATCTGCATGGGCTGCTTGTATATTTTGAAGATTAATTGTCAGTTGCTTTGCTTGCTATTATTTTCTCCTAATTTGAAGGTTGTCTTCTCAGTGTTCTTATAGTTTCCTTTGTTGGGCAAAAAATTTTAAGCTTAATTAGGTACTGCTTGTTTATTTTTGTTTTTATTTCCATGACTTTGTTAGGTGGAATGTAGAGGATCTTACCACGATTTTTGTCAGAGTTTTCTGTCAATGTTTTTCTCTAAGAGTTTTATAATTTCTGGCCTTACATTTAGATCTTTAATCCATTTTGAGTTTATTTTTGTGTATGGTGTTAGAAAGTGTTCTGGTTTCACTCTTTCACAGGTGGTTGACCAGTTTTCCCACCACCACTTGTTAAAGAGATTATCTTTTCACCATTGTATATTTTTCCCCCCTTTGTCAAAGATAAAGTGTCCATAAGTGTGTGGATTTATTTCTAGGCTTTCTATTTTGTTCCACTGATCTATATTTCTATCTTTGTGCCAGGACCATACTGTCTTGATGACTGTAGCTTTGTAGTATAGTCTGAAGTCAAGCAGGTTGATTCCTCCAGTTCCATTCTTCTTTCTTAAGACTGCTTTGGCCAATTGAGTCTTTTTGTGTTTCCATACACATTGTGAAATCATTTGTTGTAGTTACATGAGCTATACCATTGGTAGCTTGGTAGGAACTGAGCTGAATAAATAGATTGCTTAGGGTAGTATTCTTATTTTCACTCAATTAATTCTCCCAACCCATGAACTTGGTATATTTCTCCATCTGTTTGTGTCATCTTTGATTTCTTTCATCAGTATTTTATCGTTTTCTGTATATAGGTATTTTGTTTCTTTAGGTAAATTTATTCCTAAGTATTTCATTCTTTTCATTGAAATGGTGAATGAGATTGTTTCCTTAATTTCTCTTTCTATTTTTTCATTGCCAATGTATAGGAATGCAAGGGATTTCTGTATACTAATTTACATCCTGCAGCTTTACTATATTCATTGTTTAGCTCTAGTAAATTTCTGGTGGTGTCTTCAGGATTTTCTACGTAGAGGATTCTGTCATCTACAAACAATGAGAGCTTTACTTCTTCTTTTCCAATCTGGATTCCTTTTATTTATGCATCTTTGTCTTGTTCCTGACTTTAGAGAAAATGCTTTCAATTTTTCACCACTATGGATAATGTTTGCTGTAGGCTTGTCAAATATGACTTTTGTTATGTTGAGGTATGTTCCTTTTATGCCTGCTTTCTGGTGAGTTTTCATCATAAATGGCTGATGAATTTTGTCAAAGGCTTTCTCTGCAACTATTGTGATAATCCTATGGTTTTTATCTTTTAATTTGTTAATGTGGTGTATCACATTTATTAATTTGCAAATATTGAAGAATCCTTGCACCCCGGAATAAAGCCCACTTGGTCATGATATGATCTTTTTAATATGTTACTGGATTCTGTTTCCTAGAATTTTGTATCTATGTTCATCAGTGACATTGGCCTGTATTTTTCTTTTTTGTGTGGCTTCTTTGTCTGGTTTTGGTATTAGGGTGATGGTAGCCTTATAGAATGAGTTTGAGAGTTTACCTTCCTAGCAATTTTCTGGAAAAATTTGAGTAGGATAGGTGTTAGCTCTTTCATTTTTTGGTAGAATTTACCTGTGAAACCATCTGGTCCTGGGCTTTTGTTTGTTGAAAGATTTTGATTACAAGTTTGATTGCCATGCTGTTTAATGTCTGGTAATAGCATTTGTATAATATAAAGAAAATGAATTATAAGCATCTGTGATAAATATATGTATGTATGTGTGCTCAGTTTTTCAGTTTTTTCTGACTCTTTGTAGCTACATTTATTGTAACCTGCCAGTCTCCTCTGTCCATGGTAAGAATTCTAGGTAAGAATTCCAGGTAAAAATACTAGAGTGGGTTTCCATTTTCTCTTCCAGTGGGTCCTCCCAACCCAGGGATCAAACCCCTGTCTCACTGGGACTCCTGGATTGGGAGTCAGATTCTTTTACCACTGAGCCACCTGGGAAGCCCCAACTATATATATACAAATTCACAGTAAGTAGAGTGAAGAGGCACAGATGGAAGTGTTAAGTAGAAAGGGAATGAAACAAACTTTGTGATTTGCTTTGAATTATTAGGTATGCATGATTGTTATAATCACTATACACACACACACGTGTGTGTGTATATATATATATATTGGCACATAGAAGGTGCTGAAAACCAAGGCCAACATATCAATTCCACATGGAATAATATTATTTATATCAGCTTTTACCAATTACAGTCTCTTGGTTTATCTTAATCAACTTCAAAGTTTGTCATAACATTGGAATTAAACAAACATGATTTTAGAGTCTAGGCTTTCCATATTATAATGATCCTTTTATTTCACATGGATTCAGTTATTTGTTTGTCTTTGCACAGGAGAGAAACTGTGGAATTGAGAGCTAGTGAATTTTGAACATTGCATGGATATGGATATGTAAATGAGTATGTTTCCTATCATCAAGAGAAGTAATGAAAAATAGAATAAAAAATATTAGTTGCTTAGATAAATAAAGCAGTATTTTTTTAACTCATGTTGATATCTAAGGAGGATTAGGTAGAGATTTCTTTTCAATTGCAGTCACCATGAAACACAGGTTGTTGGAGAAACTGTTATTTTGAATGTTCTCAATCTTCAGTCTACAAGGAGAAGAGAGCTGCAGAGGCCTTGTGGTGACAGTGAAATACTGTAGCCTGGAAATAGGATATTTTGGTTTGTTCACATCTACTTGGACATGATCGCCCTCAGCCACAAAAAGACCAGGGAACCCAGTTTTATGATGTGCCCCACAGGAGGAAATTTGGGGATATTTGGCAAATAGCAGAAATGATCACCACAGCATTGTAGTTGGAAATCAAATACTGATCATCAATATAAACCATAGATATCCAACAAAATATTTTATATACATATTTATAGATATAATATTCAAACATATTAACATATTATGAAACTGAACATCATAGACTTATGGATATGGAAGGATGGATTTGGAATCCTAAGCAAGACATATTGATTCTGTGAACTTGGACATTTTAACTGAATAGGGTAGATTTAATTACCTTTTTTTAATGAGAGGCAATAGTGTGTAAGACAATCACTTTTTTCTACATGAACTTGATGGGATTATCTTTATGAGGTTCTAAATATGGTGCTGTCTAAAATTAAATTCACTATTAGTGGTTATAGTTGTGACAATGACATTATTATATGCTTTGTTTTATGATTACATAATAGTTAAATATATTTTAAAGTTCTTTAAAGTATTTCAATTCAATACATAGTCATAAACATTAAAGAACACATGAGACAATTGAATCTCTGACTAACTTGTTCAAAGTTTAGTACACTGGCTTCTTCAGTGTTTCAAGTCAAAGAAACAGAAGAACCTACAATCAAAATCCAACCAACACTACTATAGATTTAAAAAATTTCACAAACAAAATACAAAATAAAAGGTACATTTGGACACTACACAGTAGGCAGATGAATTTTGAAAAAGGTTAAAATAATTCTATTATTAATATTGAATCAAACAATATTCCAATTCTGTATCAGTAGTGTAATGAAGCCTATTGTTTTAGGATGCAAATTATGAGGATTCAATGTTAACCTTGATTGACATGCAATATCAAGTACAATGTCAATGAAACAATAAAGAAAAAAATAACTGAAGATAGAGTATCATTTTTAGAAAAATGCTATTCCTCTCTTAATACTTTGCTTGTTTCTCTGATCTCCCACGTTACAAGATTATGTTTTTGTACATCAGTTCAAGTCTAGTTGAACAGTTACATTTATTCTCAAGTTGATATTGATAGCTCTCTTTGCCATCCTATTCCTAAACTATATAACCTTACCCACAAATTGCCAACAGAGTTGCTCTCCACTGTGATTTTTTTTTAACATAATGGGTCCCAGTGTGCCCAATACCTGTCTCAATGACTTCCAAAGATTCCCAGAGTCCTTATGTCTTGTTTCTTTCAGAACCAAATGTTCTTGACATGTCACTGTCAGTGTTTCATTTAGATCTCCTGCTACTGTTTCACTGTTCCCTTGCTATTTCATAAGAAGAACATCTTATTAAAGAGACAGTAGTCAAAGTTACACTCAGAATCTTGATTGAAAACCATCATTGCATGGCATTTCTATCCTGAGGCAAGTGCTCAATCTATTTTTTGTAAATTAATTTATTTATTTTTATTGAAAGCTAATTACTTTACAATATTGTTGTAATTACTTTACAATATTGTAGTTTTTGCCATACATTGACATGAATCAGCCCTGGGTGTACATGTGATCCCTATCCTGAAACCCCCTCCCACCTCCCTCTCATCCCATCCTTCAGGGTCATCCCAGTGCACCAGCCCTGAGCACCCTGTGTAATGAATCAAACATGGACTGGAGATCTATTTCACATATGGCAATATACATGTTTCAATGCTATTCTCTCAAATTATCCATGGCCCTGTAGGTAGGTAAGTGGGATTCATAACCTTAAACTGGAAACTGCAATAAATTGCATATTTTAGATAGCTAGGAATTTGAAGCATATTTAATTAGATCAGAAATGGTAAGAGAGATTTTTTACATAAAATGTCCTGAAAACAGTTCTACATTTTTATGACACAAGACTCAAACCGTAGCAAATCTGTGTAGGTCTGTAGTTCAGTACAAGTCCTGGATTCATGTTTCACCACAATCAATACCTACAATTCATTTCAGGTACAGTACCCTTGCCTCAAACTATGATATAGGTTCTGTTCTATGATCCCCTTTCTCCAAGAAGGAAAATGAAGCTGAGCATGTTTCGATCATTTATCCAGAGTTTGATGAATTGAAGACAGACAGCTATCTTCAGAGGCATTTGTAGTTAATGTACCGACAGAGTATGTTCTTTCTCATGTCTCAAAAAGCTCTAAGAAGCAAAACACTCTAACTTTGTCCTAGTGTACTCTAAAGTTTCCTAACCAAGGCACTATTGATATTTTGGAGTAAATATTTTGTTCAGTATGGGGGACTGTACATTCTAGGCATGATGCTTAGCAGGAAGTCTGGCCAATACCCATTAAATGTCAGTTGCAACCTATCCCCTACCCACTCCATCATGGCAACCAAAAATGTCTCCAGACAAAACTGCACTTGGTTGAGAATCAATGGCACTGAGTAACAATAATAATAATAATAATAATCAACTATTATTGTTTGACTGATTTCAACTAGATTATTTTACTTTAAGGCTGCTTAGGTGGTGTTAGTGGTAAAAACATCTACCCACTAATGCAGGAGATGCAAGAGATGAGTGTTTGATCCCCGGGTCAGGAAGATATCCTGGAGAAGGAAATGGCAATCCACTCCAGGATTCTTGCCTGAAAAATCCCCAGGACAGAAGAGTCTGGTGGGCTACTGTCAATGGAGTTGCAAAGAGTCAGACACGATTGAGCAACAGAGCACACACACATTTTTCTTTACAGACGATATGTTATCATTTAATAGCTCAATATAACAAAAGCAATGGAATACATGCAATCTTTACATATGTAAAGAGAAAATATGAAGAAACTGCAAATTATCTGTTTATTTACATTACTATAGTCAGCCCTAGTGAGTAACAAAATTTTTGACATTTTTTTCTTATTACATGGGTAGTTGTTTCTGTGTGATAAGATATGTGATTTTAACAGGTTGTTAGTGACTCAGAATCTATTTGTTTTTTTTAACTTATGTATTTTAATTGGAGGCTAATTACCTTACAATATTGTAGTGGTTGTTGCTGTACATTGACATGAATCAGTAATGACTGTACATGTGTCTCACTATCCTGAAACCCCTCCCATCTCCCTCCTTTTCCCCATTCTTCTGGGTTGTTTTAGAACACTAGCTTTGAGTGCACTGCTTCATGCTTAGACCTTGCACTGGTTATCTATTTTACATATGGTAACATACATGTTTCCATACTATTCTTTCATATTGTTCCACCCTCGCCTTCTCCAACATAGTCCAAAAGTCTGTTCTTTACATCTATGTCTCTTCTGCTGTCTTACATATAGGGTCGTTGCTACTGTCTTTCTAAACTCCATATATAGTGTTAACTGGTGATTCTCTTTCTGGCTTACTTCACTCTGCATAATAGCTCCAGTTTGTTTCACCTTATTAGAACTGACTCAATTGTGTTCTTTTTTATAGTTGAGTAATATTACATTGTATATATGTGCCAAAACTTGCTTACCCATTCGTCTGCCAAAAGACAACTGGTTTGCTTCCATGTCCTAGCTGTTGTAAATAGTGCTGCAATGAACACTGGAGCACACGTATCTCTTTCAATTCTGGTTTCCTTGGTGTGTATGCCCAGCAGTGGGAATGCTGGGGTGTACGGCAGTTCTATTTCCAGGTTTTTTTTTTTTTTTTTTAACAATCTTCACACTCTTCTCCATAGTGGCTATACTATGTTGCATTCTCACCAACAGTGTAAGAGAGGTGATTTTTTTTTTCTCCACACCCTCTCCAGCATTTATTGTTTGTAGATTTTTTTGATGGGATACATTCTAACCAGTGTAATTTGATACTTCATTGTGGTTTTGATTTGCATTTCTATGATAATGAGTGACCTTGAACATTTTTTTCATCTGTTTGTTAGCCGTCTGTATGTCTTCTTCAGAGAAATGTCTGTTTAGTTCTTTGGTCCATTTTTTGATTTGGTCATTTATTTTTTTGGCATTGAACTACATGGGCTGCTTGTATATTTTGGAGATTAATTGTCAGTTGCTTTGCTTGCTATTATTTTTTCCTATTCTGAATGTTGTCTTCTCAGTGTTCTTATAATTTCTTTTGTTGTGCAAAAACTTTTAAGCTTTATTAGGTAACCTTTATTTATTTTATTTTATTTTTTTTATTTCCATGACTGTGTTAGGTGGAACATAGAGGATCTTACTGTGATTTTTGTCAGAGAGTTTTCTGCCAATGTTTTTCTCTAAGAGTTTTATAATTTCTGATCTTACATTTAGATCTTTAATCCATTTTGAGTATATTTTTGTGTATGGTGTTAGAAAGTGTTCTAGTTTCATTCTTTCACAGGTGGTTGACCAGTTTTCCAAGCACCACTTGTTAAAGAGATTGTCTTTTCTCCATTGTATATTTTTCCTCGTTTGCCAAAGGTAAGGTGTCCGTAAGTGTGTGGATTTATATCTAGGCTTTCTGTTTTGTTTCACTGACCTATATTTCTGTCTTTGTGCCTGTACCATACTTGTAGCTTTGTAGTACAGTCTGAGGTCAGGCAGGTTGATTTCTCAATTCCGTTCTTCTTCCTCAAGATTGCTTTGGCTATTCGAGGTTTTTGTGTTTCCATACAAATTGTGAAATTATTTGTTCTAGTTATGTAAAAAATACCATTGGTATTTTGATAGGAATTGATTTGAATCTATAGATTGCTTTGGGTCATATACTAATTTTCACTCTATTAGTTCTCCCAATCCATGAACATGGTATATTTCTCCATCTGTTTGTGTCATCTTTGATGTCTTTCATCAGTGTTTTACAGTTTTCTATATATGGCTTCTGTTTCATTAGGTAAATTTACTCCTAAGTGTTTTATTCTTTTTGTTGAAATGGTGAATGGGATTGTTTCCTTAATTTCTCTGTTTCCTCATCATTAGTGTAAAAGAATGTAAGGGATTTCTGTGTATTAATTTTATATCCTACAGCTTTATTCATTGTTTAACTGTAGTAATTTTCTGGTGGTGTCTTTTTGGTTTTCTATGCAGAGGATCCTATCATCTGCAAACAATGAGAGTTTTACTTCTTCTTTTCCAATTTGGATTCCTTTTATTTTTCTTCTCTGATTTCCTTGACTAAAACTTCCGAACCAATATTGAATAGTAGAGGTGTGAGTGGACACCCTTGTCTTGTTCCTGACTTTAGAGAAAATGCTTTCAATTTTTCACCATTAAAGATAATGTTTGCTGTGGGCTTGTCAAATATGAGTTTTGTTATGTTGAGGTATGTTCCTTCTATGCCTGCTTAATGGAGAGTTTGTATCATAAATGGGTGTTAAATTCTGTCCAAAGCTTTCTCTGCATCTTATTGAGATAATCATATGTTTTTTATCTTTAATTTGTTAATGTGGTGTATCACATTGATTGATTTGTGAATATTGAAGAATCATTATATCTCTGGGATAAAGCCCTCTTGGTGACGATATGTAATCTTTTTAATATGTTGTTGGATTATGTTTGCTAGAATTTAGTTGAGGATATTTGTATCTATGTTAATCAGTCATTTTGGCCAGTAGTTTTCTTTTTTTGTGTGTCTGGTTTTGGTTTTAGGGTGATGAGTGGCCTCATAGAATGAGTTTGGAAGTTTACCTTCCTATGTAATATTCTGGAAGGGTTTGAGTAGGATAGATGCTAGCTCTTCTCTACATTTTTGGTATAATTCACCTGTGAAGCCATCTGGTCCTGGGATTTTTTTTTTGGTGAAATAATTTATTACAATTTTGATTTCTGTGCTTGAGATGGGTCGGTTGAAATTTTCTATTTCTTCCTGGTTTAAGTATGGAAGATTATATTTTTCTAAGAAATTATCTATTTCTTCCAAATTATACATTTTATTAGCATATAATTGTTCATACTAGTCTCTTCAGATCTTTTGTGTTTCTATGTTGTCTGTTATGATTTCTCCACTTTCATTTCTAATTTTGTTGATTTGATATTTCGCTCCCTCTCACCTATTTTTTTTTTCATGAGTCTGGCTAATAGTTTGTCTATTTCATTTATCTTCTCAAACAACCAGCTTTTAATATTGTTGATTTTTTTTTTTTACTATAGTCTCCTTCATTTCCTTTTAATTTTTTCTGCTGATTTTTGTGATTTATTTTCTTCTACTAACTTTGGGGTTACTCTTTTCTTCTTTTTCTAGTTGCTTTAGACGTAATGTTAGGCTGTTCATTTGAAATTTCTCTTGATTTTTGAGGTAAGCTTGTATTGCTATGAATCTCCCTCAGCACTGCTTTTACTAAATCCCAAAAGCGTTAGGCTGTTGTGTTTTCATTTTCATTTGTTTGTATGCATGTTTTTATTTTCTTTTTTATTTCTTCTGTGATAGTTTGATTATTCAGAATCATGTTATTCAGCTTCTATATGTTTGTACTTTTAATAGTCTTTTTTTTCCTTGAGGTTGACATCTAATATCACTGCATTTTGATCAGAAAAAGACAAAATGCTTGAAATGATTTCATTTTTTTTTTAATTTATCAAGGCTAGACTTATGGTCCAGTATGTGATATCTCCTGGAGAATGGTCAGTGCTCATTTGAGAAAAGGTGAATTCTGTTATTTTTGGGTGAAATGCCCTATAGGTTATCAATTAGGTCTAATTGGTACATTGAATCATTTAGAAATTATTTTTCCTTGCTAATTTTCTATTTTGTTGATTTATCTACATGAGTGGGTAAAACCCTGCAATATAACTGTTTATTTCTCTTTTCATACTTGATAGCATTTGCCTTACATACTCGTGGCTCAAATGGTTAAGTTTTGCCTCCAATGCAGGAGTCCCAGGTTTGATCCCTG
The DNA here is from genome assembly GCA_007570785.1 of Antilocapra americana. Lineage (NCBI taxonomy): Eukaryota > Metazoa > Chordata > Mammalia > Artiodactyla > Antilocapridae > Antilocapra > Antilocapra americana. The sequence goes on along the minus strand of ML661906.1, from coordinate 5,371,748 downwards.
GGTTGGGAAGATCCCCCGGAGAAGGAAATGGCAAGCCACTCCAGTAATCTTGCCTGGAAAATCTCATGGACAGAGAAGCCTGGTAGGCTGCAATCCATAGGATTACAAAGAGTTGGACACAATTGAGCAACTTCACTCCACTATTGGGTGCATATATATTTAAAATTGCTATATCTTTTTATTGGATTGATCTTTTGATCATTATGAAGTGTCCTTCTTTGTCCCTTATCACGGTCTTTGTTTCAATCTCTTTTTTTTATCTGATATGAGTATTGCTGCTCTTTCTTTCTTGTGGTCCCCGTTTGCATGAAATATCTTTTCTGTCCTTTCACTTACCATCTGTATGTGTGCCTAGGTTTGAGGTGGGTGTCTTTCAGATAGCATATATAGGGATTTTCTTTTGTACCCATTCAATCAGTTTTTTTTGTCTTTAGGTTGGAGCATTTAACCCATTTACATTTAAAGTAGTTATTCATAAGTATGAGCCTGTTATTATTTACTTTGTTGATTTGGTTTGTTTTTTATAAACCTTTACTGTGTTTCTTGTCTAGAGAAGATCCTTTAGCATTTTTTGAAGAGCTCTCTCAGCTTTTGCTTGTCTGTAAAACTTAATTTCTCCTTCATATATGAATGAGATCCTTGCTTGATACAGTACTCTTGGTTGTAGATTTTTCTCTTTTATTACTTTAAGTATATCCTGCCATTCCCTTCTGCCCTGGAGAGTTTCTGTTGAAAGATCAGCCATTATCCTTATGGTGATCCCTTGTGTGTTATTTGTTGCTTTTCCCTTGCTGCTTTTAATAGTTGCTCTTTGTGTTTGATTAATATGTGTCTTAGGGTGTTTCACCTTGGATTTATCTTGTTTGGGGTTCTCTGTGTTCCTTGGACTTGGGTGGCTATTTTATTCCCTATATTAGGGAAGTTTTTGACTATTGTTTCCTCAAGTATTTTCATATGTGCTTTCTTTTTGCTTTCTTCTTCTGGGACACATATGACTCGAATGTTGGGGCATTTAACATTGTCCCAGAGGTCTCTGAAGTTGTCCTCATTTCTTTTAATTCTTTTTTAATTTTTCTCTTTCCTCTCTGCTTCATTTATTTCTACCATTCTATTTTCTACCTCACTTATTCTCTCTCTGTCTCAGTTATTCTACTGTTGTTCCCTCCAGAGTGCTTTTGATCTGTTATTGCATTATTCATTATTGATTGACTCTCCTTTGTTTCTACTAGATCCTTGATAAACATCTCTTGCATTTTCTCAATCCTTGTCTCTAGTCTATTTGTAGTTCCATTTTGCTTTCAAGATTTTGGAACACCTTAGTTTCATTATTCTGAATTCTTTTTCAGGTAAACTCCCTATCTCCTCCTCTTTTGTTTGGTTTGGTGGGTTTTTATCATGTTTCTTCACCTGAATATTTCTCTGCCTCTTAATTTTATTTAGACCGCTGCGTTTGGGGTGCCCTTTCTTCATGCTTGAAGTTTGTGGTCCCTCTTAATTGTGGAGTCTGCTCCTTGTGGGTAGGGTTGGACTAATGGGTGTCAAGGTTTCCTGGTTGGGGAAGTTTGTGTACAGACACACTGTACTGGTGACTGGAACTGGATTTCTTCTGTCTGGAATGCAGTGAAGTGTCCAATAGTGAGTTTTTGGGTGCCTATGGGTTTAGCATGGCTTTCTGCAGCCCTTCTTTTAATGTTCAGGTTTGTGTTCCTGTTTTGCTGGGGAATTATCATGGTGTGTCTTGCACTGTGTTTTGTTGGCTCTTGGTTGGAGCTTGGTTTCAGTGTAGGTGTGGAGACTTTTGGATGAGCTCTTGTGTATTAATATTGCCTGGAGTCAGGAGTTCTCTGATATTCTGAATTTTTTGAGCCAAGCCCACTGCCTCTGGCTTTTGCTCCTTCTCCTACAGTAGCCTCAAGGCTTCTCCATCCATACAGCATAGAATATAAAACCTCTAGGTTTATTGATGAAACGATTCTCCACAGCCAGGAACACCCAGAGAGATTCACAGAGTTATACAGAGAAGAGAACAGGGAAGTGGGAGATAGAGGTGACCAGGAGGAGAAAATGGAGAGTCAAAAGTGAAGAGCACAATCTAACCAGTAATCTAATATTTAAGTGCTCTCCACAGCCTAGAACACCCAGAGAGATTCACAGAGTTATGTAGAGAAAGGAAGAGGAAGGAAAGAGATAGAAGTGACCTGGAGGACAAAAGAGAGGGTCAAAAGGAGAGAGAGAAGCCAAGCTGGCAATCAAATCCCTAAACGAAAATGGATCTTGAAGATTAGATTCTTAGAGGTACAAAATTGATAACAAATACCAAATAGCAAACATTAAAAATGCAGAATAGAAGTTAGACTCTCAAAAATACAACATAAAGATATAAAACATAACCAATCACAATAATTTTAAAAAATATGAAATTTGTTTTAAAAATAGGGTTTTTTGGGGAAAGGTAATAGAAGGCTATAAAAATGAAAATTATAAGAGTAATAGAGAACTAAATATTATTAAAAATGATAATAGTAAAAATATATCTAATAATTTCTCTGGAGCTGTTGTGGGCAATGTGTGGTCAGTTCAGTGTGATATAGTCCCTTGTTCTGGCTTGTAATTGTTCTCAAGGTCTATAGGTGCCCCTCAAATGTCTCCAGTATTAATTGCAGGATTTTAATCTGTTGCACCTGTTATGTCCAAAGCAGTTCCCCCTTCTTTGTTTATTTTTGCTTTCTATGTTTGCAAGTCTCCTCAATGTCTAATCTCTGCCCTGACACAAGGGGGAGAAAGTGTTCACTTATTTAGGCTCACTTGTTCAGTTGTTTTGTGAGGAGGGAGGGACACTGAAAACAAATAACATTGGCATGTGTGGGGAGTGCTCACAGTGGATGGACCACCGTTTGTCACAGCCCAAGGCAGCGTGTGTTTACCATGTCTACACTGCTTAGTCTCCAGGATGCTCTGCAAGTGCACTGTCCCAAGTGGGCATTTTGTGCACTTCCCAGGTCTAAGATGCTCAGGTTCTCGGGTGCTCTGCAAGGGTACAGACCCAGATGGGTTGTGTATTTTGTGCCCCTTCCTAGGTCTGAGAAGCTTAGCAACTGGATTCTTGGCCAGCACTCTATCCCAGGTGGACTGTGCATCTTATTCACCTGCCTGGTCCCTGCTGCTCAGTTTCCTGGGTGTGCCGTGAGAGCACAGTCCCAGATGTGACGTATTTCTCCTCTGTGGAGCCGATCTCAGTCTGCAAAACTCCGGGCAGATGTCAACCATACAGGATCCCGGTAAGACAAGGTTAGCACATCGGTTGCTCTCAGTTTGGTGAACAATGCAGTCTCTGCAGCCCCTTACCTTCCAGCTCTTTCTGTCCCTTGCCTCACTGCTTCTGGTGAGCGAGGGCCCTATCAGGCAGCTGACTTGCTCTCCTTTGGTATTCAGTCAATCTTTTGTTCTGTGAGCTCACTAGGGGTCACAGTGAGGCGGCTAGATCCTTTCAAGGAAAGATTTTTTTTTTTTTTTTGGTCTCAGGGGAACCCATGGATTGGGTTGCTGTCTTACATTAGCTCCTTCAGCTTGTCCTCAGGGCATTCAGGCCTGGTCCTTACCCAAAGGACTGATGATGCAGCCTGTGCCTTTCTGCCCAACCCTCACTTGCTGGTGGCAGACATGAGCTTCTGAGCCACTTCTTTGCTGGCATTTGTGGTTAGTGTGCCTATTGTGTCTTTTTTTTCTCCCTCCTGATTATGGGTTATGTTGCCCTTTGAGATTCCAAAACTCCCTAAAGATCAACCTGTGAGAGGGTTTCCTACTGTGTGGAGACTTCTCTTTCTTCCTGACACCTTTCCAAGAACGGGTCTCTGCCCCTAAATCTTATGTTTCAGTTTTTGTCTTTTATATTTTCTCCTACCTCTTTTTGAAGAGATCGGGCTGGCTTTCTGGGTGCTTAGTGTCCTCTGCAAAATTTAGAAGTTGTTTTTTGGAAATTACTCAGCATGAAAATGATCTTTTGATGAATTTGCGGGGGAGAAAGTGGTCAACCCAACCTATTCCTCTGCCATCTTGGAACCACATCACCTCCTTGATTTTGCACATATTGTGTGTAAATACAGACATACAAAAAGGATAATAGAGTTTTGCCAAGGGGACACCGTGGTCATAGCAAGCACCTTCTTCCAACAACACAAGAGACAACTCTATAAATGGACATCACCAGATGGTCAATACTGATATCAGATTGATTCTGTTTTTTGCAGCTGAAGAAGGAAAAGCTCTATACAGTCAGTAAAAACAAGACTGGGAGCTGACATTGCATAGATAATGAACTACTTATTGCAAAATTCAGACTTAAAATGAAGAAAGTAGGGAAAGCCACTAGACCATTCAGGTATCACCTAAATCAAACCTCTTTATGTTTAAACAGTGGAAGTGACAAATACAAGGGATTGTATCTGATAGAGTGCCTGCCTGAAGAACTATGGACAAATGTTTGTAAAATTGTATAGGAGGCACTGAACAAGATCATTGCCAAGAAAAGGAGGAGATCTTACAAATAGCAGCAAAAAGAAGAGAAATAAAAGGCAAAGAAGAAAAGGGAAGATATACCCATCTGAATATATAACCAAAGAATAACAAGGAGAGAAAAGAAACACTTCCTCAGTGATCAATGCAAAGAAATACAGGAAAACAATACAATGGGAAAGACTAGAGATATCTTCAAGAAAATTAGAGATACCAAGGGAACATTTCATGTGAAAATGGACTCAATAAAGGACCGAAATGGTATGGACTTAAGAGAAGCAGAAAGTATTAAGAAGAAGTGGCAAGAATACACAGAAGAATCATACACAAAAGATCTTCACAACCCAGATGATCACGATGGTGTGATCACTCACCTAGAGCCAGACATCCTGGAATTTGAAGTCAAGTGGACCTTCACTATGAACAAAGCTAGTGGAGGTGATGGAATTCCTGTTGAGCTATTTCAAATCCTAAAAGATGATGTTATTAAAGTACTGCACTCAATACGCCAGCAAGTTTGGAAAACTCAACAGTGGCCACAGGATTAGAAAAGCTCAGTTTTCATTCAAATCTGAAAGAAAGGCAATGCCTAAGAATGTTCAAACTACCTCACAATAGCATTCATTTTTTTATGTCAGCAAAGTAATGCTCAAAATTCTACAAGCCAGGCTACAATAGTACTTGAACTGATAACTTACAGATGTTCAAACTGGATTTATAAAGGGCGAAGGAACCAGAGATCAAATTGCCAGCATGCATTGGTTCATCAAAAAACAAGAGCCTTCCAGAAAAATATCTAATTCTACTTTATTGAGTACACCAAACCTTACTGTGTGGACACAACACTGTTGAAAATTCTTCAAGAGATGGGAATATCAGGCCACCTTACCTGCTTCCTGAGAAACCTGTATGCAGGTCAAGAAGCAACAGTTAGAACCGGGCATGAAACAATGAACTGGTTCCAAATTGGAAAAGGAGAACGTCAAGGCTATATGGTGTCACCCTGCGTATTCACTTTATATGCAGAGTACATCATGTGCAATACTGGGCTGGATGGAGTACAACCTTGAATCAAAATTGCTGGGAAAAATACAGATAACCTCATATATGCAGAAGACACCACCCTTATGACAGAAACGTGAGAGGAAAGTGAAAAAAACTGGCTTAAAACTCAACATTCAAAAAATGAAGATCATAGCTTCTGGTCCCATCACTTCATGAAAAATAGATTGGGAAACAATGGAAACAGTGATAGACTTTATTTTTTGGAGCTCCAAAAATCACTGCAGATGGTGATTGCAGCTATGAAATTAAAAAATGTTTGTTCCTTGGAAGAAAAGCTCTGACCAATCTAGGCAGCATATTAAGAAGCAGAGATATTACTTTGTTCACAAAGGTCCACATAGTCAAAGCTATGGTTTTTCCAGTAGTTGTGTATGGATGTGAGAAAGAGTTGGGCTATAAAGTAAGCTGAGTGCTGAAGAATTGATGCTTTTGAACTGTAGTGTTGGAGAAGACTCTTGAGAATCCCTTGGACCACAAGGAGATCAAACCTGTCCATCCCAAAAGAAAATCAGTCCTGAATATTAATTGGAAGGACTGATGCTGAAGCTGAAGTCCCAATACTTTGGCCACCTGATGCAAAGAACTGGCTCATTGAAAAAGACCCTGATGCTGGGAAAGATTGAAGTCAGGATGAGAAGGGAACAACAGAAGATGAAATGGTTGGATGGCATCACCGACTCCATGGACATGAGTTTGAGCAAGCTCCAGGAGTTGATGATGGACAGAAAAGCCTGGCATGATGCAGTCAATTGGGTCACAAAGAGTTGTACATGACTGAGTTACGGAACTGAACTGAACAGACCTACATAATTAAAATTGTAATGTGCTTATACATGGTTTATTGAATTGGACACATTCACAATTTAAGTTTCTCATGAAACAACTTTTAAATAGAAGCTTAATATTGGAGAACACTATATTACTAAACATGAAAATTTGAAACATACATTTTTACCTTCTATCACCTGGTAAGTCAATGCATTAACTTGTTTTTGTTGGTGGTGGTAGTGGTGGTGTTTTTTTTTTTTTTTTTTCAGATCCTTTCTCATCTCCGTTTAGAAGTAGCATTTCAGATATTTTCTGAATAGGGATAGAAATATAAACAAACATATAAGTACTAAAAATATACAAAAAATACTGTGTGCCATGTAGAATTACTGTATGATTTAAATGAACTAAAAATATGAGCAAAATAAGAATGAGAAAATAGAGATAGCAGTCTGGTTTCAAATTCAAGCTGTCTTTTCAGTTGCCAGGAGGTAAAACCTCGGTGTAATTTTTACATCTTCAGCTGCCCTTATTAGAATCCACCCACCGCACAGAAGCTTTCAAATTGTTTTTGGGTCTATACATAGTTCATACTGAGTCTACACAGAGTTAGACCCCCTTCCTTGGCTCTGTTCTTTGAGGTTTTATTTCAGCACTGTCCAGAGGCCATGAGGATCTTGAAATCTGTGCTTGAATCTTCAAGTCCGTAGAACTGTAAATTTCTTTCCAAATTTTAGTGTTCACGACATCACCTGGCACGTTCCCTCTGGCAAAAAGCCGCGGAGGGAAGGGGAGAAGAAAGAAAAGAAAACACAGAAGTAGCAACTTCACCAAACACTTTCATTTGTTCCAATTTCAACCTATTTTGGATGGTTTTCAATGCCTATTAGGTTGTTTTGTTTTTTTTGTTTTTTGCTTTCTTTTTGACTTTTGTTTGTTTGTTTCTACTTGCTATGGGAGAGAGTGAAAATCTCTTAAAGGCAATTTCTCCAAGACTGGGAGCTGATCTGCCAACATTTTCAAGGATCCAAGCAAGGCATGGGCTCCAAACCTAGAGTTTTATACTTTTCTTTTTTCCCCCAATCTTGCTGTTTTAAGAGCATATTTAACTCTTGTAAATGTACCTACTTTGGTTAATGGAATTGCAAGCTTTACTGATCACAAGTTGTAGGGTGTATATTATTTGTTTTCATTTACATAATTTACTAATTAAACTATATATTTGATCTATTGACCCTTATATTTATCTTACTTGTACAGGTCTATAATCAGGGCATATACTTTGCTGGATGGCATTTATATCTTATCTCTTATCCATTTATTTGCCCATTATTAACCTTTGAAATAATGGAGAGGAGTTCTACATTATTTGTGCTAAGCAGAGGTTTATGTTTTCTTCTTTCAAAAGTACACAATTTTTGTTGAATTTGTTTCATCCCTCTGTTCTTTCATTTAAGTTCTTTTGTGTTGATTTGTCTTATTTTCTTTTACTATGCTTTTCTTTCTCCTGTTTTGATTGACTTTGTTTATAGTTTTCTGTGTTTATGTCACATTCTGGTAAGTTCTACATATATCTTTGATAAGGTCCAAGGTATATGGAGCTAAAAGATGTCCCTGAAATTTTAATGAGAACATGATCTTTCATGGGCAATTTAGCTTTACAGCTTAGTCTTTCCTCTGATTGAGAATATACTTTTAAATTACATTTCTATTTTGACTAAACATTCTCAAATTTGATATTTGCTCTAGTGGGGACAGAGGTAAGGAAAGCAACAGATGTAATACAATAAACTAAATGTTATGACAGGTGTGTCCTTAATGTGCTATAGTTGTATGTGAGTGGAACAATTAAGGTCTATGTGCACTGAGTCTTGAAATATATTTTATTGTCTTAATAAATTCAACTGCAGAAGTAGTATTTTTGGTATTTGACATTTTTCACTGTAGGTTGTTCTTTTAAAAATAAACTGATAACTTTAAGTAGCATAAACTGATTAATGGTAAGTTCCCAACTACTCACACATTTTCTAAACATTAACGATAAGAAATCCAAAGAAGTTAATTGATTGTCCAATACCAAGAGATAGATACCAGCAGATTTGGACCTTGGTTGTTAGACTGCATTTTTAAATTTGATGTGATTAGGCCTAGAGCTTCTTGACTGACAATAAAAGTAAAAAATAAATTTTAAAATTTGATGCTGGCTTATTAGATTAAACAGCTCAAAGAAGATAATGGAAGATCATTTATAAATGAGTTGCAATGTTCTAACTAAGTAAATAGAATCAAACCCTAAAACTTCTGACATGTGTTATTAGTACCTACCAGCTTTCCATGCTGTCAAATTTACTTTAAAAGGTATTTCTTAACTTTGCAAAACCCAAGTCCCTAAACAGTACAATATCTGATGTTTGTAATGTATAGCTATTTCCAATAAGCTTATTCTAGATAGTATGTTATTTAGAGAAACTTTTTGAAAGTACAGAGAGCTCCCTGTCTCTCATACCTAATTTTCACCACTGTTAACATCTTACATTATTAGGTACAACTTTTTGCCATTAATGAACAGATAAAGGTATGTTGATATTAACAAAGGCTTCCATGTTGGCTCAGTAGTAAAAGAATCGGCCTACAATGTGGGAGACCTGGCTTTGATCCCTGGGTTGGGAAGATCCTCTAGAGAAGGGAATGGCAACCCACTCTGGTATTCTTGCCTGCCTGGAGAAATCCATGGACAGAGGAGCCTGGCAAGATACAGGACTCACAAAGATTCTGACATGACTAAGCGACTTACTGTGGCAGCAACAATTATTAACAAAACACCTTACTTTATTTAAGTTTTCTTGTTTTTATCATAATGTCTTTTACTTCTCCAGGATCCCACCCAGGATACTGCATTCTATTTCCTTAACATGTTTCCCTAGGCTTCTTTAGCTGTGACAGTTTTCTTAGACTTTCCTTGTTTTTGATGACCTTTCTGGTTTTGAGAACTAATAATGATATCTTTTAGAATTTTCCTCAATTGAAATTTGTCTGGTATATTTCCGATGATTCAAGTGGGAGTATGTTATTTTGGAAGGCAGACCCCAGTGGAAATATGTCATTATTATCACATCATACCAAGTGTATATTCTTTAAGCCTGGGTTATCACTGATGATTTTGACCTTGATGGCCTGAATGAGTTAGTGTTTGTAAGATTTTCTCATTTTAATATCACTTTTCCTCCTTTCAATGTTGTACTTTTTGAAGGAAGTCACTATGTGCAGAGACAGCTTATTAAAAAGCAGAGACATTACTTGGCCAACAATGGTCCATCTAGCCATAGCTATGTTTTTTTCCAGTAGTCACATATGGATGTGAGAGGTGGATTATAAAGAAAGTTGAGCAGTGAAGAATTGATGCTTTTGAACTTTGGTGTTGGAGAAGACTCTTGAGAGCCTCATGGACAACAAGGATATCCAACCAGTCCATCCTAAAGGAAATCAGTCCTGAATATTCATTGGAAATACTGATACTGAAGCTGAAACTCCAATACTTTGGCCACCTGATGTGAAGAACTGACTCATTTGAAAAGACCCTGATGCTGGGAAAGATTGAAGGTGATAGGAGAAGGGGATGGCAGAGGATGAGATGGTTGGATGGCATCACTGACTCAATGGATATGAGCTTGAGCAAACTCTGGAAATCAGTAATGAACAGGGAAGCCTGGCATGTTGCAGTCCATGGAGTCCCAAAGAGTCGAACATGACTGCCTGAACTGAACTATGTGCAGGCCACATTCAAACAGTGAGAATTTTATTTTCCCTCTCCTTGAGGACTCAATAATCTACATAAATAGTTTCAAATTCTCCTGCATAGGACATTTGGTCAAAATTTTCAAGTTCATTATTAAATCACTTTGTATCAGTACAGAATCATGAATTTTATTATTATTTACAGAATCATGAATTTACTGATTAGACAATGAACCAATACTACTTTGCTTTGTTCTCAAATTATTTCAACTTTGAGTGTTGTGTGCTTGCAGATGGCTCCTGTATTCCATTGGAAATATCATCATTATTTGTGTGTGTACATATTTATTTGTGTGTATGTGTGTGTTAAATACTTCTTTACTTCCTATCAGTACACTGTTCTCCAGGATAATCATTTATATTGGATTATGCCCTAATAAACCTCCTACATATTAATCTGTGCCTTAGAATGTTCAGGGTACCCCAATCTGTGACAATACCCATTGATATAATTAAAATTTGTTAAACAATTTTTTTTTGTATTTTCTCTATTGGATAATCATGGAGATTTTAAAATGAATTATATGTCTACATCAGTCTCTATTACTGTATTTATCTACATGGGCTATATCTATGGGCTATATCTATACTGATAAGAGCTATATTTATACAGACTGTTTATCCACATGGGCTACTTATCTGTATGGGCTTTATTTATGTGGACTTCCCTGGTGGCTCAGTGGTAAAGAATCTGCCTACCAATGTAGGAAATGCAGGAGACACAAGTTAAATCCCTGGGTCAGGAAGATACCCTGGAAGAAGAAATGACAACCCACTGACATATTCTTGCCTGGAAAATTCCATGAACAGAGGGGATTGGTGGGCTATGGTCCATGGAGTCACACAGAGTTGGACAGAGCTGAGCATGCACATACCCAAGCACCTCTCAGCTATATCTGTATAATGTCTAAATATATGTGTATATTTATATTGCTATATGATCTATATTTATATAACTATATTTAAAGTTCAGGAAAGATAATTTTGATTAAAACAAGATTTTCAGAAACTACATTTAGTGTGATCATGGCATAAATAACATTTCAGAATCATTAATTAAAAAAAAAGAGAGATATCTGAGTAAATATCAAACAGGTCTTGTTCACTTTGAAGAGTCATATAGCATGGAGATTTTTTTCTACATGTTTTTCCTTAATATTTTATAATAATTATGTGCTATGTTTACAATAAGAAAAAAGAGTTGCCAGCCCATAGTAATTTTTTAAAAGATGATAATGATTGTTATTCACTAAATTATCTCTACCCAAAATTTATATGTGTGTTAAATCATTTTATTTGTGTCTGACTCTTTGAGACCCTATGGACTGTAGCCTACAAGCCTCCTCTGTCCATGGAATTTTACAGGCAAGAATGCTGGAGTGGGTTGCCATTTCCTTCTCCAGGAAAATTTGTATTGTGAAGTCTTAAGCCCCAATGTGACTGTATTTGGATATAGAATCTTTAAGGATATAATTAAGGTTAAATGGGGACATATGGAGTGAAACTCTAATCCAATAGGCCTGATGTCTTTATCAGAAGAAGACATAGCAGGAGAGTACACGTACTGAGTACACACACTGAAGAAAGGTCATGTAACAACACAGTGAAAGTCATCTATCTGCAGGCCAGAGAGTCTTTATCAAAATCCAGCTCGTCTCAGTACTTGGTCATGGAATTCCAGTCTCCAGAAATTTCAGAGAAAAAAAAATCTGTTGTTTAATTCATCCTGGCTGTGGTATCCTGTTATGGCAACCTTCATTAATTAGTACAATGATAATAATCATAATGCCTTTATGAATAAAATTTATCTAAATTTTGTAAGTATTTCCGCTTAAGTTCTGTGAGTGCAATTTCCAACAAGATGCTTAAAGTTTAACTTACTGTTTTGTTAAAAAAACAAAATTATCATCTTGACAAATATGACCATTTAGGAACATATTTCATTCTTATGATATGTGCTTTTAAGTGTTTATATAACCTGTACTTACAAATTTTTGTTTGGTTTATTTTTACATGCTTGCATTTTACATTTTTTAGAGACTATTATAAATTAACTGTAACATTATTTTCTTTTTCATTTTCTTATTGTTAATCGATTTTTGCATTGATTATATGTGAATCAATATGTGAATCCTAAGGTAATGATACATCATGAAATTAATTAACTTAAATTTCATGTATTTGTACAATATTGCTGACTTAACTTTGCTGTAATGTTGTTGTTATTGTTGGTTATTGTTGAAACATATCAAGTATTATATGTTTATAATAACACCAATTGCAGAAGCATTGTTATTACTCACACTTTGCTGGATTGATAGTGTTCACTGAATAGCTTAAGATTTTCCTAAAAACACTAAAGCAAGATAATCCATACTATTATGAATATTATATTAATATTACCAAATGTTTGTCAACTTCATCACAGTTTTCAGGACTATCACTAATTATAATATTTTTTCACATAACACTCTTTAAGTTTGAAGTAATATTTTAAGTAGGCAGAACAAGAAGAAATGTTTAGAAAAAAATGTGCAAACGCCAAGTGCATGAGTTCTACTGCATTAGAAAGGTTCACTTAGCCCATTATAATTTTTAACCAGTTGTTGATGTATTATGAGAAATGCTCAAATTGTCAAAACAGATCCACTAGTCAGATTTTCCCCAACAAATATGCTAACGATGATTAGCAAAGAATGCAAACAACTAAGAAACAGCCACAAATACATCATTAGTCTCTTGTAGTCCAGATTTCCAAAAGCTTCTTTTAGTACTCTGAGATTTAGGTCTATTTCAAAGTGACAGGTAACAGTTTTATATCTAGTACAGATAAACACAAGGAAATCACTTAGGTTTGGGTTCTTTTGCTTTTTTATATGTGGTTATCATGTAACTAAAAGGCCTGTGTGACCTGCCTGCACCAATCACTTCAATTTCCATTGTTAACCCAGTTATCCTACATCCCATAAATTAAAAAGACAGCTTCATTTACAATAAACAATCAGTTTAGAAGAGAATTTAGAGAAAAACCCAGAGGCTCCTTAGCATGTTTACAAAGACCTCTTGTTGGGGATTCAAAAGCAGAGAAAGGAAGTTGGAGAACTAACGTTAGCTACTGTCTTCCTGGTTGCCATGGAGGAAGTCAGTTGAGGAAACTGAATCTCATTTCTTAAAAGAAGAATTTCCAATTTTTATATGAAATCTCTTATTAAAAATAGTAGGTGAAGTGTTGTATATGATTTAATCAATAGAAGATGATTTATTCTATTGTAGATATAGTGAGGTCTTTCAACCACTCACTGTTTTCTTGAATCTGACACAATGTTGTATTTGCTCATTGAAGAGCATGCTGGGGCCATCATTTTAACATTTTAATTATAATATATGTCTTTGTTTTAAAAAAGCAAACAAATTGGATAAAGTAAGAGGAAGATATATTTTCTGTATAATCAGAATACCAAAGGCAGTGGAATTTGGAGACTGGTTGATTAAGCTGTTCAACCTCTAAACTTCTTTCCTGTTTTTTGGTTTTTTTTTTTTCCCCCCTGAATTTCATGATGCACCCAAGACACCTTTCTCATAAGAATAGAAAAAACAGGATCACCACTGGGCTATGAACCTCTTTAAGAGTGAGATAAAACTTTAGGAAGCATCCAGTAGCCTTTCTCTCATATTTCAATGGCCAGAAGTATGATGTATGTCTTTACCTCAACCAATTACTTAGTGAGAATAAACTTACCATGACTTATTTTGAGCAATAAAGACATGAAAGTGAGCTTTTAAGGATGCCAAGGAACATTGTATCTACCGAAAGACATGGCCCCTTGTCAGGCGCACTGAGTCAAGAATAAGAAAATAACAACAAGCAACATCTATTTAATTTCCCCCTTACATCAATTTCAATTCATATAATCTATGCAAAGTTACTTTTTTTTTCCATTCCCACAAAACTGCTGGATAATTTATTAATTTTAAAACCTGTATCTTTCTTCTCTCAAGTTGTCATCATGCTACAATATGTCATCAAGTAATTGTCCTGAATAAATTAGAACAAATTTCCTCTCTATATCTCCATATGTCACAGCAACGTTTTTGCAATAGGATGGATGTCTTGACATTTACCAACATTAAGTTTGCCAGTGTACTTTCAAATTATATGATGGTTCAGAATGTGATGGTATCCTGTAGCTTCTAGTACAGTATTATAAACAGAAGGGACTTGACATGCATGAATTTATTGATTTAAATATCAAATTGTTAATAGTATGAGATAAGTTCATGTTTACATTTGATATGTGTACCCTCAAAACTAATTTCAAATAATGCCTGATAGAATAAAATTATTTTATTTCTGCCTCTACTGGACATTTGCATCTTTTCTGAATACTTCTTTTTAGAATGCAGTCGCCATCACTGCTATTTTCCTACATTGCATTCTTTAGAATTCTAAGATAAAAACCAAAATTGCAATATTGAAACATGACTATTAGAAAAAATTAATATATTTACACTATATCACTTGCTCTATAAATGTATTCCTCAATAAGATGTTCTAAAATGTGTGCTTCCTAATATGAGTGTGTATGTGTAGTGTTAACTTCACAGTTTTCATTGTCATTTGTATATATCTACAAATAATACCCCAAATAGAAAAATCCACAAGGCTCCTCTGTTCATGGATATTATCCAGGCAAGAACAATGAAGTGGGTTGCCATGTGCTCCTCCAGGGGATATTCCTGACCCATGAATTGAACAGAGGTTTCCCATGTTGCAGGTAGATTCTTTACCATCTGAACTACTATGGAAGCAAAAATTACTAAGAATAAAAAATTTAGGGATGCTTTAGTTAGAGAACAATTTTTTTCCTATAAGTTAAAGATTTTTATAAAGTTTTTTGAGAGGGAGAGAAAATATAAATAGAAAGGAGTCATTTTCAATTTTGTTTTCTATACAGTCTTAAGCAGTTTCTATGAATAAGAACTGTCACTGAAGAAAGAGTCTTTTGAAATACACTAGGAATTATTTGGCATAACAGATTGATTATATTCTTTGCAGCCAAAGATAGAGAAGATCTATACAGTCAGCAAAAACAAGACCGGGAGCTGACTGTGGTTTGGATCATGAACTTCTTATAGCCAAATTCAAACTTCAATTGAAGAAAGTAGGGAAAACCACTGTATCATTCAGGTATGACCTAAATCAAATCCCTAGCACACACTAGTAAAGTAATGCTCAAAACTCTCCAAGCCAAGCTTCAGCAGTATGTGGACAGTGAACTTCCAGATGCTCAAGCTGGTTGTAGAAAAAGCAGAGGAACAAGAGATCAAATTGCCAATATCTGCTGGATTATTGAAAAAGCAAGAGAGTTCCAGAAAGACATCTACTTCTGCTTTATTGACTATGCCAAAGCCTTTGACTGTATGGATCACAATAAACTGTGGGAAATTCTGAAAGAGATGGGAATACCAGACCATCTGACCTGTCTCTTTAGAAACCTGTTTGCAGGTCAGGAAGCAACACTTAGAACTGGACATGGAACAACAGACTGGTTCCAAATACAAAAAGGAGTACGTCAAGGCTGTATATTGTCACCCTGCTTATTTAACTTATATGCAGAGTACACCATGAGAAATGCCAGGCTGGAAAAAGCACAGCTGAAATCCAGATTGCGGACAGAAATATCAAAAACCTCAGATATGCAGACGCCACCACCCTTATGGCAGAAAGTGAAGAGGAACTAAAAAGCCTCTTGATGAAAGTGAAAGAGAAGAGTGCAAAAGTTGGCTTAAAGCTCAACATTCAGAAAACTAACATCATGGCATCTGGTCCCATCACTTCTTGGGAAATAAATGGAGAAACAGTGGAAACAGTATCTCTGTTTCCAACACTTTTTTTCCTGGGCTCCAAAATCATTGCCGATGGTGATTGCAGCCAGGAAATTAAAAGACGCTTACTCCTTGGAAGGAAAATTATGACCATCCTAGATAGCATATTTAAAAGCAGAGACATTACTTTGTCAACAACCGTCTGTCTAGTCAAGGCTATGGTTTTTCCAGTCGTCATGTATGGATATGAGATCTGGACCGTGAAGAAAGCTGAATGCCAAAGAACTGATGCCTTTGAACTGTGGTGTTGGAGAAGACTCTTGAAAGTCCCTTGGACTGCAAAGAGATCCAACCAGTCTATCCTAAAGGAGATCAGTCCTGGGTGTTCATTGGAAGGACTGATGTTGAAGCTGAAAGTCCAATACTTTGGCCACCTCATGCAAAGACTTGACTCATTGAAAAAGACCCTAATGCTGGGAATTATTGATGGCAGGAGGAGAAAGGGACGACAGAGGATGAGATGGCTGGATGGCATCACCAACTTGGTGGACATGGGTTTGGGTGGACTCCAGGAGTTGGTGGTGGACAGGGAAGCCTGATGTGCTGCAATTTATGGGGTCGCAAAAAGTTTTATATGACTGAGTGACTGAACTGGATTGAAGAAGTATGGCATATAGTTGTGCTGAGACAACCTCAAGTATTACTCTCATTGTTATCAAAGACAGATACATGTATCAGGTTGTATCTGTCATTCACTATGCTCTACTAGTCATATATTGTTATATTTGTTTTCACACACGAATGCTTTTGATCCCCTCAACAAAACAGGAGAAAAGTTCCATCAATGCTTCCTCCTGGCTATACAGGACTTTTATATGAACTGAAATTCAGAAAGTATCTCTTATGTGGAAGTGACGGTGAGTATAATATTTCTTATCAAAATGTGTATCAGTTGTAATTTCCTGGCATATAAATTGCAATAATAAAATATTGAACATAAAACAAAATCAAAGTTAATCAAATTAATTAAGGATTCAAAGCCATTATGATATATATGTTTAATCAGACAATTACACATATTCCAATATCAGAAACTAAATTTACTGAGGAAATATCAGTGCACTTTCCTTACTCAGTAACTTTCTTCTCTATAGAGACTGTTGTTATATTTTGCAAACCTTTTTGTGCCATTAAACCTTAATTAGCCTTTATAGAAAGAGAATATTTGGGAAGTAGCTTTTAGGTTATTTCAAAATTTAAGAGGGAGATATAAATATTTATCATTTACCCTTACCATCACATATACATAACCTTCCACGTTTCAAAATTATTCACAAAATGATACGAATTTTACTAAAGATGAACATACATTGAGGTTTTATTGCTAGATAAAGAAGACGAAATAGGTCAATAAGGCCTTAGGTAAATGGTATATGGCAATCAATTTAGGAAATATCCTTTTTAATCCAAAGTCCATACTTTGTGGTTCACTCTTGGTGTTATACATTCTATAGACTTGGGTAAAACTTTAATGACATATTCATCATCAGAGTATCACATAGATTTTTTTTTTTACTGCACTAAATAACCTCTGTATTTTGTCTATTCATCTCTTCACCCTCTCCACATTGATTGTATGTGTAGTTTTGTAAGAAACTGCCAAACTCTCTTCCCAAGTGTCCTGTACTGTTTTGCATTCCTACAAGCAATATGTTAGAATTCTTGTTGTTCTACATGCTCCCACCCAGCCATGCCTCATATCCCAATGGACTCTTCCCTTAGATCCATCCTTATCCCAAAGTTACAGATCTATCTTGCCCACTTCCCTTGCCTATATTGTTTCAACATGCCAGAGGATGTTCACCTTGAAGACCTGCTGCAGATATGGGTACTGCCCAATGCAAGATTTACACCATACCCCCTATATTTCAAGCCTGCGAGAGCTCACCATACCCACCAAAACCTCAGTGCTAAACTGTGGAAAATTGGTAAAGACATGAGAATACCTGACCACCTTATCTACCTTGTGAGAAACCCGTATGAAAGTCAAGAAGCAACAGTTAGAACTGGACATGGAGGCCAAACTATGGTAGGGGTAATGTTGGTAATGTCAACTTCCTTCAAAAGGATTTATGCCCACACTGTTGTTTTCAGTGCCTCGGACCCTACAGCAGACCACTGTCAACCCACGCCTCTGCCAGAGACTCCTGAACACTCACAGGCAAGTTTGACTCAGTCTCTTATGTGGACACTGCTCCTTTCTCCTGGCTCCTGGTGTACACATTTTGCGCCCTCAAAGAGTCTGTTTCCCCAATCCTGTGGAAGTTCTGTAATCAAATCCCACTGGCATCTAAAGTCAAATTCCCTGGAGATTCTCAGTCCCTTTGCCAGACCCCCAGATTGGAAAATCTATTGTAGGTCCTTGAACTTTCTTAACAATATTCTTCAGTTTGTGGGTCATCTGTTGGCAGTTCTATGGTGGGGCTAATGGTGATCTCCTCTAAGAGGGCTTGTGCCACATGCCGCATGACCCAAGTCTGTTGCAGCTAGAGCCCCTGCCTCCATGACAAGCCACTGCTGACCTGTACCTCTGAAGGAGACACTCAGAGGCAGGTCTGGCTCAGTCTCTTGTGGGGTTTCTGGGACGTGATGTGCACAAGATTTTGTTTGAGCCTTCTGAGCTTCTCTGGTAGGTATGGGGTTTGATTCTAAATGCAAATCCCCCCTTTTACCATTTTGTTGGGGCTTCTTTTCCCTTGGACATAGGGTATCTTTTTTGGTGGGGTTCAATATTCTCATGTCAATGAATGTTAGACAGCAAGTTACAATTTTGGGGTTCTCACAGGAGAAGATGAGCGCACATCCTTCTACTCCACCATCTTGGAGAATAACATCCAGAAAGAATGAAGAGGAAGAGCCAAAGTAAAACAATGCACAGTTGTGGATGTGATTGGTGATTGGAAGTTAAGTCCAATGATGTAAAGAGCAATATTGCATAGGAACCCTGGAATGTTAGGTCCATGAATCAGGGTAAGTTGGAAGTGATCAAACAGGAGATGACAAGAGTGAACATTGACATTTTGGGAATCAGTGAACTAAAATGGACTGGAATGGGAGAATATAATTCATATGACCATTACATCTACAACTGTGGGCAAGAATCCCTTAGAAGAAATGGAGTAGCTCTCATAGTCAACAAAAGATTCTGAAATGTAGTACTTTGGTGCAATCTCCAAAAACAACAGAATGAACTTGTTTCCCAGGCAAACCATTCAATATCACAGTAATCCAAGTCTATGCCCCAACCACTAATGCCAAAGAAGCTGAGGTTGAATAGTTATATGAAGACGTGTAAGATCTTCTAAAACTAACACCAAAAGAAGTTGTTCTTTTCAACATAAGGGATGGAAGGCAAAAGTAGGAAATCAAGAGAAACCTGGAGTAACAGGCAAATTTCACCTTGGAGTACACAATGTAGAAGGGCAAAGGCTAATAAAGTTTTGCAAAGATAATACACTGGTCATAGCAAACACCCTCTTCCAACAACACAAAAGATGACTCTACACATGGACATCATCAGATGGTCAATACCAAAATCAGATTGATTATATTCTTTGCAGCTGAAGGTGGAGAAGCTCTATACAGTCAACCAACACAAGACTGAGAGTTGACAGAGGCTCATATCATGGACCCCTTATTGTAAAATTTAGATTTAAATTGAAGAAAGTGGGGAAAACAATAGAACATTCAGATATGACCTAAATCAAATCTCTTATGAGTATACACAGGAAGTGATTGATACCCATCTGAATGTAGAGTTCCAAATAAGAGCAGGAAGAGATAAGAAAGCTTGCTTAAGTAAACATTGCAAAGAAAATAAGGAAAACAATTGAATGGGAAAGACTAGCAATCTCTTCAAGAAAACTAGAGTTATCAAGGGAACAGTTCATGTAAACATGGGCACAATAAAGGATATTAATCATATGGATACAACAGAAGCAGAAGATATGAAGAAGAAGTGGCAAGAATACACAGAAGAAGTGTACAAAAAGATTTTTGTGACCCAGATAATCACGCTAGTGTGATCACTCACCTAGAGCCATATATCGTGGAGTGTGAAATCAAACTGGCCTTAGGAAACATCACTATGAAAAAGCTAGTGGAGGTGATGGAATTCCAGCTGAACTATATCAAATCCTAAAAGATGATGCAGTTAAAGTGCTTCAGTCAATATAACAGCAAATTTGGGAAACTCTGCAGTGGCCACACAGGACTGGAAAAGATCAGCTTCTATTCCTATTCCAAGGAAAGACAATCCCAAAGAATGTTCAAACTATGGCACAATTGTACTCATCTCTCATGCTAGCAATGTAATGCTCAAAATTCTCCAAGTGAGGCTTCTGCTGCTGCTGCTGCTGCTGCTAAGTCACTTCAGTCGTGTCCAACTCTATGCCACCCCATAGACAGCAAACCACGAAGCTCCCCTGTCCCTGGGATTCTCCAGGCAAGGACACTGGAGTGGGTTGTCATTTCCTTCTCCAATTTATGAAAGTGAAAAGTGAAAGTGAAGTCGCTCAGTTGTGTCCAACTCTTCACGACCCAACGGAATACAGCCTACCAGGCTCTTCCATCCATGGGATTTTCCAGGCGAGAGTACTGCAGTGGAGTGCCATTGCCTTCTCCAAAGTGAGGCTTCAACAGTACATGAACTGAGAACTTACTGTGGAAAATTCTTAAAGAGATGGGAATATCAGACCACCTTATCTTCCTCCTGAGAAGTCTGTATACAGGTAAGAAGCAACAGTTAGAAATGGACATGGAACAACAGACTGGTTCCAAATTAGGAAAGGAGTATGTCAACACTGTATATTGTCACCCTGCTTATTTACCTTATATGCAGAGTACATCATGTGAAATACCAGGTGGGATGAAACACAACCTGTGATCAAAATTGCTGGGAGAAATATAAATGACCTCAGATATGCAGATGACGCTACCCTGTGGCAGAAAGCAAAGAGGAAATGGAGAGCATCGTGATGAAAGTGAAAGAGGAGAGGGGATAAGCTGGGTTAAAACTCAACATTCAAAAAACTAAGATTATGGCATCTGGTCCCATCATTTTGTGGAAAATAGATGGATAAACAATGGAAACAGTGACAGACTTTATTTTTTTGGACTCCAAAATCAATGTAGATGGTGACTGTAGCAGTTAAATTAAAAAATTCTTGCTCCTTGGAAGAAAAGCTATAACCAACCTACACAGCATATTAAAAAAGGAGAGACATTACTTTGCCAGCAAAGGTCTATCTAGTCAAAGCTATTGTTTTTCCAGTAGTCATGTATGGATGTGAGTGAGAGTTGGACCATAAAGAAAGCTGAGTGCTGAAGAATTGATGTTTTTGAACTGTGGTGTTGGAAAAGACTCTTTAGAGTCCCTTGGACAGTGAGGAGATCCAACTACTCCATCCTAAAGGATATCAGTCTTGAATATTCATTGGAAGGACTGATGCTGAAGCTGAAACTTTGGCCACCTGATGCAAAGAATTGACTCCTTGGAAAATACCCTGATGCTGGGAAAGACTGAAGGCAGGAGAAGTGGACAACAGAGGATGAGATGGTTGCATGGCATCAGCGCCTCGACAGACATGAATTTGAACAACCTCCAGGAGGTGGTGATGGACAGCGAAGCCTGGTGTGCTACATTCCGTGGAGTGGCAACGAGACATATTTGATTGACTGAACTAAATTGAGCTTAATAAAATACTTTTACATTTTATCAGTTACTGTTTAACTTATGAGGTGGACGTTATCCATGTGAATATTTAACATCATTTGGTATGGAAATGTGAATTTAGCAAAAACTTGACAATTTTACAAAATTTTGCAGTTACTCTGCAAAAAAATAAATTTTCCACTGATTTTCACAAGGTATGTTTTTCAACCCTCTGGGTATATGCCATTGTCTCACTCCAAACCAAAAGATGTGTATCATATTTTTAGCTGCAGCACAGTAGACTTGTTTCATAGAAGAGGACTCTGTACTGCAGATAAAAAGTTATATTTTTCAGAAACATTAATTTCAATATTCATCACTGTTATTGGCACACATTTTACTTTATTCATGGATATTTAGAAAATGAAATAGATAATCCACCATTCTCTTTTTAAAAATTTTTTTCCATGCCCTCAATAATCATTTGTGTTAAAAAAAAGAGTAACAGACTCTTAGTAACACTTTCTCCATTTAAACTGATTTGAATTAATATATTTCTTAAAATGTCCAACTTATATATTTTTGGGGAATTTCTATTGTTTTGTCTATGAAATTTTATCATCTACAACATCATCTAGACATTTTATTATCAAATTATATTGCCATGGGACATGGATCTGAGAACAATCTACAGCTCTTGAACATATTCCTTAACCAGTAGCCATGAAAAAAATATAAAATTTAGTCTTAATGCCACAAGGAACTAAGTGTTAACAACCTGAAGGAGTTTCGAAGCAGACTACTCTAAAAATGCTTCCAGTTACAAGTTCAGCCTGTCTGACATCTTAACACCAGCCTTGAGAGCCCATCAGCAGAGAAACCTGTTGAGTTTGACAGGATTTCTGGTCTTGAAAACTGTGATAGGATAAATGGGCATTATTTTAAGCTAGCAAATTTGAAATAGTTTGTCCATCAACAACAGAAACGATATGCAATTAACTGTTACTATTTGAACAAAATTAAATTTCACTTTTCAAAAAATTACTATGAATATTTGATGCAAATAAATAACAGTTAAATGCAATAAATTATGTGAGAGTACTTTTCCATCCATCACTATTATTACTAAAATATTAACAATACTGCAGCAGTTATTTTAGATGCTATATAATTTTGAACATTTGCTATAAATACACTACAATTGTCTCATTTCCAAGCCACATTTTACCCATTTCTTGTGTTCTTAGTATGTAGTAGGATATTTAGGTTAATAAATATTGAATAATAGGTTAAAAATTGACTTGTACAAATATAAATTCTGTTGAAGATTTTGCATCTCTGTATATGTGTGTGTGTGTATCTCACTGCTAAGAAACTCTATGTGGTTTGCCAAGCTTCAAGTAAAGTATCAGAAATTTGTTCTTCAAGTCATAGCAGGTGACTGGTAGAGTAAAACTGAATTGGGAACAAGGAAACAGGGAATTACTATTGATCCTGCAATTTATTTTTAATGTTAGGATGTGTTCTTTAATTATTCGTGGCTCTTGTTTGTTGACTGATAAAACAAAGAAAGTGTATTTTAGTTCCATGACTATAAAATGTGTAGAGGTATAAACAATTGCCTAATTCAGTGTATAGTAGGAACATATAAGAAGCAAGGAACTTACATAGTCATATGTTACATGGTTCAGGCAGATGCAGTTGTGTTGGTTAGAGGACACTGATGGTCATAACGAATATATTCCAACATGTGTAATAGTTCAAACACGGCAGGCATTTATTTATATCTTCCTCATTTAAGAGTAAAAGGCATATGATTGTGCACAGTAGGAGGCCGTCCTCCATGTGATGATTCAGAGAATTTATGTCTCCAACTGCAGCATGTGGTTGCTAGGGTCATTTTTACCAGAATGAAGAAAATAGCGAAGATGAATGCAACAGGCAGTATCTATGGAGCAAGGATGTTCTATGTCACTTTTGCCATTTTTTATTAGCTAGAAGTTAAGCAGTTGGCCACATTTAATATAAAAGGTAGTGGAAATGCAGAATTAGTTTTTAATCATGAATATGGATAAATAGTGTTTTGGTGAATACATAGCAGTTTGCATCAGGTCACCTACCCAGTCACTCAGTAACAACTTGCCCCTTTCTTATTTTCCATATTTCATTTTCCTGTTTTCCAGAAGTGATGAAACACATCTGTCTTGCAGTTACTAAATCTAACTAAAAGTCAAAATCTCTCATTGTTGTGTTAACTTCTTCATCAATCTGGTTATAGCTCCTTTTGACCCAGTGACTTTCAGAAAAACTTTACCTTCTATTCTCACATCATCCTAGTCAATATGCAAGAATGGGTGAATAGACAGGGAAACTTTGAAAGCCATCACTCAAAATAGAAAAAGAAAAGGAAAATCCAAAGCCATGACATAGGTCTATCAGTTGTGAAATAATATTGACATTATAAAGACAGTTAATTTGCCATTGGAGGTTCTTTGCTAGGAATGTGCCCATGTGATCTGTGACCCCTGTGTCTGCTCTCTTGGGCATATTTCTTCATAATTACCCATGAACTGATCTGGAGGGGACACTGGGGAGTTTTTCCTCCATGGGAAGTGAATCATATTTACAGCCATTTTGTAGCTGGATACATTTAGTGGTACTGTGACTATGCTCCTTATGTCTCTTTAGTAATGCAATAACTTACAAATAGATTTCTTTTCTGTTCTACTTTTTTTGTTTGTTTGTTTTTCATTAGTACCATGTATTTGGGCTTTCCTGGTGGCCCAGACAGTTAAGAATCTGCCTGCAACTCAGGAGATCTGAATTTGATCCCTGGGTTAGGAAGATCCCCTGGAAAAGGGAATGATTACTCCAATATTCTTGCCTGGAGAATTCTGTGGACAGAGTAGCCTGTCACGCTACAGTCCATGGGGTTGTAAGAGTTGTACCCAACAAAATGACTAACCACTTTCACTTTAACCATGTCCCGGTAAGCAAAGTACTTAAATAAACTTTATAAATCTCTTTATCTTTGTATCATTTTGTTGATATAAACTGTACCCAAAGTGTGAATTTAAATAAATTTGGAGGGGGCGGTCCTAAGATGGCAGAGGAAATACAACAGGGAGACCACTTTCTCCCCCACAAACTCATCAAAAGTACATTTGAAAACTGAGCAAATTCTACAAAGCAACTTCTGAACACTAGCAGAGGACATCAGGCATCCAAAAAAGCAGCCCATTGTCTTTGAAAGGAGGTAGGACAAAATATAAAAGATAAAAAGAGAGACAAAAGAGTTAGAGACAGAGATCCATCCCAGGAAGAGAGTCTTAAAAGAGGAGAAATTTCCAAACACCAGGAAACCCTCTCACTGACGGGTCAGTAGGGAGTGTCAGAATCTCGGAGGGCAACATAACCGATAGGAAAAATAAATAAATATATAAATAAAACCCACAGATTACATGCCTAATGGCAACCCCCAACAGAGAAGTAGCCCAGATGCTAGCAACCTCTACCAGCAAGCCGGGGCTGAACGGGGAAGAGCTGACTGCATTGCTTAGAGTAAGGACCTAGTCTGAATGCCCTTAGGGCAATCTGAGGGAGCTAACATGAGATAGCAACCTAAACTGTGGGATAGCCAGAGAGAGAGGGAAGGGAAAGAAAAAGAAAGAGAGAGAGAGAACTATCAAGTGAAAAGCCCTAAACTAAGGCACTGCAGGACCGCTCACAAAGCAAAGGACTGAGCGAATACTAGAAGAGAGCTAGCATCCTGGAGACCAGCCTATCCCCTGCCAGAGGCAGGGAGGTAGGCAGGGGCAGTCAGGGCCAGAAACGGACAATCTCGGCCCCAGAGACAGCATCCCTTACCAAACTGCCAACAGGCATCCAGTTTCTAATCAAGACTTCCTGGGGTTCTGGACGCTTGACATCTGCCGGGAGGTTTGCAGCCAGAGATCAGCTCCCCAGAGGAGACACAGGGCTGTAAGAATAAAACTGAAAACCAGAGGCAGGAGGCTTAAGTTCAAAACCTGAGAACACCAGAGAACTCCTGACTCCAGGGAACATTAATCAATAAGAGCTCATCCAAGAGCCTCCATACCTACATTGAAACCAAGCACCACCCAAGGGCCAACAAGTTCCAGAATAAGACATATCAAACAAATTCTCTAGCAATGCAGGAACATGGTCCTGAGCTTCAATATACAGGCTGCCCAAAGTCACACCAGAGCCATAGACATCTCAAAACTCACTAGTGGACACATCATTGCACTCCAGAGAGAAGAAATCCAGCTCCATCCCCAAGAACACTTACATAAGCTTCCCTGACCAGGAAACCTTGACAAACCACCTGTCCAACCCTACCCAAAGGGAGGAACCTCCACAATATAGAGGAACCACAAACTGCCAGAATATGGAAAGGCCATCCCAAACACAGCAATCTAAACAAGATGAAAAGGCAGAGAAATACTCAGCAGATAAAGGAACATGACAAATGCCCACCAGACCAAACAAAAGAGGAGGAGATAGGGAGTCTACCTGAAAAAGAATTTAGAATAATGATAGTAAAAATGATCCAAAATCTTGAAAACAAAATAGAGATACAGATAAATAGTCTGGAGACAAGGATTGAGAAGGTGCAAGAAATGTTTAACAAAAACCTAGAAGAAATACAAAAGAGCCAATGTATAATGAATAATGCAATAAATGAGATCAAAAACACTCTGGAGGGAACCAACAGTAGAAAAACAGAGGCAGAAGATAGGATAAGTGAGGTAGAAGATATAATTTTAGAAATAAATGAAGCAGAGAGGAAAAAAGCAAAAAGAATTGAAATAATTGAGGATGACCTCAGGGACCTCTGGGACAATGTGAAACGGCCCAACATTCAAATCATAGGAGTCCTACAAGAAGAAGACAAAAAGACAGGTCATGAGAAAATACTTGAGGAGATAATAGTTGAACACTTCCCTAAAATGGGGGAGAAAATAGTCACAGAAATCCAAGAAACCCAGAGAGTCCCAAACAGACTAAACCCAAGGCATAACAACCCAAGACACAGATTAATCAAATTAACAAAGATAAACCACAAAGAACAAATATTAAAAGCACCAAGGGAGAAACAACAAATAACACATGAGGGGATTCCCATAAGGATAACAGCGGATCTTTCAATAGAAATTCTTCAGGCCAGAAGGGAATGGCAGGACATACTTGAAATGATGAGAGAGAAAACCCTGCAACCCAGATTACTATATCCAGCAAGGATCTCATTCAAATACAAAGGACAAATCAAAAGCAAAAAGAATCTCATGACATATTAAAAAAATTAAACATCATGGCCCAAGTGGGCTTTATCCCAGGAATGCAAGGATTCTTTAATATCTGCAAATCAATCAATGTAATATACCACATTAGCAAACCATATGATTATCGCAATAGATGCAGAGAAAGCCTTTAACAAAATTCAACATCCATTTATGATAAAAACCCTCCAGAAAACAGACATAGAAGGAACATACCTCAACATAATAAAAGCTATATATGACAAACCCACAGCAAACATTATTCTCAATTTTGAAAAAATGAAAACTTTTCCCCTAAAGTCAGGAACAAGGAAAGGGTACCCACTCTCACCACTACTATTCAACACAGTTTTGGAATTCTTGGCCACAGCAATCAGAGCACAGAAAGAAATAAAAGGAATCCAGATTGGAAAAGAAGTAAAACTGTTACTGTTTTCAGATGATATGATCCTCTACACAGAAAACCCTAAAGATTCCACAAGACAATTACTAGCATTAATCAATGAATATAGTAAGGTTGAAGGATATAAAATTAACACACAAAAATCCCTTGCATTCCTATACACTAACAATGAGAAAACAGAAAGAGAAATTAAGGAAACAATTCCATTCACCATTGCAATGAAAAGAATAAAATACTGTGGAATTTATCTACCTACAAAAGACCTATATATAGAAAACTATAAAACACTGATGAAAGAAATCAAAGAGGACAAAAATAGATGGAAAAATATACCATGTTCATGATTTGGAAGAATCAATATAGTGAAAATGAGTATACTAACCAAAGCAATCTTTAGATTCAATGCAATCCCTATCTAGCTACCAATGGTATTTTTCACAGAACTAGAACAAACAATTTCACAATTTGTATAGAAATGCAAACAACTTCGAATAGCCAAAGCAATCTTGAGAAAGAAGAATGGAACTGGAGGAATCAACCTGCCTGACTCCAAGCTATACTACAAAGCCACAGTCATCAAGACTGTATGGTACTGGCTCAAAGACAGAAATATAGATCAATGGAACAAAATAGAAAACTCAGCAATAAATCCATGCACCTATGGACACACCTTATCTTTGACAAAGAAGGCAAAATATACAATGGAGAAAAGACAATCTCTGTAACAAATGGTGCTGGGAAAACTGGACAGCCACTTGTAAAAGAATGAAACTAGAACATCTAACATCATACACAAATATAAACTCAAAATTGATTAAAGATTTAAATGTAAGACCAGAAACTATAAAACTCCTAGAGAAAGACATAGGCAAAACACTCTCTGACATATATCACAGCAAGGTCCTCTATGACCCACCTCCCAGAGTAATGGAAATAAAAGCAAAAATAAACAAATGGAACCTAATTAAACTTAAAAGGTTTTGCACAATGAACAAAAGTATAGCAAAGTGAAAAGACAGCCTTCAGAATGGGGGAAAAAATAATAGCAAATGAAACAACAGACAAATAATTAATCTCAAAAATATACAAGCAACTCCTGCAGCTCAATTCCAGGAAAATAAATGACTCAATCAACAAATGGGCCAAAGAACTAAACAGACATTTCTCCAAAGAAGACATAAAAATGGGTAACAAACACATGAAAAGATGCTCAACATCACTCACTATCATTGAAATGCAAATCAAACCCACAATGAAGTACCATTTCATGCAGGTCACAATGGCTACTATCCAAAACTCTAGAAGCAATAAATGCTGGAGAAAAGGGAACCCTCTTACACTGTTGGTGGGAATGCAAACTAGTACAGCCACTATGGAGAACAGTGTGGAGAGTCCTTAAAAATCTGGAAATAGACCTGCCATATGAACCAGTAATCCCACTGCTGGGTGTACACACTGAGGAAACCAAAATTGAAAGAGATACGTGTTTCCCAATGTTCAACACAGCACTGTTTATGATAGTCAGGACATGGAAACAAACTAAATGTCCATCAGCAGAAGAATGGATAAGAAAGCTCTGGTATATATATACAATGGAATATTACTCATCCATTAAAAAGAATGCATTTGAATCAGTTCTAATGAGGTGGATTAAACCAGAGCTTATTATACAGAGTGAAGTAAGCCATAAAGAAAAAAAAATACAGTATACTAACGCATATATATGAAATTTAGAAAGATGGTAACGATGACTGTATATGCAAGACAGCAAAAGAGTTGCAGATGTATAGAACAGTCTTTTGGACTCTGGGAGAAGGTGACCGTGGGATGATCTGAGAGAATAGCATTGAAACATGTGTGTTATCATATGTGAAACAGATCACCAGTCCAGGTTCGATGCATGAGACAGAGTACTCAGGGCTGGTTCACTGAGATCACCCAGAGGGATGAGAGGGGGAGGGAGGTGGGGGGGGGGTTCAGGATGGGAAACCCATGCACACCCATGGATGATTCATGTCAATGTATGGTAAAGCAATTAGCCTCCAATTAAAATAAATAAATTAAAAATAAATTTTGGCATATATGTACACTTGTGAAAGTTTTACCACAATTAAAATAAGATACAAACACAATTTCCTTCAAACTCCTTTAGAGTCCTCCCTCTTTCCTTCCTATCTTCATTCCAGCCACATTACCAAGAAATCATTTATTTACTTACTTGGCAATATATATTTATTTTTATTTTTTGTGAAACTGAAAGTTGCTCCATTTTGTCTGACTTTTTGCAACCCCATGAACTGGGGCCTACCAGGCTCCTCTGTCCATGGAATTCTCCAGGCCAGAAGACTGGAGAGGGTAAGTGTTCCCTTCCCCAGGGGACTTTCCCAACCCAGAGATTGAACCCAGGTTTTCCACATTGTAGGCAGATTCTTTACTGTCTGAGCCACCAGAGATAGTCACAACATGTTCACTTTTTGGCCTAGATTTTAAATTTACTTTACAAATATTTTTAATACTTTTACAGATATTTCATATTTATGCAAATAAAATTACTATATATATTTTCACATTGTGCTTATTCCTCTTGTGTAAATATTAGGAAAGTAATGGCTATGTGGTATGTACATATTTAATTTCTTAAAGAAATTGCAGTCATTATATAAAGTATTTACATCATTTTGCATTCCTTTCAGAAATGGATGAGAGTCTCAGTGTCTCCACCACATCCTTAGCAATAAGTAATAGGTCTTTTTATTAAATGTTTGTTATTCTAACAATTGCATTGTGATACATCATTGTGGTTTAAATTTACATCTCTCTAATGAGTAGTGATATTTAACTTTTTCTGTGTGTGTGTACTCAGTAGCTCAATCATGTCCAACTCTTTTGTGACACCATGGACTATATAACCAGCCAGGCTCCTCTGTCCATGGGATCCTCCAGGCAAAAATACTGGAGTGGGTTGACATGTCCTCCTTCAGGAGATCTTCCCAACTTAAGGAGCATATTCATCTTTTGCATCTCCTGCATTGAAAGCCTTAACAATTCCAATGTTATGTCATAGAATGTGACATGTTACAGAATAGAATATGATATGCTATATAATATGTTTCTATGCTCAGTCATGTCTGACTTTTTGAGAACTCTTGGAACTCTCGAGAACTTTGTTTTACCTAAGAAAACAAAAATTCCTTTATGTCTTTCTTCTCAACATTTATCATTTAATTTATTATGCTAAATTACTTAAGGATCTTTTCTATCAATTCAATCATTTGTATCATTTCAGGATTTGTTTCTATTAATTGACTTTTCTCCACATTTATAGCCACTTTTTCTTGTTTGTTTGAATGTTTTCTAATGTTTGACTAGACAATGGAAAAAATCATACTTTCACATTGTTGGTTCTTGAAAATGTTTGAATTTTTCCTACTACTTTTGTTTTGAACACACTATTTACATGGAAACTCTTTGATATTGTTAAGACTTCTTTCTAAGTTTTATTTGTTTTTTTCAGTTATGGAGAGAGAAGACATCACTTTAAGGCAATATTTGTCCCACTACTAAACTAAAATCTTACTTGAGCTCTGAATGCCTAAGTATTCTACCTGAAACATGTAAATTTGAATATCTTTCAATCAGATTGAAGGAAATAATAATTATCTCTAGAATTCTGCTTGTTCCAATGACTGCTTTTATTAAACTTTTAAGATGTCTCTTTGCAGAGCTTCCTTTCATGAACTGATAAGGACTCAGCTGAAGACTCAAGTGGGCTATTTTGAATATCTTTAGTCCCTCTCTTTCTCTCTCCCTCTTCCTGCCCAACCCTTCTCATCTGTGCTTGTCTCTCCAGTTCACTGCTCTGTGAACTCCATATTTCCTGATTGCTCCATTCTACCAGTTCTATCTCTTTAGCATTGGATTCCATCTCTGAGCACTGAAGTTTGCAATGCATCTCTAGACAGAGAGCTGGAAAATTAATTTTCCTCATTTGTTTCCCCTTACAAAAAATTACTCTGGTGTCTAATACCCAATTTTTGAAAATCATTGTTTTATATGCTTTGTTCATTTTAATCAGTTGCTCCATGGAAGAGGTAAATCCAGTCTTTATTATACCATTTTTTATCAGAAACATAATATGCTCTTTTACCTCTTGAAACTTTACCTGATATTGACAGCACCTATGTGACCATGTATCAATAAAAAGTGGGTTTCCCTATTCAGTATGTGGCTGTCACTTATGAAGTAATTTAGAAATTCAGGCTTCTCCAGTCCCCTTGCTGTACAATGATCAGTGCATTATTTCTTTTGTGTATCCTCCATGTGATTGAAAAAATAAAATAGTATTGAAGGGCATACATGGCAGGTTTGCAATTATTTACTCTCAAATTTAATATATTATTCTTGCCCATATTTGATTTTCTTATATTCAAAATAAATCTATCAGTAAAGAAAGTTGAAAATAGTATATCTCTATTCCCAGAAAGAATAGCAAGACAGATTTTGGTGGACAGTTGACCAATTTTGACTTTCAAAACATTAGGTATGGCTTTTATTGTTGTTGGTGGTGATCTTATTCTAGTTTACTTATATATATTGAAGTTTGTGTGGGATTGAGTGTGTGTGTGTGTGCGTATTTTCAAATGAATCTACTGAGGTTTGAGATTTTATATTAAATGAAATACAAAACTAGTTGATAAAAACAAAATAAAATATAAAGCTTATTTCTCAGAGTCAAAATTTGTCCCAGAACGAAGGACTCTGTGCTACATTTGTAGCAAAAAAAAAAGGAAAGACATTTTCCTTTATAAGTAATATATAATATATATATATAAAAAATAATAATCTATTATTATATTGTCACCCTGCTTATTTAACTTGTATGCAGAGTACATTGTGAGAAACGCTGGGCTGGAAGAAGCACAAGCTGGAATCAAGATTGCTTGGAGAAATATCAATAATCTCAGATATGCCATAATCACCCTTATGGCAGAAAGTGAAGAGGAACTAAAAAGCCTCTTGATGAAAGTGAAAGAGAAGAGTGAAAAAGTTGGCTTAAAGCTCAACATTCATAAAACTAAGATCATGACATCTGGTCCCATCACTTCATGGCAAATAGATGGGGAAACAGTGTCAGACTTTATTTTGGGGGGCTCCAAAATCACTGCAGATGGTGATTGCACCCATGAAATTAAAAGACCCTTGCTCCTTGAAGGGAAGTTATGAACAACCTAGATAGCATATTGAAAAGCAGAGACATTACTGTGTCGACAAAGGTCCATCTAGTCAAGGCTATAGTTTTTCTAGTAGTCATGTATGGATGTGAGAGTTGGACAGTGAAGAAAGCTGACCACTGAAAAATTGATGCTTTTGAACTGTGGTGTTGGAGAAGACTCTTGAGAGTCCCTTGGACTGCAAGGAGATCCAACCAGTCCATCTTAAAAGTGATCAGTCCTGGGTCTTCATTGGAAGGACAGATGTTGAAGCTGAAACTCCAGTACTTTGGCCACCTCATGCAAAGACTTGACTCATTGGAAAAGACCCTAATGCTGGGAAGGTTTGGGGGCAGGAGGAGAAATGGACGACAGAATATGAGATGGATGAATGGCATCACTGACTGGATGGACATGGGTTTGGGTCGACTCCAGGAGTTGGTGATGGACAGGGAAGCCTGGCTTGCTGCAACTTATGGGGTCACAAAGAGTTGGGCACGACTGAGGGACTGAAGTGAGCTGAAATGATTATTATATTATATATACTATATAATACATATAATAGATTTTCACACAGACATAAAAAATAAATTCAAATTATTTAACAATTATTTTAGTAATTTTTAAATGAATTTTCTTTCTAATCTAAAGGACCAGTTTTATATTTCATCATTTGTGCTCTTGTATCATTAATTTAAGCTTCATCTTCCTTTATCAATATTGTCTTATAAAATTGCCTTTTTTTAGGCATTCTAGTTAATGAGTATATTATATTATCCAGTGCTTTCCAGAGAAACATAAATAGTAGGATCTGCCTATATCTGTCTACCTATCTATCCTTTGCTGTTGAGTTGTTTGTGTCTGAGTCTTTGCCACCCCATGGACTATGGTTTGCCATGCTCTTCTGTCCATGGAATTTTCCAGGCAAGAATACTGGAGCTGGTTACCATTTCCTACTCTAGGGAATCTTCCTGACCCATGGATTGAACTCATGTCTCTTGCATCCTCTGCCCTTGTCAGACAGATTCTTTACCATTGCACTACCTGGGAAGCCACATCTATCTATCGATCTGAATGTTAAGGAATTTGTTCATATGTCTATGGAGGCCGAGATGCACCAAGTTCTAAAGTTTGTTTAGATCCAAGACACCAAATAGTGTAGTTTTCCTGAGAACCATAAGAGCCTCACAGAAACACTTGAATAATGTCTGACCAAATATCTAGGAATCTCATGGTACAGTCAAGTTGACATGTAAAGCTAACCATTATAATAAGTGTTATTATCTTACAGCTATACTCTGAGGGAGAATATTAGATGATCATTTGGGATATAACAGTAGAACCTCTTTCAAGAGTACAGTAAATCATACCAATTTAATTTTGTTAATGAAGTTATGAACATATCATGAAAATAAAGGCAGTGGCTAAAACAGCACAAAGCATGCATTATGAATCAATATTTTTAAATATTTGGTTCAGTTTATTATCCATGTTATTCTAAGGGTGTCTAATGTAAATGTGTCTATAAGTGTGACTTCTTTTTCCTTCAAAAATGTTATTTGTGAGGGTAAAAGCTTTGGAAGGATCTCTCAGGACTTAGTTAGACATTATAAAATATAACAAATGGTTTATATCACAATATATATGACTCAAACGTTCAAGTATTCCCTACTGTGTTCTTGCCCCATTTTCAAATACCAAATTTATCTTATTGGTCCTCTGACCATATTTAGCTGTATGTGATTGGTGGAGGGTAAGAGACAATTGAATTATTAATTGTGTTGTAATTTTACATAGATATTAAATTGAAAAAATGTAACTAATATATCTAATATAGATTTAGCAATGCAAAAACAGAAAGTTTGGAAGGACTTCAAGGAAGGCCTGAAATATAACTTACTTGGAAAAATACATAAGCATTCAGGCAAAATATATATGATATATTATTTTGCTCAAAGTGTGTACTTATGGAAATTTGCCTTGTGTCTATTCTTCTCATAGGAAATGTCATTAAACAGAAAGTTAATTTTAATTTATATCATTCATTTTATGTAATTTTTACTTTGTTTGATCCTTTTACAAAACCAATCAATTAAAAAATCCTGAGGGAGGAAAAACATGTAGAAATACAATGACCATATGTCAAATAGATGGCCACTTCAGGTTCGATGAATGAAGCAAAGTGCACTAGAGTGAGTCCCTTGGACTGCAAGGAGATCCAACCAGTCCATCCTAAAGGACATCAGTCCTGGGTGTTCATTGGAAGGACTGATGTTGAAGCTGAAACTCCAATACTTTGGCCACCTCATGCGAAGAGTTGACTTATTGGAAAAGACTCTAATGCTGGGAAGGATTGGGGGCAGGAGGAGAAGGGAATGACAGAGGATGAGGTGTCTGAATGGCGTCACCGACTCGATGGACATGGGTTTGGGTAGACTCCAGGAGTTGGTGATGGACAGGGAGGCTTGGCTTGCTGCGATTCATGGGGTCTCAAAGTGTCAGACATGACTGAGTGACTGAAGTGAACTTAGCTGGATTGAGTTAAAATAGGTCCAAAGGCATAAATAAAATCTACTTGGGGAAGGAGCTTTAAGTAATAGGCAGCTTCTCCAAAGTTGTTAAAACTGTTACCTCAAAAGATTTGTCAACTATAGTTTAGGAAATGTGGAAATATGTGTCACATATATCTGTATTACAGAGATAGAGAAGCAAATTGATTTTCAATATAAACAACAATTGATAGTCATAATAGTAGAAATTGTGAAGCCTGAGTATTCCTGCGTGACTGTGCTTCTTCTCCTCTAAGAAATCTCATATAAGGCTCTAAGGATGGAGGAGAAAGATTACTGACTTGATAATGGACAACTGTTCTCCACAACAAGAAGGCCAGGTGCACTTGCCTCAGTGCCTATAACAATCAACACAATTACCTTGTTTCATTCTTTGTAATCTCCCTTCCTTGTCTCCCTTCTTATCTATTCTCCCGGAAAACCTGCAACCTTTGTTGTATAGAATAGACTCGTGAACTCTGTGGATGAGGGAAAGGGTGGGATGATATGGGAGAATGGCATTGGAACATGTTAATTATCATATGTCTAATCAACCGCCAGCCTAGGATTGATGCTCGGGGCTGGTGCAACGAGATTTCCCG